>BSBK01008394.1:0-533235 GCA_027943335.1 Chamaecyparis obtusa | reverse complement strand
TTGTGGGTACAATATATATATATGTACACACACACACACACACACACACACACACACATATATATATATATATAGATATATATATGTATGTATGTATACATATGTGTGTGTGTGTGTATATTATATATATATATATATATATATATATATATATATATATATATATATGTATACATAAGTATAGTATACATATGTATATATATATGTACATATGTATACATATATGTACATATATATATATGTGTGTGTGTGTGTGTGTGTGTACATATGTACATATATGTATACATATGTACATATGTACTATATATATATAAATATATATATAATATATATATATATATATATATAATATATATATATATATATATGTACATATATATATATATATATATATACACACACACATATGTATACATATATGTATATATATATATATATATATGTATGTATACATATGTACATATATATATATATATATATACATACATATATGTATGTATACATATGTACATATATATATACATACATTATATGTATACATATGTGTGTGTATATATATATATATGTATGTATGTATACATATGTATATATATGTATACATATGTATATATATGTATACATATATATATATATGTATACATATATATATATATATGTATACATATATATATATAGTATACATATATATATATATATGTATACATACATGCATTTATATATATACACACATATATATGTACATATGCATATATACATACATACATACAAATATGTGTGTGTGTGTGTGTATAGAGAGAGAGAGAGAGGGGGGGGGGGGAGGGTTCAAATTCCAACTATAGTGAATAAGGAGATCCTACTCCAGAACGGATTGAGGATTAACTTATAATAGAGAAAGGTTATAAATATTTTGAGTTATTGAAAATCTTTGTCGAAATGATAATTTTGTTCTAAATCTTAAATGGGTTAAACAAATAAGGTTCTGAAAGGATGTATGCATTCACCATTTGAGTTTTAAAGTATGGTGATATGAGATAATGCTCTGGGATAAGGAAGTATTTACAAATAATTTTTCCTTATAAAAGGATTATGATCTTTCACCTTTTAGTGAGCTATTGTAATATTTATAATCTTTTCAAAGTCTCCATAGTAAGAGATTACAAGGATTTAATAGCTTACGGAAGGGTGTATAAACAATCAATTGAATCCTAATTATATTGACCAGTTTAAAAAATCTTCAAAATTTTACCAGCAACTATGGTGTAAAAATGTTTAATCTCTCTTTCATAATTGCGTGGTCTTAAAACTCCATTTTTCTTGGTTTAAGTGAATGAAACTATGATGCAGAGGCCCTAGGTGGTCTTTCAATCAATTAGATTAAGAAGGACTTCACAAGTGTTATAGCAACACAAAACTAGTATCTTCATTAGGATCATTCTACTTGATCCAAGCCACACCATCACTATCAGAGTGCACACCAACTCCTTATGCCACCATAGGCTCTACATCTTTGAAATAATTCCAATTTCCCTCAATCCATCAAATAGATTCATCCTAGCAATATAATTTTCAAACTATTCCTCACCAGTTGCTCACTAGGCCTATTTCCCTAATAGCCCTGCTAGACCAATTTTCAAGGATTTCTCCAGCTTTTACCAAAACACTAAGAAATATAAAAACATATCTAGATACCCTTTTCAAAGTTACTAAACATAATTCAAGGGTTCATTCTACTCCTTCGGACCAAATATCAAAATAATTATTGGTTCTCTGTAATTAGCCCTCCATTTACAAAGCACGTACCAAGAGATCATGTTGAACTACAACTGATTTGGAATTTGATTGAAGAATTTGTGATTACAAGATCATTGAGGAGTTGTTAATTAGATATGTAATATGATTAAATCAGTATTATCTTGTCATTTATGTCAACTAGTTTGATAGCACTTATCTTGTAAGTTACTATATCGACACATTTGAAGAAAGGTGAAAAAGAGATGAAGAATAGAGAAATCTACATGAGGAAAGATGTACATGATAGATGAGGATAAGGAACACATTGGGTAACTTTTTGATGATTCTATGACTTGATGATATTGACTTTATTATGTTGCATCCATCTATAATGAAGTATAGAGTTGAAAGACACAAAGCAGTGTTGTCGGTAAATGAAGCATTTCTAATATACACCGACAGAGTATAGTGTATACCGATCGCAATATTAACTGAGCAGTGTTCACCAATGCATTTCTTTGTTAACTGAGCGAAACATAATGAATTAAATAATTAGTTTAGCTGATAAGATTGATGAGCTGGCAAGAGTATAACATCAAGGTAACATATAATGTTTGTTACATAGATCGATGGTTGACAAAATTCAGGGAAGATCTAACAAAGAAGATTGAAACATGTTATCGACACAAGTACTGAGAAAGTGTGAAGTGACAAAATCTATGAATGTGGTTAAGTGGCAAAATCTGATGGTGGAGAAGAAAATGATTTACTCATGTATATAAGAGAACATAATTTCTTTATGAAGATGCCGAAAGAAGTAGAAGCTGCAGGAATATCGCGTGAACAAGGTTTTCATGCATTCTGATCATATTGGTTAGTAAGAACCGAGCTATAGAACAATTACCAAGCTACAAAGAGCAATTACTGATGGACAGTAAGTTGATACAGTATTGAATCTGAAGTGAAATATTGATCAGTAATTTGCAATTGAAGTTGTATTAAGGTAGGTCATTTACTATTACATATTTAACCATTGTATATAGTCAAAATCTCTTAACTGAGTGGACTCTAAAAGTCTTATGATGTATCATTCATAGAATGAACATTGTTATCCTGTCAACCCCATAGTGAATGCTGGTTGGATGATAACTTCTAGTCTAAAATCTTCTAACAAGGTCACACCTGACAATGTGTTTGTAAACCTTTAACAGGGTTGGGTTTTAACCGACCTCACTTCAGAAGAGTGAACAATTTTGGATTGCCGGTCCTAGGTGGTTTTTCCCTTTACAGGGTTTCCACATTAAATCTCTTGTGTTATGTGTTGATTGTGATATTTGTTTGTTATCATTCTTTACATGTTACATGTTAGATTTGATTGATAAACTATTATAGTATTAGACTAATAATCAGTAAAAGTACAGATAGTGTAAGTATTTAATGTTTACCAATGAGCAAAAATTGAAGAAATGGTTTTGAATTATACATTTTGTTTTGGGACATTGGATAACTGATTCACCCCCCTCTTAGTTATTCTAACAATTGGTATCAGAGCACTGGTTGCTTGGAATAGAGTTTTAAGGACTTAAGTATAAAGGTCTCAAGATGTATAAGAGGGAAGTACCGAAACTAAACAAAGAGAACTTCACAGTATGGCAAAGCAGAATGAAGCTGCACATATCTGGAATTGGGAACTCTACACTAGATCTGATGGAGAATGGCTACATGCAACTACCCACTAGTCCCTTAACTCTTGATCAACTGAAGGAAAAACATGAACACAATGTTACTATGATGGAACTTGATGCTGCTTGTACTGATGCTGAATTTGAAGATATCAAGACATGCACGACTACTAAAGGAATGTGGGATAAATTAACACAAATATACAGTGGAGATCTGAATGTCAAAAGAGCCCAAGCTGAAAATCTGAGAGGCAGATTTGATGATATGAGAATGAAAGAAGGTGAGAACATTGTCCAATATTCAAATAGACTCAAAGAGGTGGTACATGCTATTAGAGCATCTGATGGAGTAATTGATGATGAAACAATGATAAGAAAGATTCTCAGAACTTTGCTACCAGTTTATGCAATCAGGATTTCTACAATTCATGAAACAAGAGCTACATCCAACCTTACTCTTGACACTCTGATTGGTAAACTTACAACCTTTGAATTAAAAAAAATTGATAATAGTGTTGTTCCTTCTGTTTAATCCACTTTCATGTCTTCTTTGAAGATTGGAAAGCCTAGTAGGAATAGTAAGAATTGTGATAGTGATGACAATACCGATAATGAACTTGATGAGCTTGAAGCACTTATGGCCAAAAAATTGCCCAAAGGAAAAGGAAGGTATAGAGGTAAGCTACCTTTAGCATGCTTTAACTGTAAAGAAGTTGATCACATCACTGCTAGATGTTCTCAGAAGAAAGATGATAGATCTAAAGACCGATCTGAAGGAAGCTATGGGAGAAGAGTCAACAGAGGCTACCGACACTACAACAGAGACAACTAAAATGAAAAAGGCAAAAAAGTATGTTAAATAGCCGAAGATATTGAAACTAAATCTGATTTTGATGATGATATAAAAGTTGTATTTGTTGCTATGAAAAATGACTCAAAAGAAGAAGAGAAACATGAAGAAACAACACTGATCTCTAAAGTAAGCAGAAATGATACATGGATCATAGACAGTGGTTGTACACATCATATGATTGGTGATGTAGAGAAGTTTGATCATCTTGTTGAATATAATGGAGGATCTGTGAGAATGGGAAATGATGCACCTTGTATGGTAAGAGGTAAAGGATCAATGTTGATCAATGACAAACTACAATGTGAAAATGCATATTGGGTAGATGGATTGAACTATAATTTGTTAAGTGTGGCTCAGTTGAACAATTTAGGCAACCGACTAGCTTTTGAGAGCAAAAAGGTAAAGATCTATGATGATGGAGGAAGACTTGTTGGAACTGGTACACAATCTAGAGGTAATCTATTCTATCTTGATATGGATCAGTCTTCTTGTTTTTTAATAAAGGATGAAGATGTCTGGTTGTGGCACAGAAGGTTATGCCATGTGAATTTTGACAACATGATCAAAATAGGTAGAAAGAAAAGAGTTAGAGGATTGCCTAACTTGAAAAAACCTAATCATGCCATGTGCCATGAATGTCAAAAAGGTAAGATGACTAAGTCTAGTTTTAAAAGCAAAGACTATTCAACAAAGAAGATACTTGAGTTGGTTCATACCGACCTATGTGGTCCTATGAGAACTCAGAGCTATTCTAGTGATAGATATTTGATTCTTTTTGTTGATGACTATACTAGACTAATGACTGTTATGTTCCTGAAAGAGAAATCTGAAGCTTTCAAAATATTTAAGTGGCATAAAGCTAAGGTAGAGAAAGAAATTAGAAATGAAATAAAATGATTAAGATCTGATAGAGGAGGTGAATTTATCTCTGATGAATTTACTAATTTTTGTAATGAGCATGGAATCAAAAGACAAGTATCTGCATCGAGGACACCTCAACAAAATGGCATTGTTGAAAGGAGGAACAAGTCTATAATTGACTGTGCTAGAACATTGATGATACAGAAGAATGTTTCTCAGACATATTGGAAGGAAGCTATTAGTACAGCTGTATATGTTCTTAATCAAGTACAACTAAAGAAGGACTCCAACCGAACACCTTATAAACTATGGTTTGGACACAAACCTACTGTAAGTTATTTCAAAATTTTTGGAAGTAAATGCTTTATTTTGAAAGATAAGAGAAATGAAAAATTTGATTCTAAAGGAGATGAAGGAATATTTTTGGGATATTCCACTACAAGTAAAGCATATAAATGTTTGAATAAGGCTACAAATAAGATAGTTGAAAGTACTAATGTTCACATTGATAAGTTTGATAACAATTACATAGAGGAAAGTACAAAGGAACCGGAAGACTATGGTAGATTCACTTACATTGAACATCCAGAGTATCTACCGACACTGCAAACTGTGACAACCGATCAGTAGGGAAACAATGTAGGACAACAGGCAACACAAACTGAGGAACAAGATGGAGCTACTGAGCGAGGAAATGACCCTAAGAAGGATGAGCAAGAAAGGAGAAATCAATTTTTGGCTAGTTTTGTCAAAAGACATCATCTTGAAACACAAATAATTGGAGACAGATATGCTAGAAAGCAAACTAGAAGCAAAACAAGACAAGGTACACGTTTAATTTGTGAATTTGAACCTAAAACTATGAAATTTGCATTAGAGAATGAAGGATGGGTTAATGCAATGAAGAAAGAGATAGAGAAAATAGAAAAGAACAAAACCTGGTCCTTAGTACCCCGACCAAAAGATAAAAATGTTATCGATACTAAGTGGATATACAGGAATAAAATGAATGAAAATGGTGAATTCACAAGAAATAAAGCTAGATTGGTATGCAAGGGATATGCATAGGAAGAAGGCATTGACTATGGTGAAACATTTCCACCTATTGCTAGATTAGAAGGAGTTAGAATGCTACTTTCATATGCTGCACACAAGAAATTCAAAGTCTATCAAATGGATGTGAAGTCAACATTTTTGAATGGTATACTTGAAGAAGAGGTCTACATTGAACAACCTGAAGGATTTGTTGATCTCAACAATAAAGACATGGTATGTAGATTACATAAAGCTTTATATGGTTTGAAGCAAGCACTGAGAGCATGGTATGAAAGATTGCATACTTACTTGTTAAGTATTGGATTTATTAGAACAAGTGAAAACAATAATCTGTATGTGAAAGGTGATACTAATGATAATATTATCATTACTGAAATTTTTTTTGATGATATTATCTTTGGAGGCTCAGATCTTGTCTGCAAGGCATTTGCTGATGAAATGTAAAAGGAATTTGAAATGTCTATGTTTGGAGAGATTAAGTTCTTTCTTGGACTACAAGTGATTCAGGAGAGTGATGGAATATTCATCGCACAATCTAAATACATAAAGGAAGTACTAAAGACATTTGGCATGGAAGATGCTAAACCTATGGGAACACTGATGGCTACTAGATGAAAATTGACAAAGGAGGATGAAAGTACAGAGGTAAACCAGACACTTTACCGATCCATGATTGGTAAGTTAATGTACGTAGTTCATAGTAGACCAAATATAGCACATGTGGGAATTGTTGCAAGATTTTTTGCTAATCCTAGAGAATCACACATGATAGCTACAAAAATAATATTAGGATACTTGAAGAAAATAGAGAATTATGGATTATGGTATCCTAAGGAAGGGAAGTTTGAACTAAAAGTTTACACCGATGCTGATTGGGCTAGAAATGTGGATGATAGAAAAAGCACCACCAGAGGAGCATTCTTCTTTGGTGAAAGACTTGTAACCTGGACAAGTAAAAAGCAAGCTTGTATTTCTTAGTCTACAGCTGAAGAAAAATATGTTGCTACTGCTACTAACTATTCAAACATTGCATATATCAAACAAGTGTTGGAAGGAATGAATGAGGTAATCACTGACCCGGTGATTATATATTGTGACAACACTAGTGCTATTAATATTTCAAAGAATCATGTGATGCACTCTAAGAGAAAGAATATATCTATTAAGTATCATTAATTAAGAGAACAAGTGCAAGAGAAGCAAGTGAAGTTAGAATTTGTTACATCTAAAGAACAACTTGCAGATATTTTTACAAAACCCCTACCGAAGGACACATTTGAATACTTGAGGACTAGACTTGGGGTCTGTTAGTACCTACAAAAAATTTCATGGCTTCATGTCCTTTCCTTTGGTCTCTGCATTATTTTTCATGCCTCTGGCCTTAAACCCTAAGCAAAAATTCATAATCTAGCCATTACAAGAAAAAAACCCTAGTGCACCCTAATTTCAAATCTATTTTAAGTTACTTTTTGGGCCACTTAAGTTCCCTAAAACCCATGTGCGTAAATATTTCCTAAGTCTATCTGCCTAATGCTTTATTTTTTCCCTAAGTCCTCAGTGCTTAATATTTCCTCAAGCCTAAAGTCTGGCGGGTTTAATTTTCCCTAAGTCCAGCATTTTAATTCTTTCTAATGTTCTGGCTTAAATCTTTCCTAGGCCCGACTCTAACACCATCTAAATCTAACGAGAGGCGTAAGTTCTCATAAGATTTTTCAGAGGCTTGTGAACTTATGCCGACTGTTGATTCCTTTCCATAATGTAATGCTTCAAATGGGTGGGTCTATCGACACGTATGCATAGATGGCAGTTCCTTATTGGCTGAGAGAAATGATGATATGGTAGGGTTGTCAGAAGGACCTATGAGTGAAGGAAAAGTTACTTGTCTGATTGCCAAATTTTATGACGTGGCAATCTCTCATTCATCGAAGGATCTTACGTGGTAGGGTGGGGTCAGGATTTCATGACGATGGAAAAGATTCAGAATCTACAGCGGGCACACAATCTCAAAGAATCTTTTGAACCCTTGAGATTATGTGCCAGCCGTTTGATTCTCCATGTGTGCAGGATGACTGTTGTGGATCTACTGACAGGTGTTATAAATGGAGCTTTCTTATTGGTTTTTGTTAGTGGAACCATTTGCCATGTGTTTCTGGAGTGTTCACTTCTGATTGGTCCACAATGCAATATGTTGGTAGTTGTCAGTGGGACCTAGTTTCTAGCTTGTCAGAGGGTCTTGACATCTGCAAAAAATTGATGACGGGCGTAAGTTCTCATGAGATGTGTCAGAGGTTTGAGATCTTACATTGGCCGTCGATTTTACTTTTCTCAGAGGTGATAAAGTGACATGGGTCCACTGCTATGTGTACTCAGTTGGCAGTTTCTTATTGGTCGGTGTGTTGCTAAGTGGGATCCTATCAGTGGGGCCTATAGTGAAGGTTTTTCAATCTATGGTCGGTGCATGATCTCAAGGAATATTCCTACCCCATGAGATCATGTGCCATCCATTGATTTTGAATCTTACTTGGATGTGTCAGTGGGTCCTGTGTCAGTGGTGACCTAGTGATTGCAGTGAGTGGTGTAGTGACAAGTGGCATAAAGCGGGCCCAGGTGGGGGTCTAAAGGTCTAGCAGTCCGGATAAATAAGTTTGGCGGCCTGAAAATTTTTTTGGGGGTTCGTTCATTCATGCAATAAAATGGTGATGTGGTAAAAGGCTGGCATTTTAGCAAACACTATGTTCACATAATTGCTAAATTATATAGTTGTGACATAAAGTATTTTGTGAATTGGAGAAGGTCTTCAATCACCAGTTCGCCAAGTATGACTGGGGTCCTATTAACAGTGAAGTCATAAAGCCCAGGAAATATGAAGATCTAACGGCCATGACTTAAAGTTGATCCAAATTTGAATGTCAACCGCTAATTTTCTACTGGCACCATGAAGTGACTGTTGAAATTCAAATTTGAATTTTTTGAGGGTTTCCAATGATAGAAAGGACTGGTTTTTATGGTTTCTTTAGCCAGATTTGATTTGGTTGGTGGTACCAGTGGATGCAGTGTGATCTAGGGTGCCATGATCAATTGCTGGGGGTTCTATTGTACCATGAAGTGTAGTTTTGTGCTTGAAAGGTGTTTGCAGGTGGCTGATTTGACTAGTTTTCATGGCAATTCCTTGGTTTACTATGTTGATCTCATAGATTTTCATGATTGCAAATCTGTTTGAGATTTATTTTCTCTGAGTTGCCTATGTCTCTTCCCTTGCAATAAATTCTGATGTAATTTTTGGTTGGTTGGGTAGTTAAAACCCTAACCCTAGTCATTCGAAGCTTGATGCATCCTCTTTGAGGATTCCAAGGTGACTAGGGGTATAAGTGGTGTGTTTTTTGATAGAGTAAGGGTTCTGAAATCTTATTTCTTGAGGGTTCCTTTTTGGTTCCATGAAAGGTCTTTTCCTGTAGATTTTTTCTTACTTCTTTGCATATAGGGTGTTCTTTCCTCCTTTGTTGGTTCAGAGAATATGATATATATTGTAGTTGATTTGTCTTATGTATGTGTTATACACTAAGTTTACACCTTTGTCTCAAGCTCTCATGGTCTTGATAACCTAGTATAACATGGGAATCATCTCCAGGTGTGGGACCTATGCTAACTAAGATGAGACCTCCAGGTTCTAGGCTGGTTCCTCTTGGATAATCACCTTAATTTGCTTCTTGACAAAAAAGTAAATCTTTTGAGGGAAAGGGATAGAAGGAATCCTTGAAAGGGAAATGACTGAAAGCAAACTATCCTACTAGGTGATACATCAAAAATATGGTATGAATTATAGTTTGAAAGATGAAATTAATGAATAGACTTAGGCCCAGGTGATCACAACTCACTGAATAGGTTTGCATAAGTACTTCACAGAAGGGTCTGTAGATAAAATAGTTATTCAGGGAAAGAGAGATTCTCTCACAAACAATAACACCCTTTGGAATTAGACAAACAATCTATGACCTACAAACAAACATTCACTTCTACAACTAGGTATAGGAATGTGACAAGATATTTAATGGGTTGAAGTATACCCACAAAAGCACTCACATCAAATCATCCACAATAATACACAAAATTACAGAAAGAAAGAGGGATCAAGAATCCTAAGATATCACTGAGAAGCATGTAAATACTGAATTCATTAAGAAATAACTCACATAAGAAGGAATAGGTACATGAAGAATGTCACAAAAACACCTTCAATATCTGAATTATCAATGGGAGGTTACAAAATGTAGAAAACCAGAGGACAAAAAAATGTCTCAGATGGCCTTCTAAGAAAAGATATTTTTTCTCTTTACAAAATGTGAACTGTGAGCTCAAAAGCTCCAAAATATAATATATACATACTCAACTACACGCAGGTAGGAGAAAAACTTAACTAAGGTTAAAAGTTTTACAATATAATAATCAAACCCTAGCTGTACTGATGACCCATCATCAAAATTTTGAGAACATCGGCAACCAGATCAAATCACCCCTTTGCGTGTTGATCCTGTTGTATCAAACTCACCTATAGACACAACAACCTTGACTCATCTACCCACCTGCAAATCCACTAAGCCATGAAGGCTCACAATTTGATCCTGAAGATATGTGGGTTTAAAAAGATTAACTCTGCAAAGGTGGCTCCAAGCTCATTAAAACCTCCACACGGCATGGTATTCTATGAAATCTATGGTGTCGATGATCAAATTGTCTACTATCATATTTCCAACCATCCCTATCCTGAACAAATAAATTCCAACAACTCAAACTATCGTGCATGGCCGCAAAAGGCAAACCCTAGCAAAACCTTCACAGAGAAATATTTAAATTTGAATATAATGGCTAGCAGGTCATTTTTTAAAACATAGTCATCGACGTGAAATCTTCCCGGTAGATGAACGACTGTGATGCACTTCAAAAAAAAAGTTTAAAACCCATCTCTAACAATTCAAACACCACCTCGGTAGTCAACAGCCAATCAAAAGTGAGCAAATCAACATCTTTAACAAGACCTTGGACCCACAGCCCTGAGAGTGCATTGAATGGTTGTCGCTATACCGCCATGCTAAAAAGTTGAGCATCTTGGATCCACAATGTAATGACAGCCATGAGATCCTACAAAGAGTTAATCACCTTAGAAAGCCTTTACCCCATGGGCCCACTGACAACCGCCATGTAGCATACCAAACAACCAATCAAACTACGCCATCGGATACACATCACATACCCTTCTGACAATAGGACCCATGACCAGCAAAGATCACATCAGATAGTTGTCGCAAGATCGCAAGGGCAAGGAATATTCCTTGTGATCAAGCAACAACCATAGATCCTACTTCCTTGTAGATACTCTAACACGGTCCTACCAAAAAAGACCCAGCTGTCATCTGACCGACCAGTGAAGAATGAGCACGTCAAAAACTGAGGACCCACCTGACAAAGCCTGGAGATAAAGTAAGATCAATGGTTGTTGCATGATCACATGCTCTAACACAAATCCTTGTAGACATATGCCAGTCATCAATCCTCTATAGATGTCAGAGCCTCTAACTACCGAAAGGGCCTGGTCCCACTGATAAGAGATAACTCATTAGCACATGGACCAATGAGAAGCCACCGTTTGTGTACACATAGCAATGGACCTGCTAGGCATGAAGAGTTATGTCACCAAGGAGAATCAATGGTTGCCTTATAATCACATACCTCTGACACATTTCATGAGAACACATGCCAGCCATAGATTTTCAAGCTTTTGAGATCCCTAGGCCCCCTGACAAAAAACAAGTCATCATCCCTTGACCAATAGGAAGCCTCCATGTAGGACAACGTGGCAGTGGACCCACTAAACTCTGAAGTATTGCATAGAAGGGAAGATTCTCAATTGTCATAAGATCGCATGCCTCTGACAGACCCTATGAGATCTTACGACAACCATTGATCTCATCAAATGGGACCCCACTCAAAATCTCTTAACCCTAGAAGTCTTAGCAAACACGTGACCAAAGGAAACTTGCTGAGTCGCTGAATAGAAATCTTAACCTTGGTTAAGTCTAGAGAATGCACGAACAAGGCATTTTGTAGAATCGCTAAACCAAAAGTCTAACCTAGGGTTTCAGTTAGTGAATGCCCAACTAGAAGGCAATCCGTGGAGTCACTGAATACTTTAGGGCACCGCCATTTTACTTCATGACCAGGGAAACACTGTAGTTGCTAGTTCACTGAGAGGAAAAGGTAACCACCAGAAGACTTAGAGAACTGGCGACTGAAGGAAAAGCTAGCTATTTCACTGGGTCATGGGATGTTAAGACTTAACCACCAAACATTTGGTGACTAAGAGAAACAATGTAATCACTAAATCGTCGAATAAAAGGGGGAACCGCCGGAGAACTTAGAGAACTGGTGACCGAAAGGAAAAATTATGCACATGGGAATTGGGACCTTTAAGTTGCCGATAAAGTAACATAAAAATAGAACATGGTCTAGGGTCTCTTAAGGTTTTTTTGAACACCAACGGCTAGTTTTATGAATTTTTTTTTTAACTGCAGACTAGAGTGTTAAAAAGATTACAGAGGCCAGGAAACAAGAGATAAATTCATGAAAATTTTAGGGATGCCTGAAAGGATAAAACTAGAGACCTGGGGATGGTTTTAGCCAAACTTGCATGTACATGGAAATTAGGGTAACATTTTGCTGATTTCTATTGGATGTCAACCTGCTAGACATAGATCAGTGGCCTTGACATAAATCATTAGGCATGGGGTCATTCTGAGGAACACAAAACATGACAGAGAGACAAAACTAAACATAGGGAGATGAACTTGTGCATAGGCACTTCTTGAAAAGTAGGAAACTAACCTAGAAAATAGGAAGAAAGCAGGAAAGCATTTTTACAAAAATTTATAGAGAGGGATTAACCTCAAAGTAGGGCTTCAAGTGGAAACCATTCACTGAGATAGGTAGGGGAAATCCTTCCATATTTGATAGTTGAAAAGAATTGGATCCCTTGCACTCTGTTATAACAAATGGTCCACCCCAAAATGAATCAAACTTGGTATGTTTGCCAAGCTTGGATCTGAATTCATCCCACTTGAGGACTACATCTCCAACTTTGAAATTTTTGATCCTAGCTCTTTTATCAAAGTTTCTCTTTGTTTGGATCTAATGGAATTCCATATCCTGCATTGATTTGTTTATGAGTTCTTCCAACTCCATCAACTGAGCATATATGATCTGCAAGGGATCTCTTTCTTCAAATAGAGCATATTGAGTGGCCAAGTCTAGAGCTGGCAATTCAACTGAGATAGACAACTTGGCCTCTCTACCATATACTAGCATGTAAGGAGAATTACCAATAATCTTCTTTGGGGTAATTCTATCTAACCATAAGTTAGACCTTAGTTTAGTATGTCAATCCCTTTGGTTGTCCTGCAGAGTCTTCTTGATTATCTTAATCAAGTTCTTATTGGTGGATTCTACCAAGCCATTGCCTTGGGGGTAGTAATTGGAACTGGTATTTAGATAGATGCCATTTTGACTGCCCACTCTGAGACTTTGACGCCTATGAATGCTAATGCATTATCTGATATTATGGAATCTAGAGTGCCAAATCTGTGAATTATATCATCATAAAAGCTTAAGACAACACTCTCATTGGCCTCTTTTAAAGCAATTGCTTCTATCCATCTAGTGAAGTAATTTGTTGCAGTGATTATCCATTTATGGCCTACACTAGATGGAGGATTGATCATACCAATGAAGTCTATACCCCATTTCATGAAGGGTTGCTCTGTTCTAACTGGCTGTAAGGGCAAGGCTACAAGCCTTTCTTTTCCTGCAAACATGGCACACTTGATGCATTTTCTTACATACTCATGGCTATCCTTGAAGATAGATGGCCAATAGTATCCAGCCCTCATGATTTTAAAAGCAGTTGTCCTAGGAGAAAAGTGACCTCCAGAAGGTCCATCATGAAATTCAAATAGGACATCAGCTATCTTTTATGAATCTATGCATCTTAAAAGGACACCACTGTGATCCTTTCTAAAAAGAACTTCATCAATCAGCACAAAAGGAACAAATTGTAATCTATAATACCTTCTTTTTGCTGAATCTAGATCTGCAGGACATTGTCCTGTCTTCAAATAATTGATCATATTAGGCAACCAGCTTGTTGCCTTGGCTTTTTCTTCTGTAGACTGCACCACTAGAGATGCATCTATTGTTTATGATGTCTTTGAACCTTCATCCTCTTCCAAATGCTCACAGAGACCTCTTCCTCTAACTAGCTTGGTAGTTTGAATATCAATGTCATATTCAATCACCTTGGTGATCCAACCAGCTCTTTTCTCATTTAGGTCCTTGGAAAGCAAAAACTCTTTGACACCTGGATGAGTAACTTTTAAATGTACCTTGCTATGGGTCAATAGATATCTGAACTTTTTAAGGCTCTTCACCATAGCAAGTACATGTTTTTTCTACAAAAGAGTATCTCTGTTCATACTCTTCTAAACCTTTGCTAAAGAAAGCAATAGCCTACTCCAATCCATCTAAATTTTCTTGGGTCAGCATTGTAGATATAGCATCATGACCTCCATAAACATAAAGGATAAAATCCTTATTGAAATTTGGGTTCAGGAGAGTAGGGGCTTCTATTAAGGCCTCTTTGATAGCTTAGAAATTAGCTTTTCCTTCTTTAGTCCAGTTGAAAGTTGAACTCTTCTTTAGCATGGCTGTCAAAGGCTTAAGTAAATCTGCAATGTTAGGCAGGAAGCTCCTAACAAAATTGATCTTTCCTATGAAAGATTGGAGACCTTTCTTGTGATGTGGTAGGGGTAGCTCTAGGATAGCTACAATTCTCTCAGGATCAATTGTGATCCCTTCTATGGATACTACATATCCCAACAATTTTCGTTCATGAACTGCAAACACACACTTCTTGGGATTAAGAGATATCCCAAATTCTCTACATCTTTCAAAGATCTTCCTCAAATGTTTGATATGATCTATTGCATGTTTCGAATAGATAGTTATGTCATCCAAGTAGACCAACAAAAACTTGTACATGAGGCTTTTAAAGGCCATATCCATTTCCTTTTGAAATGTAGCACCTGCATTTGACAAACCAAAGGGCATCTTTTGATAAGCCATGGTTCCCCACTTGGTTGTAAATGCAGTCCTGTATTGATCCTCTTCATTCACTAAGATCTGATTCTATCCTGAATAGCCATCCAATAATGAAAATCTCTCAGATCTAGAGAGACATTGTAAGATTTTTTCCATAGAGGGTAATGGATGGCGGTCCTTTAATGAAGCTCTGTTAAGATCCCTAAAGTTAACACATAACTTCAGCTCCTCATTCTTCTTCCTGACAGGAACAAGGTTGGAAACCCAACTAGTATGCTTGATGGGGTAGATGATACCACCTTCTATCAATTTCAATACTTCTTTATGCATGAGTGGCTCAAGCTTGGGGTTAACAGGCCTTTGCTTTTGCCTCACTGGTTTGGCATTAGGCTCTAATTCAATAGTGTGCTAAGCAAGAGTCGGGTCAAAACCTTTGAGGTCTTCATATTGCCATGCAAATACATCACTGAATTTTTTGAATAACTGACTGTAAGCTTGCTTTTCCAATTCATTGTTTATCTTTCCAAATTGTAGACTCTTACCTAGTTCCAACTCTAGTTCAACACAATGTTCTTGTTGGACTACCAGGCCAGCTTTGTTCTTCTTAACTTCATCATCCTTGTTGAAGATAGTCTCTAATGTAACAAGACCTCTAGGCATCTTATTGGACTTCAGTTGTATCACTTGATCACCATAATTTTGTGATAATCTCTCTTGATTATGCCTTGAAAAAACATCTTCAAACAAGAACTACAAAATTTGTTCATCATTGTCAAACACCTACCAATTAACATTGTTATTAGGAATAGAGGGTCTGACAATCACTTTGATATGTTGTTGGTCCATTTCTTTTGAAATGCTATTTGGAATATCATACTGAGATCCAATAGTAGCTAACCTATCTACATTTTGATTTAGCTTCCTAGGGATAGCAATAATATTGAAAGCATGGAAATCTTCAATTATATCCCAAACTCTATGTTTCTATGCTTTCAAAGTGTCATTTTTGGTTGCACTTATCCCTCTTACTTGGCTGACAACTAACTCACTGTCACCATAAACTTTTAAGGCCTTAAGCCCTCTTTTTCTAGCCCACTCTAGTCCATTGACTAGACTTTCATACTCTGTAGTGTTGCTAGTGCAGGAGAAACTGAATCTAAAGGTAGTGTAATACCTTTCTCCTTTTGGGGACACTAGCATAGCACCACCACCAGAACCATGTCTACTTCTAGCTCCATCAAAAAATAGTTCCCAAACCTGATTATTCTGATCCTCTGAATCAGTGTCTTCTTTGAAAAGGATTGGCTCTATGACTTCACTTTCTTGTATAAAATAACTTCCCAAACCAAAATCTCAGATAAGATGTTCTTGGGCCTCTAAAGCTCTTTCATCTAGAATAATATCAGGGATACTTTCTATCTTTGTTCTTGCTTCACTAATAATTTGGAAGTCACTGTCATCAAATATAGGGTAGTTTGCATTGATGGCACTAGATACATATGGCTCTATATGGTGCACTACCAATGGTTCTGATTTAATGGTGACCTTGGTCCCATACCTTGCATGAAATAGCATTTGAGACTAGTTAGAAGATAGGTAACCTCCTATCTTGGATGTAAACTCCCTTGAAAGACATATAGCAAATAATGCAGGGAGATCTATGATATATATATATATATATATATCAAGGGGGATTGAAAAATTAGGACTACCATGAAGGATCAGACTGGTATCTTTAGCCACACATATAGTATTTACTGAGGATCCATCAAGTTGTGTAACCTTCTTGTGGAAGGGCTCATATTTTAGTCCTAATTGGTCAACTACTTTCTTAGGCATTATAGTGCTAGTAGCTCCACTATCTACCATACAATTATGCACTAAAGATTTTCCAATAATTAGAGATACATAAAAGGGAGGTGGCTTTGAGTTCCTACCTTGTGTGGCATTGCCTTTAGAGCTACTACTTGGAGTCTCCTTTTCTTGATCAGTGTTAACCAACACTGGCTTTGCAACTTCTTTTGCAAGTTGAGGAGTTGCTACCTCTATCATGGCCTTCTTCAAAATTTTAGGTTGTCCTGGAAGAGCCAAAGAGTCCCACATAGACATGGTGACATTCACCTTCTTCATGTTGTCTACAATATTAAAAGGTGTCACAGTGTGTACTTTCTAATGTGCTTTCACCATGATGGGCTCCACTTCTTTAGAATGTTAGCCTTCTTTACTTGTGATGGCAGGAGTCTCCTTAGGTGTGATGGGAGTAGCTTGCTGCAATGGCTCTGCAGATGTAGTGGCTTTGGCATTGGAATCTGCTCTCTCCATGTCTTGATCTCTTCTCTTTGCTCTTGTATAGGCAACAAAAGTAACTTCATCATTAACTCCATTCAAGTCTGGTTGTTCCCAATTAAAGAGAGCAATCTCATTCTCTTGTGATTCTTGTTGAGGCATTGACCCACTGGATGAAGCCTCTGATTGAGCTTGGGAGGCATTCTGAACCATTAGAGCTTGGTTCATCCATCCATTTGAACATGTAGCCTGATTGTGAGCCTGATTACATGGAAAACACCATTCATTATCCATAGCCATATTATTTTGACTAGGAACCATATCCCTCACCAGATTTGTAGAATTGAGAGGTGCAGGATTATATGGTTGGAATGGTCTCTGATTAAAACTGTCTTTGTCCTTGATACCCTCCTTGGTATGGTGGCCTATTTTGTTGATAAGGTTGTCCCTAATTTTGATATTGTTTATTAGGACCTTGGCCTTGTGGCTGAAATGGTGGTCTAATTCCTTGACCTTCTTTCTTTAGATTTGTGACCTCTTTAGATAAGGTCTCCAACAAATTTGTCATTTCATGTATACTAGTTTGTTGACTACTCTTTATTTCTTGTAACTCTTGAGAGAAACTAGCTGTTGGCTCCTGACCACTAGTACTAGCCTGAGTGCTAATATGGTGGGAATAGGGGTAAATGGGGGTACTTGGGTAGGTGCAATGGGTTGAAGGCTAGGAAAATTAGGCATAGGAGGCCTTCTTTGTATCATGCCTACTTGAATCAAACAATTTTTGGCCCTAACAACTATGTCAAAGGCCTAGGGTAAAGAAGTACCACCCATAGACTAGATCATGATAGAAATTTGACCATTCAAACTTTTCAAGTAATATAGGAAAGCATGGTCAGTTGATGGCCTTACTGAGACTGGAATTCTATTCCATGTCTTAAGGAATCTACTATTGTAATCTATCATTTGCTCTTGAGGGTCTCTCTTAATAGTTGTTAACTGCTGAACTAGAGACAATTTATTTGATTTATCCTCAAAATGTTTATGCATCCCCTAACTCATCCCATGAAGTAATAGAACCAACAATTAGAGTTCTAAACCATTCAAGAGACTTACCTTTTAAAGAGGCTGCTAATAATTTTGTGGCCACATCTTCTTGAGTAATATTTTGTATGCTGCATATGGTGGTCACATCTCTTATGTGCTCAAAAGCAGTTGTCTGCCCTTCACCAGTGAAATCAGGTATACTCTTAAGTGCCACCAAGGTAACATCACGATGTTGTGAAAAATTTAATGGACTAGCCTGATTAAAGGGTGCAAATGCAAATGGTCTTTCCATTGTAGGAGTTGGAATTTGAAGATTAACAACTATGTGAGTTGTATTTACTACTGGATTTGAATCCTCCTCTAGATCTCTGGTTAGAGATCTGCCTCTTCTTCTGGGATGAAAGGGAAAAGGTCTCATTTCTAAAGTATCAGGAGGTGTTGATTGAACTCTCCTTGTAGGGGATGTTCTTTGAGCTGACCTACCTTTGTGACTTCTTCTTGAGGGCAACTCTAAAAATTCAGTAGGCTTAGAGGTCCTAGTCTCAATCCTTCTCATAAACCTTCAACAAGATTATCTTGAATCCTTCCACCAATGGAGCTACCAGATATACTTGATCGAAAAAATTCTAAAAGTCTATAGTATGCAATCTGTATATCAGAGATAGCATAACAAAAAATGCATTTCTAATTCTTTTACTCTCCCACCAGGCATGCCAGAATTGTTATACACTAAGTTTGTGCCTTTGTCTAAAGCTCTCGTAGTCTTGATAACCTAGTATAACATGGGAATCATCTCCAGGTGTGGGACCTATGCTAACTAAGATGAGACCTCTAGGTTCTAGGCTGGTTCTTCTTGGATAATCACCTTAATTTGCTTCTTGACAGAATAGTAAATCTTTTGAGGGAAAGGGATAGAAGGAATTCTTCAAAGGGAAATGACTGGAAGAAAACTATCCTACTAGGTGATACACCAAAAATATGGTATGAATTATAGTATGAAAGATGAAATCAATGAATAGACTTAGGCCCAGGTGATCACAACTCACTGAATAGGTTTTCATAAGTACTTCATAGAAGGGTCTGTAGATAAAAGAGTTATTCAAGGAAAGAGAGATTCTCTAACAAACAATAACACCCTTTGGAATTAGACAAAAAATCTATGACCTACAAACAAACATTCACTTTTGCAACTAGGTATAGGAATGAGACAAGATATTTAAGGGGTTGAAGTATACCCACAAAAGCACTCACATCAAATCATCCACAATAATACACAAAATTGCAGAAATAAAGAGGGATCAAGAATCCTAAGATATCACTGAGAAGCATGTAAATACTAAATTCATTAAGAAATAACTCACACAAGAAGGCATAGGGACATGAAGAATGTCACAAAAACACCTTCAATATCTGAATTATCAATGGGAGGATACAGAATGAAGAAAACTAGAGGACAAAAAAATGTCTCAGATGGCCTTCTAAGAAAAGATATTTTTTCTCTTTACAAAATGTGAACTGTGAGCTCAAAAGCTCCAAAATATAATATATACATACTAAACTGCACGCAGGCAGGAGAAAAACCTAACTAAGGTTAAAAGTTTTACAATATAATAATCAAACCCTAGCTGTACTGATGACTCGTCATCAAAACTCTGAGAACACCAGCATCCAGATCAAATCATCCCTTTGCATGTTGATCTTGTTGTATTGATCTCACCTGTAGACACAACAACCTCAACTTATCTACCCACCTACAACTCCACTAAGCCATGAAGGCTCACAATCTGAGCCTGAAGATATTTGGGTTTAAAAAGATTAACTCTGCAAAGGTGGTGCCAAGCTCATTAAAACCTCCACACGGCATAGTATTCTGTGAAATCCATGGCATTGATGATCAGATTGTCTATTATCATCTTTCCAACCATCCCTATCCTGAACAAATAAATTCCAACTCAAACTCCCATGCATGGCTGCAAAACACAAACCCTAGCAAAACCTTTGCAGAGAAATATTTAAATTTGAATATAATGGCTAGCAGGTCATTTTTTAAAATGTAGCCGTCAATGTGAAATCTTCCCGGTAGATGAACGGCTATGATGCACTTCAAAAAAAAAGTTTAAAACCCATCTCTGACAATTCAAACGCCACCTCAGTAGTTAACAGCCAATCAGAAGTGAGAAAATCAACATCTCTAACAAGACCTTGGACCCACAGCCCTGAGAGTACATAAGACGGTCGTTGCTATACCACCATGCTAAAAATTCAATCATCTTGGATCCACAATGTAACAATAGCCACGATATCCTACAGAGAGTTAATCACCTTAGAAAGCCTTAACCCCATGGGCCCACTAAAAATTACCATGTAGCATACCAAACAACCAATCAAACTACGCCATTTCAGATACACATCGTATACCCTTCTAACAATAGGACCCACGACCAGCAAAGATCACATCAGATGGTTTTCGCAAGATTGCAAGGGCAAGGAATATTCCTTGCAATCAAGCGACAACCATAGATCCTATTTCCTTGTAGATACTCTGACACGGTCCTACCAAAAAAGACCCAACTATCATCTGACCGACCAATGAAGAATGAGCATGTCAAAAACCAAGGACCCACTTGACAGAGCCTAGAGATAAAGAAATATCAACGGCTGTCGCATGACCGCATGCTCTAACACAAAGCCTTATGGACATATGCTAGCCGTCAATCCTCTGTAGATGTCAAAGCCTTTGACTACCGAAAGGGCCTGATCCCACTGACAAGAGATGACTCATTAGCACATGGACCAATGAGAAGCCATCGTTTGTGTACATGTAGCAGTGGACCCACCAGGCATGAAGAGTTACGTCACTAAGGAGAATTAACTGTTGCCTTATAATCACATACCTCTGACACATTTCATGAGAACAAATGCCAGTCATAGATTTCCAAGCTTCCAACATCCCTAGACCACTGACAAAAAATAAGTCATCATCCCTCAGCCAATAGGAAGCCTCCATGTAGGACAACGTGGCAATGGACCCACTAAACTCTGAAGCGCTGCATAGAATGGAAGATCGATGGTTGTCGTAAGATCACATGCCTCTGACAGACCCTATGAGATCCTACGACAACCATTGATCTCATCAACTGGGACCCCACTTAAAATATCTTAACCCCGGAAGTCTTAGTGAACACGCAACCAAAGGAAACTCTCTCAATCGCTGAATAGAAATCTTAACCTTAGTTAAGTCTGGAGAATGCACAAACAAGGCATTTTGCAGAATCGCTAAACCAAAAGTCTAACCTGGGGTTTCAGTGAGTGAATGCCTAACTGAAAGGCAATCCATGGAGTTTCTGAATACTTTAGGGCACTACCATTTTACTTCACGGCCAGGGAAACACTACAGTTGCCAATTCACCGAGAGGAAAAGGTAACTGCCAGAAGACTTAGAGAACTAGTGACTGAAGGAAAAGCTAGCTATTTCACTAGGTCACAGGATGTTAAGACTTAACCACCAAACATTTGGTGACTAAGAGAAACAATGTAATCATTGAATCGCCAAATAAAAGGGGGAACCACCAGAGAACTTAGAGAACTAGCAACTGAAAGGAAAAATTATGCACATGGGAATTGGGACCTTTAATTTGCTGATAAAGTAACATGAAAATAGAACATGGTCTAGGGTCTCTTAAGTTTTTTTTGAACACCAATGGCTAGTTTTATGAACTTATTTTTTTTAACTGCAGACCAGAGTGTTAAAAAGATTACAGAGGCTAGGAAACAAGAGATAAATTCATGAAAATTTCAGGGATTCCTAGCAGGATAAAAATAGAGACTTGGGGATGGTTTTAGCCAAACTTGCATGTACATGGAAATTAGGGTAGCAGTATGAGGATTCAGTATATTCTTACTGCTACCAAACTATCTCCATTTGAATTCTGAATTCATTAATCATACATCAAGGGTGTTTGATTTTTCTGTTTGCATTTCTTATGTGTTTGCAAGTGGAGTTGTCTTCATAAAGATAACTAGTTTAGGATTAGTTTTCATGTATGTATGAGCTGAGGTGTCAAAGATATGTCATGCTTGTCTTCCAGTGGATGTTGGTTAATGTGTTATTTGTTTATAGGTCTCTTCTAAGGGGAGGGTTAAAAACCTTTGGATGGATGATAACATACTTGAATACACAGGTGGGTTGTTAAAGTGAGGTTTGGTCATGGTGTGTGATTGATGTTAGGCATCAACATATTGAATACATTGTCTTCTTGTTTCATAGCTTTCTATTGCAATAGGGTATTTGACTCTTTGGCCCATTGGACAAGACACTGGTCTATGAGGGACTTAGGGTACCTCAAGGGTCCTTTCAACCCATCTTTTAAATCATTTACATTAAGTTCCACCCTTTCCCTTTATGTTGTTAGGATAGGTCTCTGGTTTTCATACTCATTCTATGCAAGTAGGGTTGTTTCATTAAATCTTGGTTTCATTAAGGTATAGGATACCTACAAGGGTTTGAGAACCATTCCACAATCAGTTACCTATAGGCTTGTAGTGTGATTCAAGTTGTATGTGTGTGTAGATGAGGTATACCCACCTGAGTGATGTGGAGCTCAAAGTGTAGAAGGATCCCTCTTTCATCCTTGTCAGTTGGTCTTTTTCCTTGTTAGATTTGGAGTGTTGAGTGAATGTGACACTAGCCCAGTCAATCCTAATGTCAATCTAACCTTTGGGAAAAAAGAACCCCAACAGGGTCTGTCCCCTATCTATCGGTCACTAAGGTGATCTGGATGTTGCATCAACCTACTTGTATCAGAAGATCATTCATTTTTATGCAACATAGTTCACACTTTGAATCATGTTCAAGGTTGTGATTAAGTTTTTGAACTTGAACCGATTGAAATATCAGTATTCAGAGATACAGAGGAAGACATAATTGTTTTTTTATTTATTTCTTTGGAATTGTTGTCAAAGGGAGAGATAAACAATATGAAAAGGAACAAGATATGAAAAGGAACAAGCACCGATGACAATTATCTAAGGGAGAGACAATCTAAATGAGACAGATTATTGAAGATCAGTTACAGAGAACAGAAGTAGGAATAGGAGAATTCAGAAAGAGTATTGAAGATCAGTTACAAAGAACAGAAGTAGGAACAAGAGAACTGAAAAGATCACACCTACATAATGGTAAAGCTGTATTATCTTGTGAGCAAGGCTTTTGAGGATACCTATTTTGAGAGTTTTCAAACCAAACAAAGATTTAGATTTTAATCTAGCATGAAATCAATCAAAAACAAAGAAAACTCTAAGCTAAGCCACCTCAGATTGAGCTTAAACAGGTGCACCCAAGCACTGTTTGATTTTCTCTTGCTTAAGGGGATGTCGGTGTGCTCGCTATTTGCATGGAGCATGTTCCTTATTCATTTTAGGATGGATTGAGATCCATGAAAACCTCATAAATGGCACAAAATAGGTATAGAACACCTGGTTTGCCCCTAAGGCCTCAAGGATCCAAATGATGTTGAAATGAAGATTAAGCTACATGATGTTTATGCTAAGATTGATTTTAGACCAAATAGAGATGCAATATGATGCTATGCTTATGCAAAACAATGGAAGAAACTAGGTTAATCCATTAAAGCTATATTATGATGTGTTCTAAGAAAGCTTGGAAATGATGAAAAACTAACAATTAGTATTGATTATGCTAAAGCTAGAAGTAAAAGGGCTTGATAACAATGCATGAGAATAAAAGCTAAGCTAATGAATTTGCTCTTGGAAGGAGGAGCATTTATAGGATTTGGGAAGGAAGAATGAGTGGCCAGGATCAAAATCCTTAAGAGAGGCCAAGATCATTCAAAGGGGAGCACATGGATTGTGCTAGTTCAAGGCCACCTCCTTGTGACAAGTGTCACAAGGGCATTGGGTTGAAAGATGGGAGGGATGTGCACAATCTGGGAAATGTGCCTAAGGTCAAAGGGTGTAAGAAAGGGGTGAGGGGCTTCTTAAATGCATCATAAATGCATGTAAGATGAATAAGGAGGTTTTTAATGCATTTAATGCATGTAAGAGAAGTTTTTAGAAGTTCGTTGACTTTGGGTTAAGCTTAGGAGTTGGCTAACCTTGGTTAGTGAATGTGACAGGATTAGGGGGGGGATTAGGATTAGGATTAGGATTAGGATTAGGATTAGGGGGACAAGGATAAGACTTTCTAGAAGAGTCTAGAACTTAGGATAAACATAGATTTTAGGAAATAGATAAAGATTTATTATTTCCATGGTTTAGGTTTTGAGAATGTTTATTAAAATGAATTTAATAAACATGAGGATTAAATATTTAATCTTAATTAAATATTTTGAGTTGGGATTAGGGTTAGGAAATTATGGGATTAGCCTTTAATCGAAATTAAAGAAGGATTAGAAGATTCTAGAAGAGGTTAGTGGTCTTAAGGAAATTGGCCAAGTTTTGGGCAAAAAATAAATAAATAATTTATTTTGGGATTTTTGGTCGATTTATTAATTAAATAATTAATAAATAAGGAGATAATGTTCAAATAGGTTTTAAACATTTTTGGGAGGGATTTATTAATTAAATATTTTTAATTAAGATAAAAGGCTTTAATGGCATAAAAAATAAATAAATTAATTAATAAATGATGATGTCATCAGGGATTTTTCAAAAAATAAAAATATTTTATTTTCTAAAAGATTTTTTAGGTGTCTACATTTTGCCCCTCTTTGATACAATGCCATAAGTGGCATGGTGTCAAAGACAAGAAAATAAGATGCCCGAGGCTAAAATTTGGTGGAATAGGGTGTTGTGCCCCCTCGAGAAAATAACGCAAGGAGTAAACATTATGGAATTTTCTCAAAAGGAAACAGAGAAGGAAGGACCTAGGAAGAAGGGGAGATAAATAACCAAGCTTCCAAGAGCAAAGATGAGTGAATGTAAGATGAGATGGAATGCAAAATATAGGATGCAGCTACATGAGAGATGCAAGATGCAAGATTAATCTATATGATGTACAATGGGGGATTTAGGGAGCTCCATGCTTTGGATCTTTTTGAGAGCACAACCTAGTTTGATATAGCAATGCTAGAGACCTGCCAAGGATACTAGGATAATGAGGCCTTGTCACTAGCATTGCATAGGACTGATGCTAAAAAGACATGCAGGGTTGCCCCAGCATCACACATATAACCCGAAGGAGGCATGGTGGAAACCATGCTGAAGAAACCACAAACACATGACTGACTCACAGGCAGAAGAAAAAGATCAAAAGACCTTGCCCCAGATTATCCTCATTCACAGTGCACCATGATATAAAGGATCGTGGTGACCTTGAGTAGAGAACAACAAGAAGCTGTAAAAGATTAACAAGACCCAAAGGACAAAATCCAAGGTCAAAATGATAACTCCAAAAGACAACCTTTGCCAAGGAGAGAGATTTGATTTGATTGATGGTGGGAAGATTGGTCTGAACGTGTGGAAGGATACATCGACACGAACCTGGTGTGCTTGGTGGAAGATTAGGTCTGATAGAAAGGATACATCTGAGGGGACCCATTTTTAGGCTTAGGTCAGACAAAATAGAAGCATACATCTATGCGGACCCTATGCTGATGGGGAGAATGTTGTGTTTCTGATTGGCAAATGATGCAGTTCAAAGATAGTCATGATGATCAAGGATAGTCGACAATTGATATTGCTGAAGTACAAGGTTGGGTAGCACAAGATTTTTGATCAAATATTAGTGCAGGACTAACAAGGATATGTACAATAGGAAAGCGACAAGGGCTGACTGACACAAAGGATGGGACCTAAAGACACATATGTACAAATGAGATTAGGTGGAGACACGACTGATGCTATGGTACAAGACTTAGGATTATGTACAAAAAACTTGGAGATGAAGCTGAAAACTCCAAAGATATGTAAGATGATGCCCCAGTTGGCCTAGAAAGCCAAGACGGACTGACAAATGGATGTGTCCTGAAATGACACAAATTTTGGGAAGGACATATCCCAACGATGATGATTGGATTGAGATCAAGGCTTGCTACAAGACTAAGGATGTGATTGGATTGGTTGGCTTGATCTTAGATGTTGGATAACTAGAAGATATGGATAGGATTGGAAGATGTGGGAAGATTTCTAGGAAAAGTTGCATATGGATGAATGGCATTGGATTGCAATGAGGTTAGCCTATAGCTAGATACCAATGACAAGGGAAGACACCAGGTGATGGAAAGATGGAGGAAATGCTTAGGAAGAGGACGATGGAACTCTTAGGAGATTTGGATGGAGGAAGATTTGGATTTGGATGGAGGAACTGCTGAGAGATTTTGGATAGATGAAGATTTGGATGGGGAGATGGAAGAGCTTGGGGAGATTGGATGGCACATTTGCTTGAGAATTGGAAGATGGAATGCTAGAGGAACCACTGATGGATCTAGATAGAGGAATGCTTGGGATTTGGATGGAGTAATTGCTGAAAGATTTGGGAGATGGGATATTTTGGATGAAAGATAGTCTCCAAGGAATATGTTACCAAGGAATAAGATGCTCCCTGCTTAGAATAGTTCATTAATTTCAGAGGCATTAGGATGGGGTATGATTCAATAGAAGATATGCCAACAAGAGAATGAGGAAGGTAGATGGAAGCTAGGATGAATGGATTGGATAGAGGATAGGTAACTGAAAGGTGTGATGGATGCCAAGAAGGTACCCAAAAGCATGTATACCTGGTAGTCTTTATTTTGTCATCAAGATCCAAAGGAGGATGAAGGAAGTGAGAGACAAATGCGATGGAGGAGATGTTGGATAAGATGGAAGAAGGGAATGGCCACCAACTACAGAAAGGAATTGGGGGGGGGGGGGCTATGCATGATGCCTGTTTGTCAGGTTTTCACCATGGTACTTGTCCAAGGTGCTTGAATTTCCAAGTTTTCACCATTGGGTGAATGTTTTTTCTCTTTTCTTTTTCTTTTTTTGATATTATTCTCTTGATTTTTTCAATTTTTATGGATTTTTTTATTTTCCGCTGACTTTGTGTTGATCTTTCACTGATATGTTGATTGATTTCTGACTTGTTGTCGATTCTCTGATTTTGGTACTACCTTCTGATTTGATGCTAACCTTCAGTTTGATGTTTCACTGATATTCTGATGTTGTTGCTAACATTTTTCATTGGTCTTCTAATTTTCTTGGATGTTGGTACAGCTTCGCTAGGATGGATGGATTTATGCAAAAGCACAGATTGGATGGGGTAGATGGGATATATGGTGGTAGAAAGTGTTTGGATGGAAAGATGGAAAGTGATCATGATAGGGGGATGTTGTCAAGATCAACATTGGCACATGTTGCGGGGGAGATAGATGAAGTTGATGGGATGTGGAAGATAGAGGTGGATCTGATGGAGGATTTACGCTTGGAAATTTAAAATCTTTGGGACCCAAAATAGATTTAGGAGATGGAGGAGAAGATTGAGTAGCTGGGGGATTAGCCACTTCGGATGCCAGTGTGGATATTTCTGTTAGATGCATTACATCTTTTTGCTTTGGGATCCATATCATTTTTTTTTTAGCTTTGGTGGGCCTTTGTGGCCATTGATATGCATCAGGTTTTGCTTTTGCTTTGCTGAGCCTTAGTGGCCAAGTAGTAGATTTTTCTTGTGCTTTCTTGGGCTTTTGTGGCCATAGGAATGCTTTAGATTGCTTGATTGGATTTTTCTTTTCTTGAGCATGTCATTTAGACTGGACATGGCAATCCTTAGATCTTTTTCGATATTTCCCTTTATGCATATTTGATATGGCATCCAAATTGCAAGGAGCATTGGAATGAATATGAGGAGATGTGTGGGATGGTGACAATGTGGATGGATAGATGAATGGAGATTGGTAGATAGGAGATATGGGCATGTGCCTTTGTTGATCCTGACGAGGGATGTTTGGATTTTTGATGAGGGATTGAGTAGGATAAGATGCGTGATGATATTTGGGGATGTAAGGCCCCAAAATGGATTTGGTATGTAGAGGACATGTGCTGGAAGATTTTGGGATATAGGGACCCAAAAAGGATTTGGAGGATGAAGGAGGAATGTGGTAGGTTGTTGTGGGCTATAATGATGGAGGAGGAGGAATAGCGTTGTATGTTTTGGGAGATGTGATGGTGGGTTTGGAAGGATGCTTGAATTTTTCTCTAGTTGTACCAACATTTCTAGAGGAAGTGCCTTCTTCTGATGTGTGACCAATTCCACATAACTTTGGATGTTTCTTTTCTTGGATAGGCTCTAGATTTCCTTGTTCATGGATGCCTAGGCCTTTGCCTTGATAATTCCATTTCTTGAGCATTTTATCCAAACAAGGATATTTCTGACTTGGGGAATATGATAAACATCCAGTTTATGGTTCCCTGATGGAAGATATGAAACTAATTTCTTCTGCTTCATGTGGACTACCTTTGACAAATGTAAGTGATCCAAGAGGATAGAGTGATGGCAATGGGATAGTTTGGATTGGAAGATCCTCAAGAGGACAGGATATGATGGTGGGATTTTGACTGGGATTGTGGGATGGTAATGGATCTTCAGTTGGAGAAACTGGGATGATAGGATCTTGGATTGGAGGAATTGGGATTGTAGGATTTTGGATTGGCGGTGATGGAAGTAATAGAACATGTCATGGGGGAAGTGAAGGGATTTGATCTTGATTTTCTTTTGAGAGTATTTCAACATGCTTTTGGGAAAGATCTTGACATGATAGGATTTGTGTGGATAGAGTGACGGGGAATGTATGGATGGAATCTTGAGAGGGGGTGGATGGAAGGATGGGAGATTTTGTATCTATGATATATAGAAGAAGGAAGAACTCTTTAGATGGTATAGATGAAAGGATGGAAGATTCTGTAGCTCTGATGGTACGAAGAGGGAAGAACTCTTTAGATGGTATGGCTGAAAGGATGGAAGATTCTATAGCTATGATGGTAGGATGAAGGGTGAACTCATGGGACTCACTGGATGTGCTTTGGATAATGCTAGGAGGAGGTGATGTTGGTGGGGATTGGATGGAGACTTCAGATGGAAGGGACTCAATGATGCTAGGAGACGGAAGAAGATTAATGAGTGGGATGTATGGAAGATAGATAATAGATGGGAGCGATGGATGGGCCTCATCAATGATGGCTTCACATGAAGGATTGAAATGGCTTGGCTCTTCATTCTTGGGAGTGGGATTTGTTATTGGCTTCCTTGTGAAACTCCTTGGAGACTTCGGGATTGGAGGAGGTGAGAGATTAGAATGTGTACAAGATGGGGAGCTTGGATGGTCCGCACATGAAGGTGGGGTGGAAGATTTTGAATTTGCTTGAGGGGATGATGGTGTTGAAGAGGTAGAGGTGATGGATGAAAGTGTGAGATATGAAGCTTTTTGAAGGATGCACTCTAATTGTGGGAGGGGATTTTTGGAAATGTGGTTTGGAATAGAAGATGGTTGATTGAGATAGGATGGTGGATTGGGAAAAAGGATTGGAAGACTTGGTGTTTGGTTTTGAAAGGGTTTTGGAGGATAAGTGGATGGAGGTTTTAGATAAGGGAAGTAGCGTGAAGTGTTTCGAGGTGATGATGGTGATTGGGATATGACCATAGTAGGAGATGGAGGTATGAAGGATGCATAGGGAGGATGTGTAGGTTTAAGATAGGGATAAGTTGTGGATGGATAAGATAATGGATTTGCCTTGCTGAGAACATGAAAGGGAGTGCTAGTGGATAAGCGTGAAGACATGATAGGATATTTTGGAGGAATTATTGGATGCTGGGGGATGTTTGGAGAAAACTTGCTAAGATTTTCAAAATATGCATCATGATCTACAAGGATTTCATCATCTTTGGGATAGGATGCATTGAGAGGAATGACATAATAACTAGACTCATCATAATAGTTTTGAGACATGCTAACTTGTGGATGAGTTGGATAGGAAAGAAGGATGAAGATGGATTGGAAGACTAAGACTTAGATTGGGATGATCGACATAATCAGACTTAGGTTTGGATTTGGCTTAAGATTGGAAGAAGACTTACTCTAGAGGAAGATAGATAGGGAAATGGGGGATGACCAAGATGACTCTACTAACCTAGGATAGGAGGAAAGGATGACAAGACTGGATTGAATATGACTGGAAGACCATGATTTGAGATTCTGAAAGCTTTGAACATTTTCTGGATTTTGGGAGGATTTGGACTGACATGGCTATTCTGAGTATCGTGAACCAATTTGTAGATCAGTTTGATGTTTTTCTAATGGCAAAGGATAGATTTCAACAAATATTTTTGAAAAATAAATCTCCACAAGGGACAAAGCAACCTTGCGGGATACAAATAGGATGACTGACTCTGATAAAGCTTTGAAAAGTGTACGTTTCAACAATGTTTTCACAGAGTTTTTGACTATCAAGCACTTCAAGTAGATTTATCTAAGGAAGCTGAGTACCAAAATTGCTTGCCCATAGCTTGGTACCCCTTAGAAGGGAATACAAATGGTGAGTAATCTTGAGGGGACCCAGTAAACCCCTTGGATTGGTCCTTGCACAAGGATTTTGATACTTTCAGATGTAGATAGGGTAGCCTCTATTTTATCAAGTTTTTAATAGTTTCGTGGAGTCTCCATACTTAGTTATGCTGACCGCCTGTGACTCACTTAAGAGCCTAGCCAACAACATTGGGGGAGGAATATTTACCATCCCCAGACATTTGCATTTGGCACAAGACGCCCATGGATTAGGAGATATAAGTGAGTCCTTTTTGCCTTCACTTTATTTATATACCAGTTGGGGGGGATACCGGTTTGAGGTCATTCTCTGAGGATGAAGCACTATTTTCCCTGGACAGGCCTCGCTAAAAGTAAAACAAGTGAACTTGTCCAAGTTCAAATGTTCTACGTTGCTTACTTTAATAAGGATTTTGCAAGAATTGAAACTCCTAGATGCACATCAAACAAGTTGTTCTTTTTCCAAATTGAATTAAGTGTGATTTGAACTTTGAAATTGAAGACACAAGTGTTTTAGATTTTGAGTTGTTCCTTTTCGAAAGAGTAAGCGATTTGAGTGATTGCAACTTCTTTCTTTGATCATTCAAATTGAGATTTGCATGTTGATTTAGAACTTTGAAAAGAGCTTTGTTTTATCCTTAGATCATTCAAGATTGAGTTTGTTTGAACTGAAATTCAAAGAAGAAGGAATAGGGATTCTTGTTCTTTCCAATTTAGATCATTCAAGATTGTGTTTGATTTTCAAAATGATAATGACTCTTAGGACTTAAGTTCATTTTCCCTTAATTTCATTCAAGATTTGTTTTTGACTTTTGCTTAAGAAAAATGAATCCAATATCAATTTGAGAGAAAAGGTGACAGAAACTTGAAAGTTCAAAGGCAACAGGAGCTTGTGCACAAGTGACAAGAGCTTGTGCATAGGCGATAGGAAAAAGTTCATAGGCGACAAGAGCTTGTGCATAGCCGATAGGAAAAAGTTCACAGGCAATAGGATCTTATTCACAGGTGACAAGAAAAAGTTCATAGGTGACAGGATCTTGTGCATAAGCGATAGGATCTTGTGTACAGGCGATGGGAGCTTGTGTACAAGCGACAGAGAAATGTTCAAAGGCGACAGGAGCTTGTGTATAGGCGATAGAAAAATATGCATAGGCGATAATTAAAAGTTCACAGGCATCAGTAAAATGATCAAAGGCGATAAATGAAATCTGACAGGTGATAAAGAAATATGGAAAGGTGACAATGACATGATTACATGTGATAAATGAAATATGGAGCGCGATAAATGAAATATGGAACGCGATAACGAAATGATTCCAGGCGAGACTTCTATACACAAAGGTGTGAATGTTTATCTTACAGGCGTGATTACTTCTGTTACAGGTGACAGAAAAGAAGTTTGAGACAGAATAGAAGTTATCGAGGGCGAAAAGCTTTCAGAAAATAGGCGTCGATACAGAGCTTGAAGGCATGATCAAACTGTTTGTAGATGTGACTATATTGTGTGTAGGCAACATTTCATTTGTTTCCTGCAAATATGAGAATACAAAGTATGATCTAATCAAGTGATTGTGGTTTTGAGTCCCACCGAGCGTGCCAAAATGTGAGCAAGGCTTTTGAGGATACCTGTTTTGAAAGTTTTCAAACCAAACAAAGATTTAGATTTTAATCTAGCATTAAATCAATCCAAAACAAAGAAAACTCTAAGCTAAGCCACCTCAGATTGAGCTTAAACAGGTGCACCCAAGCACTGTTTGATTTGCTCTTGCTTAAGGGGATGTGGGTGTGCTCTCTATTTGCATGGAGCATGTTCCTTATTCATTTTAGGATGGATTGAGATCCATGAAAACCTCATAAATGGCACAAAATAGGTATAGAACACCTGATTTGCCCCTAAGGCCTCAAGGATCCAAATGATGTTGAAATGAAGATTAAACTACATGATGTTTATGCTAAGATTGATTTTAGACCAAATAGAGATGTGATATGATGCTATGCTTATGCAAAACAATGGAAGAAACTAGGTTATTCCATTAAAGCTATATTATGATGTGTTCTAAGAAAGCTTGGAAATGATGAAAAACTAACAATTAGTATTGATTATGCTAAAGCTAGAAGTAAAAGGGCATGATAACAATGCATGAGAATAAAAGCTAAGCTAATTAATTTGCTCTTGGAAGGAGGAGCATTTATAGGATTTGGGAAGGAAGAATGAGTGGCCAGGATCAAAATCCTTAAGAGAGGCCAAGATTCATTCAAAGTGGAGCACATGGATTGTGCTAGTTCAGGGCCATCTCCTTGTGACAAGTGTGACAAGGGCATTGGGTTGAAAGATGGGAGGGATGTGCACAAATTGGGAAATGTGCCTAAGGTCAAAGGGTGTAAGAAAGGGGTGAGGGGCTTCTTAAATGCATCATAAATGCATGTAAGAGGGATAAGGAGGCTTTTAATGCATTTAATGGATGTAAGAGAAGTTTCTAGAAGTTTGTTGACTTTGGGTTAAGCTTAGGAGTTGGCTAACCTTGGTTAGGGAATGTGATAGGATTAGGGGGGGGATTAGGATTAGGATTAGGATTAGGATTAGGATTAGGATTAGGGGGACAAGGATAAGACTTTCTAGAAGAGTCTAGAACTTCCTTAGGATAAACATAGATTTTAGGAAATAGATAAAGATTTATTTATTTCCATGGTTTAGGTTTTGAGAATATTTATTAAAATGAATTTAATAAACATGAGGATTAAATATGTAATCTTAATTAAATATTTTGAGTTGGGATTAGGGTTAGAAAATGATGGGATTAGCCTTTAATAGAAATTAAAGAAGGATTAGAAGATTCTAGAAGAGGTTAGTGGTCTTAAGGAAATTGGCCAAGTTTTGGGCAAAAAATAAATAAATAATTTATTTTACGATTTTTGGTCAATTTATTAATTAAATAGTTAATAAATAAGGAGATAATGTTTAAATAAGATTTAAACATTTTTGGGAGGGATTTATTAATTAAATATTTTTAATTAAGATAAAGGGATTTAATGGCATAGAAAATAAATAAATTAATTAATAAATGATGATGTCATCAAGGATTTTTCAAAAAATAAAAATACTTTATTTTCTAAAGGATTTTTTAGGTGTCTACATTTTCCCCCTCTTTGATGCAATGCCACAAGTGGCATGGCATCAAAGACAAGAAAATAAGATGCCCAAGGCTAAAATTTGGAGGAATAGGGGGTTGTGCCCCCTTGAGAAAATAACGCAAGGAATAAACATTGTGGAATTTTCTCGAAAGGAAACAAAGAAGGAAGGACCTAGGAAGAAGGGGAGATAAATAACCAAGCTTCTAAGAGCAAAGATGAGTGAATGCAAGATGAGGTGGAATGCAAAATGCAGGATGCAGCTACATGAGAGATGCAAGATGCGAGATTAATCTATATGATGCAGAATGGGGGATTTAGGGAGCTCCATGCTTTGGATTTTTTTGAGAGCACAATCTAGTTTGATATAGCAATGCTAGAGACCTGCCAAGGATACTAGGATAATGAGGCCTTGTCACCAGCATTGCATAGGACTGATGCTAAAAAGACACGCAGGGTTGCCCTAGTATCACACATAAAACCAGAAGAAGGCATGGTGGAAACCATGCTGAAGAAACCACAAACACACAACTGACTCACAAGCAAAAGCAAAAGATCAAAAGACCTTGCCCCAGTTTATCCTCATTCACAATGCACCATGATATAAAGGATCGTGGTGACCTTGAGTAGAGAACAATGAGAAGCCGTAATAGATTAACAAGACCCAAAGGACAAAATCCAAGGTAAAAATGATAACTCCAAAAGACAACCTTTGCCAAGGAGAGAGATTTTATTTGATTGATGGCGGGAAGATTGGTTTGAACGTGTGGATGGATACATCGACACAGATCTAGTGTGCTTGGTGGAAGATTAGGTCTGACATAAAGTATACATCTGAGGGGACCCAGTTTTAGGCTTATGTTAGACAAAATAGAATCATACATCTGTGCAGACCCTATGCTGGTGGGGAGAATGTTGTGTTGCTAATTGGCAAATGATGCAGTTAAAAGATAGTCATGATGATCAAGGATAGTCGACAATTGATATTGCTGAAGTACAAGGTTGGGTAGGACAAGATTTCTGATCAAATATTACTGCAGGACTAACAAGGATATGTAAAATAGGACAATGACAAGGGCTGACTGACACAGAGGATGGGACCTAAAGACACATATGTACAAATGAGATTAGGTGGAGACATGACTGATGCTATGGTACAAGACTTAGGATTAGGATGTACAAAAAACCTGGAGATGAAGCGGAAAACTCCAAAGATATGTAAGATGATGCCCCAATTGGGCTGGAAAGCCAAGATGGACTGACGGATGGATGTGTCCTAAAATGACATGGATTTTGGGAAGGACATATCCCAATGATGATGATTGGATTGAGATCAAGGCTTGCTACAAGACTAAGGATGTGATTGGATTGGTTGGCTTGATCTTAGATGTTGGATAACTGGAAGATATGGATAGGATTGGAAGATGTGGGAAGATTGCTAGGAAAAGTTGGAGTTGGATGAATGGCATTGGATTGCAATGAGGTTAGCCTGTAGCTAGATACCAATGACAAGGGAAGACACTAGGTGATGGAAAGATGGAGGAAATTCTTAGGATGAGGATGATGGAACTACTAGGAGATTTGGATGGAGGAACTGCTAAGAGATTTTGGATGCATGAAGATTTGGATGGGGAGATGGAAGAGCTTGGGGAGATTGGATGGCTGATTTGCTTGAGGATTGGAAGATGGAATGCTGGAGCAACCACTGATGGATCTAGATAGAGGAATGCTTGGGATTTGGATGGAGGAATTGCTGAAAGATTTGGGAGATGGGATATTTTGGATGAAAGATAGTCTCCAAGGAATAAGATGCCCCCTGCTTAGGATAGTTGATTCATTTTAGAGGCATTAGGATGGGGTATGATTCGACAGAAGATATGCTGACAAGAGGATGAGGAAGGTAGATGGAAGCTAGGATGAATGGATTGGATAGAGGATAGGTAACTAAAAGGTGTGATGGATGCCAAGAAGGTACCCAAAAGCATGTATTCCTGGTAGTCTTTGTTTTGTCATCAAGATCCAAAGGAGGATGAAGGAAGTGAGAGACAAATGGGATGGAGGAGATGTTGGATAAGATGGAAGAAGGGACTGACCCCCAACTACAGAAAGGAATTGGGGGGGGGGGGGGCTTATGCATGATGCCTATTTGCTAGGTTTTCACCATGGTACTTGTCCAAGGTGCTTGAATTGCCAAGTTTTCACCATTGGCTGAATGTTTTTCCTCTTTTCTTTTTCTTTTTTTGAGATTTTTCTCTTGATTTTTTCAATTTTTATGGATTTTTTTATTTTCCGCTGACTTTGTGCTAATCTTTCACTGATATGCTTATTGATTTTTGACTTGTTGTTGATTCTCTGATTTTGGTACTACCTTCTGATTTGATGCTGACCTTCTGTTTGATGTTTCACTAATATTCTGATGTTGTTGCTGACTTTTTTCATTGATCTTCTGATTTGCTTGGATGTTGGTACAGCTTCGCTAGGATGGATGGATTTATGCAAAAGAATAGATTGGATGGGGTAGATGGGATATATGGTGGTAGAAAGTGTTTGGATGGAAATATGGAAAGTGATCATGATAGGGGGATGTTGTCAAGATCAACATTGGCACATGTTGTGGGGGAGATGGATGAAGTTGATGGGACGTGGAAGATAGAGGTGGATGTGATGGAGGATTTACGCTAGGAAATTTCAAATCTTTGGGACCCAAAATAGATTTAGGAGATGGAGGAGAAGATTGAGTAGCTGGGGGATTAGCCACTTCGGATGCCAGTGTAGATACTTATGTTAGATGCATTGCATCTTTTTTCTTTGGGATCCATATCATTTTTTTTAGAGCTTTGGTGGGCCTTTGTGGCCATTGATATGCATCAAGTTTTTCTTTTTCTTTGTTGAGCCTTAGTGGCCATGTAGTAGATTTTTCTTGTGCTTTTCTGGGCTTTTGTGGCCATAGGAATACTTTAGATTGCTTGATTGGATTTTGCTTTGCTTGAGCATGTCATTTAGACAGGACATGGCAATCCTTAGATCTTTTTCGATATTTCCCTTTATGCATATTTGATATGGCATCCAAATTGCAAGGAGCATTGGAATGAATATGAGGAGATGTGTGGGATGGTGAAAATGTGGATGGATAGATGAATGGAGATTGGTAGATAGGAGATATGGTCATGTGATATGATCCTGAATAGGGATGTTTGGATTTTGGATGAGGGATTGAGTAGGATAAGATGGGGGATGATATTTGGGGATGTAAGGCCCCAAAATGGATTTGGTATGTAGAGGACATGTGCTAGAAGATTTTGGGACATAAGGACCCAAAATGGATTTGGAGGATGAAGGAGGAATGTGGTAGGTTATCATGGGTTGTAATGATGGAGGAGGAGTAATAGTGTTGTATGTTTTGGAAGATGTGATGGTGGGTTTGGAAGGATGCTTGAATTTAGCTTTAGTTGTACCAACATTTCTGGAGGAAGTGCCTTCTTCTGATGTGTGACCAATTCCACATAACTTTGGATGTTTCTTGTCTTGGATAGGCTCCAAATTTCCTTCTTCATGGATGCCTTGGCCTTTCCCTTGATAATTCCATTTCTTGAGCATTTTATCCAAACAAGGATATTTCTGACTTGGGGAATATGATGAACATCTAGTTTATAGTTCCCTGATGGAAGATATTAAACTAATTTCTTCTACTTCAAGTGGACTGCCTTTGACAAATGTAAGTGATCCAAGAGGATAGAGTGATGGTAGTGGGATAGTTTGGATTGGAAGATCCTCAAGAGGATAGGATATGATGGTGGGATTTTGATTGGGATTGGGGGATGGTAATGGATCTTCAATTGGATAAATTGGGATGATAGGATCTTGGATTGGAGGAATTGGGATTGTAGGATTTTGGATTGGGTGTGATGGAAGTAATAGAACATGTGATGGGGGAAGTGAAGGGATTGGATCTTGATTTTCTTTTGCAAGCATTTCAACATGCTTTTGGGAAAGATCTTGACAAGATAGGATTTGTGTGGATAGAGTGACGGGGAATGTATGGATGGACTCTTTAGAGGGGGTGGATGGAAGGATGGGAGATTCTGTAGCTATGATGTCTGGAAGAAGGAAGAACTCTTCAGATGGTATGGATGAAAGGATGGAGGATTTTGCAACTGTGATGGCAGGAAGAGGGAAGAACTCTTCAGATGGTATGGATGAAAGGATGGAAGATTCTATAGTTGTGATGGTAGGAAGAAGGGTGAACTCATGGGGCTCATTGGATGTGCTTTGGATAATGCTAGGAGGAGTTGATGTTGGTGGGGATTGGATAGAGACTTTAGATGAAGGGACTCAATGATGCTAGGAGACGGAAGAAGATTAATGAGTGCGATCTATGGAAGATACATAATAGATGGGAACGATGGATGGGCCTCATCAATGATGGCTTCACACAAAGGATTGAAATGGCTTGGCTCTTCATTCTTAGGAGTGAGATTTGTTATTGGCTTCCTTGTGAAACTCCTTGGAGACTTCAGGATTGGAGGAGGTGAGAGATTAGAATGTGTACAAGATGGGGAGCTTGGATGGTCCTCACATGAAGGTGGGGTGGAAGATTTTGAATTGGCTTGAGGGGATGATTGTGCTGAAGAGGTAGAGGTGATGGATCAACGTGTGAGATATGAAGCGGTTTGAAGGATGCACTCTGCTTGTGGGAGGGTATTTTTGGAAATGTGGTTTGGAATAGAAGATGGTGGATTGAGATAGGATGGTGGATTGAGAAAAAGGATTGGAAGACTTGGTGTTTGGTTTTGAAAGGGTTTTGGAGGATAAGTGGATGGAGGTTCTAGATAAGGGAAGTAGTGTGAAGTGTTTCAAGGGGATGATGGTGATTGGGATATGACCATAGTAGGAGATGGAGGTATGAAGGATGCATAGGGAGGATGTGTAGGTTTAAGATAGGGATAAGTTGTGGATGGATAAGATAATGGATTTGCCTTGCTGAAGACATGAAAAGGGAGTGCTAGTGGATAAGTGTGAAGGCATGATAGGATATTTTGGAGGAATGATTGGATGCTGGGGGATGTTTGCAGAAAACTTGCTAAGATTTTCAAAATACTCATCGTGATCTACAAGGCTTTCATCATCTTTGGGATATGATGGATTGAGGGGAGAGACATAGTAACTAGACTCATCATAATAGTTTTGAGACATGCTGACTTGTGGATGAGTTGGATAGGAATGAAGGATGAAGATGGATTGGAAGACTAAGACTCAGATTGGGATGATCGACAGAATCAAACTTAGGTTTGGATTCGGCTTAAGATTGGAAGAAGACTGACTCTAGAGGAAGACAAATAGGGAAATGGGGGATGACCAAGATGACTCTACTAACCTAGGATAGGAGGAAAGGATGACAAGACTAGATTGAATATGACTGGAAGACCATGATTTGAGATTCTGAAAGCTTTGGACATTTTCTAGATTTTGGGAGGATTTGGACTAACATGGCTGTTTTGAGTATCGTGAACCAAGTTGTAGATCAGTTTGATGTTTTTCCAATGGAAAAGGATATATTTCAACAAAGATTTTTGAAAAAGTAATCTCCACAAGGGACAAAGCAACCTTGCGGAATACAAATAGGATGATTGACTCTGATAAAGCTTTGAAAAGTGTATGTTTCAACAATGTTTTCACAGAGTTTTTGACTGTCAAGCACTTCAAGCAGATCTATCTAAGGAAGGTGAGTATCAAAATCGCTTGCCCATAGCTTGGTACCCCTTAGAAGGGAATACAAATGGTGAGTAATCTTGAGGCAACCCGGTAAACCCCTTGGATCGGTCCTTGCACAAGGATTTTGATACTTTCGAATGTAGATAGGGTAGCCTCTATTTTATCAGGTTTTTAGTAGTTCCATGGAGTGTCCATACCTAGTAATGCTGACCGCCTGTGACTCACTTAAGAGCCTAGCCAACAATGTTGGGGGAGGAATATTTACCATCCCCAAACATTTTCATTTGGCATAAGACACCCGTGGATTAGGAGATATAAGTGAGCACTTTTTTCCTTCACTTTATTTATATACCAACTGGGGGGATACCAGTTTGAGGTCATTCTTTGAGGAGGAAGCACTTTTCTCCCTCGACAGGCCTCACTAAAAGTAAAACAAGTGAACTTGTCCAAGTTTAAATGTTCTACGTTGCTTACTTTAATAAGGATTTTGCAAGAATTGAAACTCCTAGACGCACATCAAACAAGTTGTTCTTTTTCTAAATTCAATTAAGTGTGATTTGAACTTTGAAATTAAAGACACAAGTGTTTTAGATTTTGAGTTCTTCCTTTTCGAAAGAGTAAGCGATTTGAGCGATTGCAAGTTCTTTCTTTGATCATTCAAGATTGAGATTTGCGTGTTGATTTAGAACTTTGAAAAGAGCTTTTTTTTATCCTTAGCTCATTCAAGATTGAGTTTGTTTGAACTAAAATTCAAAGAAGAAGGAATAGGGATACTTGTTCTTTCCAATTTAGATCATTCAAGATTGTGTTTGATTTTCAAAATGATAATGACTCTTAGGACTTAAGTTCATTTTCCCTTAATTTCATTCAAGATTTTATTTTGACTTTTGCTTAAGAAAAATGAATCCAATATCAATCTGAGAGAATAGGGGATAGGAACATGAAATTTCAAAGGTGACAGGAGCTTGTGCACAGGTGACAGGAAAAAGTTCATAGGTGTCAGTAAAATGATCATAGGCGATAAATGAAATCTGACAAGCGATAAAGAAATATGCAAAGGTGACAATGAAATGATTACAGGTGAGACTTCTGTACACAGAGGCGTGAATGTTTATCTTACAAGCATGATTACTTTTGTTACAGGTGATAGAAAAGAAGTTTGAGACAGAATAGAAGTTATCGTGGGTGAAAATATTTTAGAAAATAGGCGTCGATACAGAGCTTGTAGGCGTGATCAAACTATTTGTAGGAATGACTATATTTTGTGTAGGTGACATTTCATTTGTTTCCTGCAAATATGAGAATACAAAGTATGATCTAATCAAGTGATTATGGTTTTGAGTCCCACCAGGTGTGCCAGAATGTGAGCAAGGCTTTTGAGGATACTTGTTTTGAAAGTTTTCAAACCAAACAAAGATTTAGATTTTAATCTAGCATGAAATCAATCAAAAACAAAGAAAATTCTAAGCTAAGCCACCTCAGATTGAGCTTAAACAGGTGCACCCAAGCACTGTTTGATTTTCTCTTTCTTAAGGGGATGTGGGTGTGCTCTCTATTTGCATGGAGCATGTTACTTATGCATTTTAGGATGGATTGAGATCCATGAAAACCTCATAAATGGCACAAAATAGGTATAGAACACCTGATTTGCTCCTAAGGCCTCAAGGATCCAAATGATGTTGAAATGAAGATTAAGCTACATGATGTTTATGCTAAGATTGATTTTAGACCAAATAGAGATGTGATATGATGCTATGCTTATGCAAAACAATGGAAGAAACTAGGTTAATCCATTAAAGCTATATTATGATGTGTTCTAAGAAAGCTTGGAAATGATCAAAAACTAACAATTAGTATTGATTATGCTAAAGCTAGAAGTAAAAGGGCATGATAACAATGCATGAGAATAAAAGCTAAGCTAATGAATTTTCTCTTAGAAGGAGGAGCATTTATAGGATTTAGGAAGGAAGAATGAGTGGCCAGGATCAAAATCCTTAAGAGAGGCCAAGATTCATTCAAAGGGGAGCACATGGATTGTGCTAGTTCAGGGCCACCTCCTTGTGACAAGTGTCACAAGGGCATTGGGTTGAAAGATGGGAGGGATGTGCACAATTTGGGAAATGTGCCTAAGGTCAAAGGGTGTAAGAAAGGGGTGAGGGGCTTCTTAAATGCATCATAAATGCATGTAAGAGGGATAAGGAGGCTTTTAATGCATTTAATGCATGTAAGAGAAGTTTCTAGAAGTTTGTTGACTTTGGGTTAAGCTTAGGAGTTGGCTAACCTTGGTTAGGGAATGTGACAGGATTAGGGGGGGGATTAGGATTAGGATTAGGATTAGGGGGACAAGGATAAGACTTTATAGAAGAGTCTAGAACTTCCTTAGGATAAACATAGATTTTACGAAATAGATAAAGATTTATTTATTTCCATGGTTTAGGTTTTAAGAATATTTATTAAAATGAATTTAATAAATATGAGGATTAAATATTTAATCTTAATTAAATATTTTGAGTTGGGATTAGGGTTAGGAAATGATGGGATTAGCCTTTAATCAAAATTAAAGAAGGATTAGAAGATTCTAGAAGAGGTTAGTGGTCTTAAGGAAATTGGCCAAGTTTTGGGCAAAAAATAAATAAATAATTTATTTTGAGATTTTTGGTTAATTTATTAATTAAATAATTAATAAATAAGGAGATAATGTTTAAATAAGATTTAAACATTTTTGGGAGGGATTTCTTAATTAAATATTTTTAATTAAGATAAAGGGATTTAATGGCATAAAAAAAAAATTAATTAATTAATAAATGATGATGTCATCAGGGATTTTTCAAAAAATAAAAATACTTTATTTTCTAAAGGATTTTTTAGGTGTCTACATATCTAATATTGGTTTAGTAACGTAGTGATTAAACATATTAAGTCTATTCGACTTACAACATTTTTTTCACAAGTTGTAGAATATATGTTTGGTATGTGTATGGTACATTTCATATTACTTGAGTTGCCATCAATGCCAAAGGGAGAGATTGTGGAACTACAACTGATTTGGAATCTCATTGAAGAATCTATGATTACAAGATCATTGAGGAATTGCTGATTAGATATGTAATATGATTAAATCAGTATTATGTTTTCATTGATGTCAACTAGTTTGACAGCACTTATCTTGCAAGTTACTATACCGACACATCTGAAGAAAGGTGAAAAAGAGATGAAGAACAGAGAAATCTACATGATGAAAGGTGTACATGATAGATGAGGATAAGGAACACATTGAGTAGCTTGTTGATGAGTCTATGACTTGATGATATTGACTTTATTATGTTGCATTCATCTATAATGAAGTATAGAGCTGAAAGACACAAAGCGGTGTTGTCAGTAAATGAAGCATTTCTAGTATACACCGATGGAGTATAATGTATACTGATCATAGTATTAATTGAGCAGTGTTCACCGATGTATTTCTTTGTTAACCGAGTGAAACAAAATGAATTAAATGATTATTTTAGCCAATAAGATTGATGAGCTGGCAAGAGTATAACATCGAGGTAACTGATAATGTTTGTTACACAGATCGATGGCTGACAAAATTTAGGGAAGATCTAATGGAGAAGATTGAAATGTGTTATCGACACAAGTACTAAGAAAGTTTGAAGCGGAAAAATCTATGAATGTGGTTAAGCAGCAAAATCTGATGGTGGAGAAGAAAATGATTTACTCATCTATATAAGAGAACATAATTTATTTATGAAGATGTTGGAAGAAGTAGAAGTTGCAGGAATAGCGCGTGAACAAGGTTTTCATGCATTTTGATCATACTAGTTAGTAAGAACTGAGATGCAGAACAATTACTAAGCTACAGAAAGCAATTACTGATGGACAGTAAGTTGATACAGTATTGAATCTGAAGTGAAATATTGATTAGAAGGATTTGTATGGACTAAATATTGATCTGTAATCTACAATTGAAGTTGTATTAAGGCAGGTCATTTACTGTTACATATTTAACCATTGTATACAGTCAAAATCTCTTAATTGAGTGGACTCTGAAAGTCTTATGATGTATCATTCATAGAATGAACATTGTTATCCTGTCAACCCCATAGTGAATGCTAGTTGGATGATAACTTCTAGTCTAAAATCCTCTAACAAGGTCACACCTGATAGTGTGTTTGTAAACCTTTAATAGGGTTGGGTCTTAACCGACCTCACTTCAGAAGAGTGAACAATTTTGGGTTGCCGGTCCCAGGTGGTTTTTCCCTTTATAGGGTTTCCACGTTAAATCTCTTGTGTTATGTGTTGATTGTGATATTTGTTTTTTATCATTCTTTACATGTTACATGTTAGATTTGATCGGTAAACTATTATAGTATTAGACTGGTAATCGGTAAAAGTATAGATAGTGAAATTATTTAGTTTTTACCGATGAGCAAAAATTGAAGAAATGGTTTTGAATTATACATTTTGTTTTGGGACACTGGATAACTGATTCACCCCCCTCTTAGTTATTCTAACAAATCACATCCCCAAAACTTCTAACCCAAAAAAAGAGTTTTAACACCATCCAAATCAGTGGATTTTCACATTCAAAGGAGATTCCACTAAGTTCTACTGACCCAACCATCAAACCCTCCTTCCTTGGTGCACAAGCCTAGGGCTCTATCAAAATGACCACTCCAATCACTTGAAAATCCTATCAATGGATCTAACACCATTAAATGGTCCTAACATGACATTATATTCCATAGAATGTGGCCCTCATGTGGGTAGAATCTTCATACCTTGACTGGTCCAAGCACTTTGCATCCCCACTCAGCATTTCTCTTCAATGACTAAGCCATTTCTCAATCCTCTTGTCATCCCTGCATACAAACATCTAATGGAACATATAACAAATTGATTAGGTCTCGCACATAAGAAATAATCACCACAAACTGGGAGAGCCCCGGGAATCATAGAACTTTCAAAAGAAATTGTTGATTGCACTAAAATCAATTTAGGATTAGTCAATAATCTGATTGCTTTGCTTATTCAAAATGTCACAAAACCAATCTAACTTTGCATTGAAAATTATTAATAAATCAAACCACCACTATATCAATCCATTTCCAATCATGTTTTAATTGGAATGAATATTTTTCAAACACAAAAGGGTTGACTATACCCTCACGACAGCAAGTTGATAGTTTGCAGAGAATTTGAATTGTATAGATTCAAAACTTTGTTACATGTCTTTCCTTTGACATGCAACACCCCCCAAAACTCCCCTACACTCCACACTCATCAAAATCACACCTACACTCAAATTAAACCATTTCCCAACTGGTTTGCAACTCCCCTTAACTGGTTACAGTTAGTTATGACTGTCAACATTTAGTTTATTATTTATTTTTGTTGTTTAGTTGACAACATGGTTGTCAACTATGACAACTTACATTCTTAGGTATCTATTAACATTTTAAAGGATCTTAGGAATTTGTCCTAATCTCTCAAACCCTTAAACCACTCTTAAACCCTCACTTAGCCTTCAAAGGCCTATTTTGCTAATTTAGGCAAATTACATCATTTAGGCACTTTTAGTGCTCTTGAAAAATTTAAAAGCCTCTATTGGCCACATTAAAAACATTTTAGACCTTATAGGTCTTTGACAACTTCATCTACAGTCCTAGATCCTTAAATGACCCAAGGTGTACTCTAACCCCGTAAATGCCATTATGGCTTACATTATTGATCTATTTACAAAATGATCAAATTATAAATAAAACATCATTAAAGGACCATTATATGGTCTTATTACATCAAATGACCTCTCAAGGTCATGTTGTCTTCAACTTGCCCCTAGGATCTATTCAATGACCCTAGTGTTAATCTCTATTGAGAATGTAAGGTTGTCATTAGTATCAAAGGATAGTAAATAGGTCAGCTGGTTACTTATATTGAGTTGCTCAGTAACCAGAAGTAAGATAGTGCAGTCGGTAAAGCCTTTACACCGAGCATCACACAGTTTATCGAGCACCAGTGACATCGACACTGACGGTCAATAAACACCAAGCATCATAGTATACACCGAGCAGACTATATAGTGTTTACCGATGATGATAGAAAATGGCATAGTAATCTGAAATGGCACATTCTTCTATGAAAATGGTTACAATAGATCATCGTAAAATGGTTTACCAAGATCAAGGAGAATTTATTGTAAAAGATACTCATTAAATGTAATGTTTATCTTCTTTGTAATAGTTGATCTAGGTTATTTTGCACCATAGATCTTAGGGTTATGATTATTCTTCTAACCTAATTGTTGCTAAGGCGGCAAAAACATAACACTATATATTTTGAATGTTCGTGCCATTTTATGAGGTTGGTGAACTAATATATATGAATCACAAAGCACTTGAAGAAATTGCCTATCTTCAAGACAATCAGTTTACCGAGTAGAATAGAGCATAGAGGATATCAAATTGAGTAGAATCAGAGAAGGCTACCGAGCAGAACAAAGTAGAGAACCATCATAGATAAGGTGATATTTTGATGAGCACTTATAGATATGTTTCAGACAATTCAGTTGTCAACTAGTAGATAATTGCCTATTACTTTCTGACAATTGTGATAGATTTTTTGATAAATCTCTTAACAAAGTAGACTTAACAGTCTTATGTAAATCTCTTAATCGAGTACACACTTCATTAGTGTTCTTTAAATCCTATAACTAGGTAGATCTATCTGATCTAACATGTTACTCCTAATAGGGTAAGATCACCAGAAGTGATCCAAACTTGTAGCCTTAACAGGAAAACCTTTTCTATCTGCAGTAGTGAAGAATTTGTGGGTGTCATCCCCATCGCAGTTTTTACCTTCTTAAAATGGTTTTTGCGTTACCAAAATACTTGTGTTATGTGATTGTCATATTGATTTCATATTGTTTATGTTCTTAAGTTAACTAGATGATTGATTTACACAATTATATTCAAGTTATTTTGATTGGTTATCACAAGTATTCAGTTATAGATCTGAAAGGTTTTTGCAAGTAAAGTTTTGAAGGCATTGATTCACCCCTCCCCTCTTAGTACCTATCTCTCCTAATTCCAAAAATTGGTATCAGAGCTCAGTTCTCTTGTTGAATAGCCTAACCACTGAAGGGTAAAGATCTAAGTCATGGAGAGATACAAGATTGAAAAGACTATTGAGAATCAGAAAATACAAATACAAATGTTTGTGGAATAGTATAAACAAGCCAAGGAAGAACTAAAGAAATTATTGGTTGAATGGAAGAACCTTGCAATTCAGTTGAATGAAATTATTTATCATGAAGAACCTATTGATGAAATATTTGATCATATTGGATTAAGCTCTGGAAGCATCTCTGACGGATCTGAAAGCATAATCTCTGATTTATCTGAAAAGAATCAGCATCTATCTGAGCAAGTGAAAGTACTCCAAATCGGTCATGAATCTCAAATGCTGAGAGTGGCGGAAATCATGAACAATGCTAGACAAGCTAAACAAGATCAAAATCTGGCTATTAAAGATCGAAGACTAATGACTAAACAACTTCAAGAAAAAGAAAGTGAAATACAGAGGCTCACTGATCGTCACTTCCAAGTATCAAATCACATGATGATAGTTAATCAAGAAATGAACCGAGTAAATGGAGAATTATCAAGAAGACTTGAAGATGTTGCAATACTCAGAGAAGATAATGAAAAACTGAGAAATGAAATAAAGACACAAAAGAAACACAATGAAATGATGAAGATAGCTGAGGATAGTTCTAAAAAGCTTGATGATTTCCTAACTAATCAGAGGAGATTCGAAAGCAGAAGTGGTATAGGCTACACCAGTGAAGGAGAATCATCACAACAAGCTGAAAAAGTCAACAAAAATCAAAATCAGAAACCTAAAGTGATGATATGTTACCACTGTGGAAAACCAGGACATACATTTAATGTGTGTAGAAGCAAAGCACAAGGTAAACCCCCTGTCATTCCTAAATTCAATGGATATTATTATTACTAGGGTAAGTTTGGACATCCAGCTTATGAATGCAGAGCTAAGAAGAATGACATTGCTAATAATACTACTAAGGAGACAATATGCTATACTTTTAATAAGCATGGACACACTGCAAGGGACTGCAAGGAAAACATGAAACTAGTCTAGACACCTAAAGAGAAACTACAACGAAAGCCATATCAACCAAAGAGACAAAGTAACTCATATGTTTGGGATTATAATACATGGACTAACTATACTATATGTGGTCAGTATGGACATATTGTAGCAAACTGTTATAGAAAGAATCAGATTGGACAATCAAGAAAATGGACAAATGTAGGAATGGCATGTATGCACTATCACAAGGTCGGTCATGTAAGCAAAAACTGCAGAGACTGAGCACCTGATGAAAACCATATATTTGAGAGTGGATATAACATTGTAGAAATTATGAAGTTAAGGAACACAATGTGGAAGAAGGCATCTAATGAGAATGATGAGTCGAGTAACACTATTGGTGAAACCTCGTCCACTGGAATGGGTGACATTGGTACCTTCGCTTAAGATGACAAAGGTATGTATGGAACTGACATTTTAAATGATCACATTTTACACACTATTCCGTATATATGATGTACAAATACCAAATCTACATGAATAAAGATGCACTATGATTTATCTGTTATAAGTTTACAAATGTCACATAGTCGGTAAAAGAAGAAATGTGAGTTGGTTACCTATCAGTAATCACTACACAAGGTTAACCGACAATAGTGCAAATTGATGAAGAAATTCTATGTTAACTGAGCAAAGGAAATTGTAGACATTACCGAGCTGACAGCTATTCCATATCAGAAGTTAGGTCATGCATTTAATGCACCAAAGTTTGAGAGGGAATATCAAAAAATCTATAAATACGCAGAAATAGAGTTTATTGTTACATTGCAATTTCGAAGAATAGAGATTTTACAGAGAAGAGTTTGAGCTAAAGATTTTCAAAAGATATTCAAAGCTACTGTAGATCAAACTGACAACAATTCTTTGATGATATCAAGTAAGTTCATCTACCTACCAAACACTGGTTATCAATTATGTGTCAAAACCCTAGAAATAATTTATGGCATCGACATCAACTGCAAGCAAATCGTAAAACATTGAGGAGGAATTAGAATTAATTGTTAGGGCACATTTCACCGAGGAGAAATTCAAACCTCATCCCAAGGTTGCAGCACAAACAGATGATATGGGTGCATTTTCTAGTATTCTAGATAGGGTTTTGTTAAATAAAGATGTTAGGGCTTATATTCACTACAAAATAGGTGAAGTATGTGATTTTGAGACCATTGCTTCTTATCAACAAGTCTATGGACCAGATGGAAAGATTAAATCTGAATACAAGAAGATTGAGGAGTCAGGGTTATGGTGTTTTACATACTTCCTGCAATCCTTCCAAAATGACTGGATAAGAATCATGCTAAGTAGATTTCATGATGGAAAATTTTGGTTAGATAAAATTGTTGAGGTCACAAAGAAGATTATCAGTAGGGTTACTGGGTACCCTACAACTAACAAAGCTAAAGCCTTTCGAAGTTCGTCTCAATCCAACATTGAAAAGAACACTGGAGCTCAATGGGATGGTAGGGCACTGAAAATCTCAACTATCAAAGATCTAGTGGTAAAATTTGTAGCTCATGTCATCAGGTACAAGATATTTCAATCTAGTAGACCAAATAGTGTACCTTGCAGCGCCGTGGACATCGCCTATAAAATTGTGAAGAAAGATCACCAAGTAGATCTTGCAGAACTGCTACTACACCAACTGGATGATAATATGAAGACAATAAAAGCAAAGAAGTCCAATACATGTAAGTATGTATCATTGCTTGTCTGTACATTTTTTTATCTGCAAAAATATGTACCAGGTATCGGTAAAGTAAACTGGCAATCGGACAAACCGATAATTGCACAAATCGGTGAAATGATGAAAAGTCTAGGAGATAACTTGAATAAGGAATTCAATGCATATTTCAAAGAATTTCAGGCAAAAATGCAACAAAGAAGTAGAATTCCAAAGGAATTAGTAAGTAAATTTGAAGATGAGATATGTTTTGTAGTCAGCATAGACCACTCAATGATAAAGGCAGTAGAACCAAGAACAAAATGGCTAGCACTGATGGGATATGAAATGAATCATGATTTCACTTTGAAATCTATCAATGCATTGCTGGCATTACCGATAGACATCACTACCAGTAGGTTTGGTGTATATGAGGAAGCTAAGTCTCGAATCACAACAGACATAGAGATCAGGAAAATGTCTAGAAGAGCAAAGAAAATGAGAAAAGATCTCACAGCAAAATATGGAAATGCATCTGACTCACCTAAGGAGTTACCAGTTAAAGAAGCAACTGAAGGTCAGTTATAGTTAGCTCTCAAGCCCTATGATAGCGAGGAGACCGAGACAGATAAAGAAAAGGATCACACACTGGTTCCTCCCACAAATGATGAACAAGAAATATAGCTACTTGAACCTGAAGGAATGAAGACACGTTTGTCAACTACTGCACAATCCACCAAGCAAGTAGAAGCAGTAAAAGTAGCAAAAAGAAGAGCAGCTACATCGACACAAAAATATGTTAAGAGAAAGACCAAGAAAGTAGTTGAGACACTAAAGAAAAAGAGGAAATACATAAGAAGTAAAGAAGATATAGAGGAGACTGACACTAAAAATGATCAATTCAAGTTAGTTCATAATAGGGAAAGTACAATAGAAGAAATAATTGAAGATATAATTGAGAATGGAAATCTTACCGATCTAGGCATAGGCAAATTTGACAAAATGTCAATTGAGGACAAGACAAAGCTAGAACATGCTATCATCCAGATGATGATTAAATTCAAGAGAGTACTAATGGAATTTGCATGTCAATTACCGAAGGAACTTGATGACAAAATAAGTGAGAGATGGACTATTGCACTAGATACAGAGAAAAGGAAAAGAGGATGGTCACTAAGTCATGCAGCCTCACACTTTAGCTATGTTGTGGTAAGTGAATACATGACAAAGTATCAGGCTATATTTCTAGTCAAGAATAGAGCTATGCAGATCATGGATGAGAATGTGGATGATATGGATGTCATATGTGATTCTCTATGGGGGTGAAAGCACAAACATGTGTCGCAGTAGAGGACAAATTAAGGGGTTTCGGCCGGAACAGTTTCGGCCGAACAAGGTTTGGCCGAAAGAGGTTTGGTCGAACCTGTGGCAGCCATGAGGCACCAAGTGGCGCCAAGTGGCACCTATGTGGCAAGTATGGTTCGGCCGAACCCCTGGAAAATTATAAATAGGCGAAAATTGCCCTCCGGAGCTCATTTGTTCACTAGCGACTTTCAGATTTTGAGGAGTGCTTAAGAGGGTTTCGGCCGAACCAGGTATGTTTTTTTTTTTTTTTTAAAGTTTTATGTTTTTAAATGTTTTTTAATAGTTTTATTATGTTTTATTGTTTTTTAATTTGTTTTTTTAATTTAAATAAAATAGTTAATTTTTTAAAATGTGTTAAAATAGTTAATTTGTTTTTCTAATTTAAATAAAATAGTTAATTTTTTTTTGTAATTTAAATAAAATAGTTAATTTGTTTTTTTTAATTTAAATAAAATAGTTAGTTTTTTTTTTAATTTAAATAAAATAGTTCATTTATTTTTTTAATTTAAATGAAATAGTTAATTTAGTTTAAATTTAATATTTTAAATTTAACATAGTTAAGCATAGTGAAACATAGTTAACATAGTTAAACATAGTTAAACATGTAGTTAACATAGTTAACCATAGTTAAACTTAATAACATAGTTAATCTTAAGAACATAGTTAACATAGTGACCATAGTTAACCATAGTTAATCTTAAGAACATAATTAACCATAGTTAAACTTAATAACATATTTAACCATAGTTAATCTTAAGAACATAGTTAACATAATGAACATAGTTAATCATAGTTAAACTTAAGAACAAAGTTAACTATAATCCTAACTTTAATCCTAGAACCCTAACATATTATAGATAATCCTAACACAAATTGTAACCCTAAACCTTGATCATACTCGTAATTGTAACCATTAACCTTTAACTCTAACCCTAATAATTTAATCCTAACTATAACCCTAAATATTAATTGTAACAATAACCAAAATCCTAACCCTAACTATAATCCAAAGTCTAACCGCAATTCTAAGTGTAACCATAATTCTAACCCTAACCCTAAAAAAATTTCTAACCCTAACCATAAACCTAACCCTAACATTAAACCTTAACACTTAATCCTAAATGTAACTATAACTATAACCAAAAGCCTAAACCCCAACCCTAACCATAGTCATATACTCATTAAATGCTAAACCCTAACCATAAATGCTAAAATATAATTAGAAATGGTAAACCATAATTATAAACCTAAACCAAATCCTAACTATAAAATTTTAATCTTAACATTGATCCTAAGCTTGATCCTAACACTAACCACAATCAAAATCCTAACCCTGACCATACTACTAACCACATGATGTATTTACCCTAAGCTTGATGATATCCTAATCCTATGCCCCAATCAGTGAACATGTAATTAGTGAACATAATTAGTGAACATAATTAGATAATTAGATTTAACTTAACCCAACTATAATTATGTATAATTATATTCAACATCAAGAACCTAACCTCAACCTTAAAAAACCATAAATTTGTAAACTAAAACCCAATGTAAATACTCGTGCAAATTAATCATAGTTATAACCCTAACCTTATATATATATATATATATATATATATATATATATATATATATATACATATATATATATATATATATATATATATATATATATATATATATATATATATATATATATATATATATATATATATATATATATATATATATATATATATATATATATATATATATATATATAACTATTGAACATCATGTGTACCTGCAAGTTCATGTTGGTGAAGTGCACGCTTCACACATGCTCCTGCTCCATCATGCTCTCCTTTTCCATGTCCACTTTCAAAGAAGTTCCACAAAAATTTAACATTACGTCTAGCATGTTGCATGGCTAGCCAATTAAAGGCTTTTGCAGATTTAAATTGTCCTGCAAAATTAAGTTGCACATGTGCATACATACATGTCATCCTTTAATGATTTAACAAAAAATGAAATGAAAATAAAAATAAATTGAAGTATCAATACACATACCTGCACAACCATCAGACCAAATCCAATGTTGCGAAGCCTTTATCCCATGATTTGCAATGTCTTCAAAAAACATTGCAAAACAATGAGCCACATAGCTCCTATCATGAACCTTATCATCACTGATATAGAAATGAACCTCCTTGATGATAATGCGTTCATTTGGATCAGGACTTTCTACCTCATTCAAATCATATTGTGCATTTCTATAGGTCACTTGCACAAATATTGCAACCTAATCAGAATGATAATATTGAGCTTGAAGCTCTTTTTGAGGGGAAAATGTATAGTTCTCAGCAAAATCTACAATTGAAAGAATACAACCAAGTGGAAAACAATCTTTCGAATCATGAAACTGTTTAGCTTGCCATCGTGCACCATGACAATGCTAGATATGTGGATAAATGAGAGTACGAAATCTGGTCATAAACTCAAGGTAGGGAAATTCACTCTCCTTCAAAACAATTTTTTTGGATTCATCTCCGCTCCTTGTTTGATATGTCTCATATTCAAATCTTTTCCACAAAACTGGTGTTGAAACATTAATATTGTCAATTTGCAATGGAAATTTATGCAAATCTCCACAATCACTGCATGCATTCTTTATACACTGTACTTTGAACTCATCTGAATCTTCTAATTTATCACATAAAATAGATTTCACAAATTGTGTCGTACTTCCAGGGATGACCATATTTGAATCAAGAACTGCCATAACTTTTTTATATGATTGCAGGTATAGATGAAACTCAACACGATTTTGACAACAACAAGTTTCACGAACCTTATTTATGCGTACAAAGCAAGGGTGCAACCTCTCAAACATTCTTTGACATATTTTCAATGTGAAAATTCTTTCTTGAATTCTTCAAATAATTCACTTTGTGTTGTATCTATAAAATGTTTTGGATGTGCAATTTTCATACCAGTCTCTTCATCTTTCATCTGTATTGTATCTCTTCTATTAGAAGAAACATGAGAGTGAGCGGTCCAATATTCAATGACTAGTTTTTTTGCATCTTCAAAAATTCTATCTTTTCGAGGAAGCCTACAAATACTTACCCAATTGTGTTCAATGTTTTCATCTAACATATTTCTCTTCCTGATATATCTTTGAATAGTTCTTCTAGATACATTCAGTAAATCAAAAATTGCATTCACTTGCTATCTCTGTGTCAACCTCGTACTAGATAAAGTAGTCATAATTTCTCTACGTACAGCACTTAAATCAACTCCTCGACTTGAGTTATTAATGCTATTCAATGCATCTTGCAAATTTTGAACTATTGTTTGATTTACATTGTCTCCTGAGTTTTTCTTGTTGTCAACACCCAACAACTCCAAAACAGGAGTCATTTCTTTTTTCCTGAATAACTTAACAAATAATTGAGCTCTTCCAACCATACTTTTATTTTCAAAGTATTCATCCCAAAGTTTTTTGCAATGATTTTTAATTGTACTTTCAGATAACATTTCTTCTGATGAAAGTTGACTAAAAAGTGAATCCTCATTCATCTCATTCAAATTGCCCATGCCAAAAGATATATTTCCACCTCTGGAACTACCAATTTGTTCCCCTATTTCAGTTGCATCTTCTTGAATATCAATAGGTTCTTGTTGATCTTCTTCAATATCAATAGGTTCTTGCTGATCTTCTTGAACTTCAACAGGTTGATCTTGATTATCTATTTTCTGATATTTTTTGTCATCCTTTGTTCGATCATATTTTCTAATTCTATTTCTTTTATTCCCCATTTGCAAAAACTGTTCAGATTCAAGTTTTCCAAAGCTTTCACAATTCTTCAATTCAATATCAGAGCTAAAATCTGTAAACCTGTATATCAAATACTGACGAAAATCCTGTTAACAAAAAAAACTGAATAAAATTAAAGTCATAAAAATCATTAATAAATATAAATCTACAATAAATTTCACATGCAATACCTAAATATCAAATAAAAATCATTAATAAATTTAAAAAAACTATTAAAAAACACTTAATTTAAAATAAAAACTATTTAAATCTTACAAATAAAATTAAAATAATTTATAAATCTCAAAAAACTTTTTTTTTTAAAAATGATTTTATATAAAAAACTAAAAAAAATTGATTTTATTAAAAAAAGTGGGTAAAATTGAAATTTAGGGGCTTAGCTCACATGTGACTGGGTTTGGTCACGAAACCAGCCATGGGTTCAACCAAACCAGGTTCGGTTGAGCCTCTTAAGTTCGATCGAACCTGGTTCGGCCGAACCAGTCTATGTGGCATCCCACATGGCAGCCAAGTAAGCAAAAATTGGGATGACTCAGAAGTTCTCACTTCTGGGCTTCGATTCTCTATCAAAATTTACCTTTCTGTAAAATCTAAAAATAACATTTTCTAGAGCTTGGAGTCAGGATTATAATCATATAATATTTATCATGTTTTGATTCCGTATAATATATTATAAATTGAAATTACTTCAAGTAGGTATTTTAACATTTAAGAACACACTCGTTCAAAAAATATTAAAAATATCAAATCATGTCAGAAAAATTAAAACTTTATATTTAACACTAGAGGAGAGAGTCCTCTTCAATAATATGTATTTTTTTTAAAAAATGGTGTAGATTTGATAGGAAAAAGTTAACGCAGACTAAAAACTATTGATTTCGGGTAACACCGACTTTGGATAGTTATAACAAACAAAATATATACTAAAATGCAATCTTTCTTTTTTTATGCACTAGCTATACATGTCATCTAAAACATATTATGAAATCAGAGTAAAAAAATATTATTTGCATAAAATTTGATAATGCGGACTAGACCCTAGATTTTCAGCATATTTCAGCAATAAAAAAATGGACTTCAAAAATTAAAAAACTATGTCAAATTTTGTTCAATTTTTTAAAAAAAAATTATAAGTATTAACTTCATCAAATTTTACACATTTCATTAGTTTACATCATCTTCAAATTCTAAACACAAATGCCACTTTTATATCGTCAAAGTTTAAAAATTTGTATGTTGTTGTCCATTTCCTTTATAAAAGTGTGACACAGGTTTGTACTTTTACCCATGGACATCAATTTTGAAAGTAGAAGAGAAAGTTGAATAGGAAGCATTCCTGAAACTATCTAAGAAGAGACACAGTTCAAAAGGTAAAGGTATTTTCATCAATGATGACAAAGGAAAGAAAATAGAGGACATCAGTATATCAGTTACCGAGGTAATTGATATCATCGAACAAAAGGAAGAAATCAAAATTTCACAGGATGCACTGGATTAAGTAAAGATCCACTTGCAAAAGAAAACCGATGACGATGCACTCATTGAGGACATCACTAACGATGATCCTGATGATGAGGATGATGAAGATGTGAAAATTGTGCCATACAAAGATGAAGCATTAGACACTGATAGTGTGTTCACATCTCTACCGGGTGAACTACCTATACTTATAGAGGTAGTTGAAATAATTTCACAAGTACAACTTGATGCTTCTCATCCTGAGCCAAATAAAGATACAACTGAGATACAAGCACCCGAGCAACCTATAGATACAAATGAGCCTAACAAAATAGAGGCACAATCTACAGAAACAAAGGAACCAGAAGAAACAAAGTCAACCGAGGTGAACCCACCTGACACTACAACTGAGACTCCTAGACCATCTACCAAGGAGTAGAAAAAGGATGATACAGTGTCAACTAGGAAAGATACTCTGAAAAGTGGAGAAAAAGCTATTATTGTAAGTGAGAAGAAGTCGCCTCTTGCACAGAAGAAGAAGAAGAAAGCCAAAGGGCCAATCACCATTGATGAAGTTATCATTATACCAGAATGTGACCCAAGAACCCTAAGCCCCGAGGAACTAAGTAGATATGGGGAATTATGTTCAAGGAAAGCAACACAAGAGAAGTTAAGGCAAGAACACAAATGCAAAGAAGTGTTAAATGATGTGAGGGATATTCTACAACAAATAGTACTGGAAACAAATATTGATGAGAATACTCCCATCTTAGACCAACTTGCCACACTCACTGACAAAATCAATGGCCCTGATATAGATGCAAACAAAAGAATAGAAGAACAGGCAGAATCAAAGATTCAGAACAAATTGGCAGAAAGGATTAGCATAGAAGTGGCACTAAACAAGGTAAAATTATCTGAGGTCATTACCAAGGTAAAATCTATTACCCAAATAATCTGTCAATTTATCATCAAGCTTTGTACTTTAGACACCTTCACTGTCGAAGTCAGTGAAAAGATAAAAGGTTTAGAAGTAGATATACAGTTGTTAGAAAGTAAAGACCACCAAGATAACTGAGAGGGGGGGGGGTGAATAAGTTATCTAATAATTAAACCATTTATCAACATTAACTTCAATATCAACTTCAATAGCTTTAAACCATATAATTAATGCAGTAACCAACCATAGAAAGATAATCATACACAATGACACAATAACACAAGATATGTTAACTAGGGAACTTCTTCATCAAAGAGTAAACCCCGGTGGGAATGATGCCCACAAAATGATGCACTAATATGAAAGTTCCTTGTTAGAGGATGGACCATGTTAGGAGTCTTATAAAATACATTCATTACATATGAATCTCTATTAGGAGATTTTGAATCCCTGTTAAAAGATTCTAACCCTGTTAGGAGTTATGGAAGACAGAAGAACCCACTACCCAAACAGCTTCAAGGCAAGATCTCTGAACTCACTATCCAATAGATCTTAGGATTATTCAATAGAATAATATGAAATATGTTACCTCCTTCACACTATGCCAAAACCACACTCTCTGGTACATAAGATCACAAATCTAGATCTCTGTACTTCGCAAGTCTTCCTTCATCACTGAATTAGCTCTTTTCTTCACTTCATGCATACATTCACATCACAACTTTCACAAATTCATATCACAAATATTACAATCCTGTCATAACAAATAAAAACATTCCTTCCTTTATACCACACTCAAATAATTACAAATGAGTCGGCATGTAAATACAAAATAATAATTTCAACATGCTACAAAATTACATAAAACTATCGGCTTCCATATACAATAAATTTCTAATTGTGTGACCTCGAAGTTTGTGCTATGAACCATGTCACCAATAATGAGTCTCAAAATTCCCTTTAACTATGCAAAATTAGATTCCATCCTGGTTAGGAGATATCCTCCGATTACCAAAAACTGTTACACATGAATACTGCCAAAATACTGCTTCCACCAAAATGCTTATAACTTTCATGAATAAATGAATTTCTTTTTGCACTCTTAACCATAGGCTAATAACACAACAAAGAACATACCATCAACTGTGCATAACTCAAACTACAATATAACATGTGTGCAAAACAAAACTATACCTGCTTCTCTGCTAAACTCCAGAATATCACTGTGTTGACATCAATGACAATCATAGTCATGAATGCAACAACCATTGTTACAGAATGATTACCAAAGGATTTAGCATTCATTCCTAACAATCTCCCCCATTTTCATTGATGGAAACATAGATGAAAAAAATCCAATGTTCCAAAAATCCAATCACTACTGCTCAACTGCACTGCTACTCATCATCAATCAAATCTTGCTTTGTTATCCTATTCAATCTCTCCAACAAATGTAGTTCCTCAATGTTTTTCATGATTCTCTCCCCCATTAACACCAATGACATAAATTCTATCACTACGTCAAACAATAGCTCAATGTCAATAGACACTATTTAGAAAATACATTCATAAGAGTCCTCAATAACTCAGCTTAGATACACATACTCCCCCATAGAGGAAGTACCAACATCTAGTCCAGAAAATAGATAGGGCCATAAACCACTAGACGGATGCAACCAACTGTATCATTACTCAAAAGTAGGTTGGGGCATAACCCCAAGCATACCTCTCAGATACTCAAATGTATCTATAGGCAAAGGCTTAGTAAATATATCTGCTATCTGCTCCTTTGTGCTTATGTACTCCAGTCTGACTTCTTTATCTGCAACTTTCTCTCTTACAACATGATACTTGATCTCTATATGCTTTGTTTTGGAATCTAAAACCGGATTCTTAGATATAATAATTGTACTTGTATTGTCACAATATATGACAATAGGCTCATCAAACTTGATTCCAATGTCCATCAATATCTGCTTCATCCAAATTATCTGATTACAATTGTTTGCTGCTGCTACATATTCTTCTTCTATTGTACTCTGTGAGATACAATTCTACTTTTTTCTCAACCAAGAAACTAATCTTCCTCCAAGAAAAAAGGCTCCATCACTAGTGCTTTTCTTATCATCAACACTCCCTCCCCAATCAACATCAGTATATGCACATAGGGTAAAATCATCAGAATTTTCATACCACAGTCCATAGTCCATTATGCCTCTAAGATATCTCAATATCCTATTTACTACTGCATAATGTGACTCTCTAGGTTCAGCTTGAAATCTTGCTACCATTCCTACTAAATGTTGTATATCTGGTCTAGTGTGTGTCAAATACTGCAATCCACCAATCATAGATCTATATTTCTTTTGCTCAACTTTTGGTGTCTCATCTTTACTAGATAGTTTATGTCCTATAACCATAGGTGTTCCAACTAGTTTACAATTCTCCATACCGAATCTTTTCAACAAATCATTCAAGTACTTTGTCTGACTTATAAAGATACCATCTTTATTTTGCATTATCTTTAATCCCAAAAAGTATTTCATTTCTCCAATCATACTCATTTCAAATTCTATCTTCATTTCATCAGCAAATTTGTCACTAGCTTCATCTTCTCCTCCAAAAATAATGTCATCAACAAAAATAACCAAAACTAACAATCCATTCTCAATTTATTTTGTGTATAAGTTACTATCAGCTGTTCCTTTTGTAAATCCCAATTTTAACAAATACTTATCTAATCTAGCATACCAAGTTCTAGGTTCTTGCTTTAGTCCATACAATGATTTATTTAGTTTACATACCATGTCTCCTTCTTGAGTCAAAGGAAAACCTTCAAGCTGCTTAATGTAGACTTCTTCTTCTAATTCACCATTCAAAAATGCTAACTTCACATCCATCTGATACACTTTGAATTTCTTAAATGCTGCATAAGCCAAAAATATTCTTACTACTTCAAGTCTTGCCATAGGGGCAAAAGTCTCTTCATAGTCAATTCCTTCTTGCTATGAGTATCCCTTAAATACCAATCTTGCTTTGTTTCTAATTACTTCTCCTTGTTCATTCAACTTGTTCTTGAATACCCATTTAGTTCCAATCACATTTTTGTCTTTAGGTCTAGGGACCAATTCCCATGTCTTGTTCTTTTCAATCTGATCCAATTCTTCTTTCATAGCTTTAATCCAATGTTCATCTTCACAAGCTTCATTAGTAGACTTAGGTTCAATTTGAGAAATCAAACATAAATGTACCTTCTTTCTAGTCATAACTCCTCTGTCCAAACTTCTAATAAATTGCTCAATGGGATGATGTCTTGATATATACCTGTTAGGTGTCATAGTCACTGATCTTTCTTCAACTGTAGATTCTTCTGTAGATTCTTCTCTTTTTTCTTTAGAATGACTTTCATTCAACAATTCACTGTCAGTCTCAAAAAATTGTTCAATAGTTTCAATGTTAGGCTAAGGGTTAGTTCCTTCATCAGATTCATAATCAAGCATTCTTTCCTGAATTTTAAACTTCTCATCAACTTTTACATTTGCACTTTCAAAAATAGTTTTAGTTCTCTTATTGTAACATCTATATGCTTTGCTTTTCAAAGAATATCCAAGAAAAATTCCTTCATCAATTCTAGGATCAAACTTTCCTATATCATCATCTCTCTTAATATAACATTTTCTTCCAAAAATTCTAAAATACTTAACTGAGGGTGCATGTCTAAACCACAATTCATAAGGTGTCTTGTCTCTGTCTACTCTGATTTGTACCATGTTCATTGTATATACTGTTGTATTCACTGCTTCTCTCCAAAATGTCTTTGCCAAATCACCTTCAAATAACATATCTCTAGCTGCTTCAGTCATTGATTTGTTCCTTCTTTCTGCAATACCATTTTGTTTAGGTGTTCTAGTGGATGATAACTATCTCTTAATACCATTTAATTCACAAAAGGTGTTAAACTCTTTAGATGTAAATTCTCCACCTCTATCGAATCTCAAACATTTAATCCTCATTCCTGATTCATTCTCAACTTTATTCTTCATGACCTTAAACTTATCAAATGCTTCAGATTTTTCTTTCAAAAATGCATTCCACATCATTCTTGTAAGATCATCAACAAGAATCATAAAATACCTTTCTCCATAGAATCCTCTAGTCCTAGTAGGACCACTCAAGTCTATATGAACAATTTCCAACTTCTCTGTAGATGTGAACTTCTTGCTAGGAAATGAACTCCTTTTCTACTTAGCCATCACACATTCCTTGCAAATCATGTTAGTAAGCTTCATAATCTTAGGTTAATCTCTTACTGCAAGTGTAGAACTTACTTTCACAATATTATCAAAGTTTATATGACAAAACCTTCTATGCCATAACCAACTATCATCAATCTTAGTCATCAAGCATGTCATCTCAGTAGGGTTCAACTAAAATACATTACCTCTGGTTCTAGATCCAGTTCCAATTAGATTTCCTTCTTTATCCTTAATCACACAAGTTTTCTCAGTAAACCAAACTTGATATCCCTTATCCACTAACTATCCAACACTCAAAATATTATGTTTCAATCCATTAAAAAAGTAAACATCATTAGTATTAGTCTTTCCATCAAGAGTAATAGATCCTATACCTTTAATCAAACAAGGTGCATTGTTACCAACTCTAACAACTCCTCCATCATAGTTGTTAAACTTTATGAATTTTCCTTTATCACCAGTCATATGATGTGAACAACCACTATCTATAATCCAATTGACTTTCTTTTCAACTTGGGAAACTAAGGCTTTCTCTTCTTTAATATCAGATTCAAAATTTTCTTCCTTAATTGCTACAAATCCTATGTCATCAAAGTTATCATTATCACTGTCACTCAAATGTCTTTCAATTCCTACTTTAATTTCTTCATCATTTGCATAATAACATTCTTTAGATCTTCTAGGCTTAAAATTGTTTCTATACTTCTTAACTCTCTTAGGACACTTAGATGCAAAATGACCATATTCTTTACATGTCCAACATTTAAAGATTTTCTTACCATCTGGTTCTCTTTTCACAAGCAAGGCAATACCTTCTTCAATCTTCTTATCTTCATCAGATTTGGATCTACTGCTACTGGCATAATCTCCATTCACACTTGTACTTCTAGACAAAGTAGGTCTGATGCTAAGAGCACTGAATGTTGTCTCCCCTCTAGGTAGTTCTCCTGATAATCTCAAATTCATCTCTACTGCTTCCAATCTTCCAAGAAGAGTCTCTCTTGAAAAGTTTGGTGTACAAGGTATCACTTGTTCAATCATTTGTGTAGTTTGCCTGAATACCAGTGTCAATGTTCTCAAAATCTTTCATATTACTTCATTATCTATCTTTTCACCTCCACAAGACTTTATTCCTATAACAATTTTTGACATCCTACCAATATAGCTTCTAACAGATTCATCTTCCATCATTCTTATGTCTTCAAATGCACAAATCCAATTGTGTAACCTAGCTTTCTTTGCATGTTCATCACCTTCAAAAGTAGAAAGTAAAGCTTTCCAAATATCATGAGATTTAGTTAAACCTTTTACCTGACTGTATTCATTCTCTGGAAGTGCTGATAAAAGTTCTTCTCTTGCAAGTATGTTACACATAAATAGATCTACCCCATCTTTAGAACTTGTTTCAAGATTGTCTTCTTCAATTATAGTGCTTTCATTCTTTGTAATCAACCAATAACCTGGTCCTAAACACAAGAGATGCATCTTCGTCTTTTCTTTCTAGCTATCAAAATTTACTCCATCAAACTTAGGGCTTTCTTTCCTAAAATTCACCATAGATCTCCTTAAGTTGTTAAACTTCTCTTTCAAGGACCTGTCGCTCTGATACCAATTGTTAAAAAGTAAAGACCACCAAGATAACTAAGATGGGAGGGGGGGTGAATCAGTTATCTGATAATTAAACCATTTATCAACATTAACTTCAATATCAACTTCAATAGCTTTAAACCATATAATTAATGCAGTAACCAACCATAGAAAGATAATCATACACAATGACTCAATAACACAAGATATGTTAACTAGGGAACCTCTTGATCAAAGAGTAAACCCCGGTGGGAATGATGCACTAATATGAAAGCTCCTTGTTAGAGGATGGACCCTGTTAGGAGTCTTATGAAATACATTTAGTACATATGAATCTCTATTAGGAGATTTTGAATCCCTGTTAAAAGATTCTAACCCTATTAGGAGTTATGGAAGACAGAAGGACCCACTACCCAAATAGCTTCAAGGCAAGATCTCTGAACTCACTATCCAATAGATCTTTGGATTATTCAATAGAATAATATGAAATATGTTACCTCCTTCACACTATGCCAAAACTACACTCTCTGCTACACAAGATCACAAATCCAGATCTTTGCACTTCACAAGTCTTCCTTCATCACTGAATTAGCTATTTTCTTCACTTCATGCATACATTCACATCACAAATTTCACAACTTCATATCACAACTATTAAAATCCTCTCATAATAAGGAAAAATATTCCTTCCTTTATACCACACTCAAATAATTACAAATGAGTAGGCATGTAAATACAAAATAATAATTTCAACACGCTACATCAAAATTACATAAAACTATCGGCTTCCAGATACAATAACTTTCCAATCATGTGACCTCAAAGTTTGCATTGTGAACCACATCACCAAAAATGAGTCTCAAACTTCCCTATAACTGTACAAAATCAGATTCCATCCCGATTAGGAGATATCCTTCAATTACCAAAAACTGCTACACAGGAATACTACCAGAATACTGCTTCCACCAAAATGCTTATAACTTTCATGAATAAATGAATTTATTTTTTTGCTCTTAACCATAGGCTAATAACACAACAAAGAACATACCATCAACTATGCATAACTCAATCTTCAATATAACATGTGCGCAAAACAAAACTGTGCCTGCTTCTCTGCTAAACTCCAGAATATCACTGTGTTGACATCAATGACAATCATAGTCATGAATGCAACAACCACTGCTACAGAATGACTACCAAAGGCTTCAGAATTCATTCCTAACAATAGTTGAGTACACAAGTAGCTATCATCAAGCCAACTAATTTCTTAAAGCATATTCACCAAGTTCAGGAACTTTGGTGGCTGATAGCAAATTTAAGTAAACAAGAAGCACACATCACTGATCAGGTTATAGAGTTACAAAAAGAACTCATCCCTTTCCTGAAAATTTTTGAAGCACACATTGTCAAAGCTGAACAACTTGTAGCAACACCAAAGATTTTGGTGTTGGATAATATCTTTGACATGCATGCACAAGTTGGTCTTGAGCATATTGCTCTTACCAACTTGAAACAAGAATGGGACAACCTCTTGGAGTCTATAAACAAAACCCATCAAAACATTTTTGATAAGATGTAAGTATACATTATATATATTTTTTTTTGCATTTGGCATTATTATCAAAAAGGGGGAAACCATGTATATGCCAAATGAGTATACTTTGATATGTATATTACATACTACCGGGAGCCTGCACCGAGGGGGAGTACTTTGTACTTAGAAATTTTTGTGGATATGTATATGGCAAAGACATAATGAATATATAGAAACATTTTTTCTATATACATTCAAAGTTTTGATACTAATGCCAAAGGGGGAGATTTTTAATCTCTATTGAGTATTTAAGGTTGTCATTAGTATCAAATGATAGTACACAGGTCGGTCGGTTACTTATATTGAGTTGGTCAGTAACCAGAAGTAAGATAGAGTAGTTAGTAAAGCCTTTACACTAAGCATCACACAGTTTACCAAGCACTAGCGACACTAAAACTGACGGTTAGTAAACACCGAGCATCACAGTATACACCGAGAAGACTATACAATGTTTACCGATGATCACAAAAAATGGCATAGTAATATGAAATGGCACATTCTTGTATGCAAATGGTTACAACAGATCATAAAATGGTTTACCAAGATTGAGGAGCATTTATTGTAAAAGATACTCATTAAATGTAATGTTTATCTTCTTTGTAATAGTTGATCTAGGTTATTTTTCACCGTAGATCTTAGGATTATGATTATTCTTGTAACCTAATTGTTGCTAAGGTGGAAAAAATAGAACACTATATATTTTGAATGTTTGCACCATTTTATGAGGTTGGTGAACTAATATATATAAATCACGGAGCACTTGAAGAAATTGCCTATCTTCAAGACAATCAGTTTACCGAGCAGAACAGAGCATAGAGGATATCAGATTGAGTAGAATCAGAGAAGGCTACCAAGAAGAATAGAGTAGAGAACCATCATAGATAAGGTGATATTTTGATGAGCACCTATAGATCTATTTCAGACAATTGAGTTCTCAACTAGCAGATAATTGCCTATTACTTTCTGACAATTGTGATAGAGTTTTTGATAAATCTCTTAACAGAGTAGACTTAACAGTCTTATGTAAATCTCTTAACCGAGTACACACTTCATTAGTGTTGTTTAAATCCTATAACTAGGTAGATCTAGCTGAGTTAACATGTTACTCCTAACAGGGTAAGATAACCAGAAGTGATCCAAACTTGTAGCCTTAACAGGAAAACCTTTTCTATCTGTAGTAGTGAAGAATTTGTGGGTGTCATCCCCACCATAGTTTTTACCTTCTTACAAGGGTTTCTACGTTACCAAAATACTTGTGTTATTTGATTGTCATATTGATTTCATGTTGTTTACTTTCTTAATTTAACTAGATGATTGATTTACATAATTATATTCAAGTTATTTTGATCAGTTATCACAAGTATTCAGTTATAGATCTGAAAGGTTTTTGCAAGTAAATTTTTGAGGGCACTGATTCACCCCTCCCCTCTCAGTACCTATCTCTCCTAATTCCAACACCTAGTTCCTTCTAGGCCTTCATTCTTTTCCCTAGTGCTCCTACACCATACTCCATAGCTTAAAAAAATTTCCAAGTCGTCTTGGAAACCTACAATTAAACACATGTTAGTAAAAAAAATTAGGCCTCCATCTTGACCTTTAGAAAATATAGGTCCTCATAGAACCATCTTGCTCCATGCAACTTCATCTTTCACTTAGGCATGCCTCTTCTTCTCACTAATGTGAATGTGGTTTGCCCATGCTACTGCTTCTCACTCACCAAGATACCAATTTGTACCTCTAGTTCACCATGTCTTATCTCCATCCTAGGATAAAAATATATCATCTTTTGAGCCTCATAATGGCCCATCTCTGTAAATTCAGTGTCATCTTTGAAGGATGCTCCCTCTTGTGCCTCCAAAACTCCTCCATAACTCTTTCATTCCTCTACTATTGCAAAAAACTCATTCCATAAATCAGGTTCATCTTCAAGACCTTCTAGTCCTTCCTCTATGTTGTCTCTTCCAACATTCACCAAGACTTCTTCACAAGTTTGTACACCTCTCATCATAGGTGCATCATCCTCTCTAAGAGTGCCCTTGCTAGTACCCTCCTCTTCTTCCACCATTATCTCTTCCTTGCTTCTACAACTAGTCTTTGAATAGGACATTTTATCTTCCTCTTGAACCTTAAGTTCCAACTTGTATCATCCTTAAGAATCTCCTCAAGTTTCTTCAACCTTGCTTCACCTTCTTCCAAGGCTTTCTCTAGACTTCTTATCTTTTCTTCCCTCTCTTTCTTTTCTCTTTCTCTCATCTTATTTTCTTCCTTCAACTAATTATTCCTTAAAAAACTTGGCTAACTCTCTCTCACTTATGGTCAATGACATATTCTCACACCAATCTAGGATTCATTGGATGTCCAACCACCACTTTGGAACACTCAAGGAGGATAGTTAAACTCCAAGGCCTCAACAAAGGGCTTTCAATCTTCCAAATCCTAGACCTTTCTCTCACTTTGATAACACATGATGCAAAGGCCCTAAGTGTTCTTCAATTAATTAGATTAAGAGGTACTTCACAAGTGTTATAGCAACACCAAACTAGTATCTTCATTTGGATCATTCTCCTTGATCCAAGCCGCACCATCACTATCAGAGTGCATATTAACTCCTTATGTCACCATAGGCTCTAAATCTTTGAAATAATCTTGATTTCCCTCAATTCATACAATGGATTCATCCTAGCAATCAAATCTTCAAACTATTCCTTATCAGTTGCTCATTAGGCCTATTTCCCTAGTAGCCTTGCAAGACCGATTTTTCAAGGATTTCTTCAACTTTTCCAAAAACACTCATAAATATAAAAATATATCTAGATACCCTTTTTAAAGTTACATAACATAATTCAAGGGTTCATTCTACTCCTTTGGACCAAATATCAAAAAAATTATTGGTGCTCTATAATTAGCCCTCCATTTACAAATCATGTACTAAGAGATCACATCCCCAAACCTTCTAACCCCCAAAAAATTTTTTAACACAATCTAAATCAATTTATTTTCACATTCAAAGGAGATTCCACTAAGTTCTAATCACCCAACCATCAAAACCTCCTTCCTAGGTGCACAAGCCTAGGGGTTTATCAAAATGACCACTCCAATCACTTCCAGATCCTATCAATGGATATAACACCATTACATTGTCCTAACATGACATTATATTCCATAAAATATGTCCCTCATGTGGGTATAATCTCTAGACCTTGACTAGTCCAAGCACTTTGCATCCCAATCAACATTTCTCTTCAGGGATTGATCCATTTCTCAATCCTATTGGTATCCGTGCATACAAACATCTAATGGAACATATAATACATTTATTAGATCTCTCCCACAAGAAAAAATCACCACATAAAGTGGGATATCCTAGGGCATCATAGAATCTTCAAAAGAATTTTTTGATTGCACTAAAATCAATTCAAGAATAGTCAATAAACCGATTGCTTTCCTTATTCAAAACTTCACAAAACCAATCTAAATTTTCATGGAAATGATTAATAACTCAAACCAACACTATATAAATCCATTTCCAATAATTTTTGGATAGGAATGAATATTTTTCAAATGCAAAAGGGTTGACTATACCCTCATGACAACCATTTCCCAACTGGTTTGCAACTCCCCTTAACCGGTTACAATCACTTATGACTGTCAGCATTTAGTTTATTGTTTATTTTTGTTGTCTAGTTGACAACATGGTTGTAAACTTTGATAACTTACATTATTAGTTATTTATTAACATTTTAAAGGTTGTTATGAATCTATCCTAATCTCTCAAACCCTTAAACCACTCTTAAACCCTCACTTAGCCTTCAAATGCCCATTTTGCCAATTTAGGAAAATTACATCATTTAGGCACTTTTAGTGCTCTTGAAAACTTTAAAAGGCTCTATTGGACACATTAAAAACATTATAGACCTTATAGGTCTTTGAAAACTTCATCTACACTCTTGGATCCTCAAATGACGCAAGGTGCACTCTAACCCCCGAAATGCCATTATGGCTTATATTATTGATCTTTTTACAAAATGATCAAAACATAAAAAAAAATCATTAAAGGACTATTATATTGTCTTATTACATCAAATGACCTCTCAAAGTCATGCTATCTTCAACTTGCCCCTAGGATCTATTTAGTGACCCTAGTTCCTTCTAGGCCTTCATGCTTGGCCCTAGTGCTCATGCACCACAGTGGGTTATTATAAATTTAGAACTCCTAAAGGTTGTGAAGTTGTATCATTTGTATATTCTATGTTTAATTCTAAGCTTCAAAGATGGAGATGAAGTTATTTTAACTTGATTTATCTATCATATTCTAAAATAGTACTGAGGCAGTATTAGCTCATGCTCTCTTTAGCTATTGAAGCCTGTATAATCTTTTAATCTCAAGATATGAGATTATAAGGCCTCAATATCTAAAGAGATCATCTGGGTTTGTACACTACAAAGGATTCTAAATACAATGACTTATTTTCATTATATAACCTTTTAAGATAATGTATGAGCTCCTTTTAGGTACTAGGACTCAATTCTATTAAGATATTTGCTAATTCTTTGACTTTTGAATAACATAGAAATAATTAATATGGTAGGAAAAACACTTTGAAATATGGTGGATTCTACTCAGAATATTCAATTGATATATGTTTTCATTTACATAGAGGTATACATACATACATACATGCATGCATATGTAATCATCCAAAAATGGTCATCTGGACTATTAACCCCTTTCTAGCATTATTTGCTAAATCATCAATTGCTTTTCCTTGATCAAATCCTAATTCTATCATTTATTCGATTATATTCTATGGATTAACTATCTTATCCTAAGTCTTTATTTAATTAAAAGGAATTTCCTCCCCTTTTATTAAATAAAAAGTCCCCACTTTTCCTCTTATTCTAAAGTTGCACAAATAAAGCATTATTCCTATTTTATAAAAAATGGAAAAAGGCCTTTTTGTCTCACATGGGGCACAAAAGTCAACTCTTATTTCTCATTGGAGGAATCTTGTGCACATGGATTGATCCCTCTTTCAAGCTCCACCCTTGATTAAATATTTTGCCTCTTAATCTCCATGGTCCATTCTTTCTCATTTCCTTTAAAAGGAGAGCTCTCTTCTCATTTTAGCATCCCATCTTTTGAATACTAACCTTATGCTGCAAGATTTCTTGGTGACTTTGGAGCTTTGGAGATCTTCATTTAGCTTTCATTCTTTCTTTCTTAGCTTAAATTCTCATAGCATTCTAGCTTAGTTTCCTTTCATGCTCTAGATTAGCTCACATAATTTACTTAGCAAGACTTTGTAATACTTCCATATTTCCTTTCATAGCTTAGCTTGCATTTCCATTTCTAAGAATTGCATTTCATTTCCATCTCAATTCTTGAGGATATTGTCATTCTTGCCCTTGTCTCCATTGAATCTCCCATTGCATGGTTTACTAGCAAGGTTATAGGCTTAATAACTCTAGCTGAGAGCATTCTTAACACCCTTGCACTCCATGCCTAGGGAGCCCTAGGTCACCTTCTCAAGGTTTCCCACTCATGGATCCCCTTGGAAGTAATGACTTAGAGAAGTGCACATCTTAGTGTGTACATTTTTGGTGCCCACTGTGGGGCAGAACAACTTTGTTTTGTCCTTTTTATGCATTTCCATCATTTTTTTTGTCATTTTAGCTTGCTATTTCGGCTCTCTATGTTTTTGCAGATTATCATGTGACAGTCTTCCAGTATCGTGTGACACTTCATTATATACCTGTGTGATACTTTTCCAGTAAAAGTATCATGCGGCCTTGCAGGTTTCTATTGCCTGGCCATACATTATTATGTCGCCTGAGCATAGTGCAAAGTATCATCCAGAAAGAAAATATCACAACACTATAATGAAAAGTATTATGTGATTCTTCTGGTGATTGAACTATCGCACAAGCTTGGGAGTGACTAGTTTTGGTCATTTCTTTGCAAAATTTGACTTGTTTGTTTCAGTTTTCTGATTTTTTGTAGCTAGAAAATGGTTAACTTGCATATTTTACTTGATTTTATTGTGCTAAATCTTTGTGGGGCTAATAAGTTATGCTTTTAGGTACCTTCATTACTTGAAAATTTTTCTAAAAGAATGCATGTCAAAGATCCAAATGCAAAAGGGCTACTAATTGTTTTTGCAGGGCTGCCCAACACATAAAAACAATCAAGTGCTTGTTTATTACTTTCTTTTTAAGTGCAGCATATACTAGTTGTTTCATTTCTTAGGCACTTAATATCTTGTTGTAGGAATCTTTTGGTGGTAGGAGAGTATGATCTTCACCCTTGTGGTGAAATAGAAATCTTGACCCATCTTTGGATTTTGAAAGCAAGAGGGTAATTGAACCTTTCCTTGGTGTGTTTGGGAGAGATTTTTGAGCTAGGAGATTATACTCTTCACCCTTGAGGTGAACTAGAAATCTTGACACTAAAAAGTTAATCCACTCTTTGTTTAGCATTAGAATCCTTTAGCGAGCCTACTCTTGAGAAATCGAGAGGAACGACCCAAGTGGGGACAAGCTTATTGCTAGCTATTCTGACCCACTATAAACTCAAGGCTATCAAGGACACAAAACCTTGGTAGATGTAGTACTTGTCTTCGCTTAATGTGAGTACTTGTGGGATTGTGAGCATGAGGAAAATGTTGAGCAAGATTGCTTAAGGTACTCTTGTGGCTGTGAGGTCCATTACTTGCCGCAAGGTAAGGAGTCCCTTCAGGGAGCAAGAGGGGTGTTATGAATAGAAGCCCTTACTAAGAACCATATATAGAAGCTACCTTATTTTCCCACTTAGCATCTTGGTGCAAGGATTGATCCTAGTGGACTAACCTAGATCACCCCAAGATTACTCACCATATGTGTTCCTTTGGTTGTGTCATTGACACCTCCACAATAAATCTAACTTCTATTGTGGGCAACCACTTTGTGTGAGGCAATGGGACATCAAGTGTGGGCCAAGTTTCTAAGCATTGAGCCTTTGTCCTTCTAGGCTAGTAAGTTCTTGAAGTGTTCTCGTTGTGATCTACCCATGCAAATGTTTTCAAACATTAAACATCACGGTAGTGCTCATAGATTTTTCATTTTGAAATCACAATTGCTTGTCTTGGCAAGGTTACTTTTTCCCTTGTGCAAGTGATTTATGACATGTTTGATTACTTTCTATTTGCAAACCTATATGATTACTACTATTATTATGCTTGAAATCGAGAAATCCAACCATCAAATTACAATTTTGACAAAATTACCCTCCAAAACATAGATTTTTACACTCACTGGTCAAGAGTCATATGACACTGAAAACACATCACACACTATTCTGGATTTTATCGTATGATACTTCGCTTCTATTTTTTCATCGCTCCGCTTGCCTAGATTCTATCACACAGGCTACCTGGAAACTGTCGCCTAACCTGTTTCAAAAATATCACCTGGTCAGATTTTATCACCCCAGTACCTCACAAACTATCATGCATAATCCTTTTTTTGTCTTACTGTGCTGGATTTGAATTTTAGGTTGTTGTAGAGTATCCTTTCCTATTCTTAGTTGAATTTGGTCTATTATCTACATGTTTAAGTCTATTCTAGACTAAGAAAAATGAGTTAAAACTATTGGATTTGAGCCTCTCAAATGTTACTTTTGATCACTTGTTACACTATGGTTACCTCTATAGCTACTTGCTAATCAAGCTTCTTGCTCATATCTCAGCTTGAGTCAATTGATTGTTGTAAGTTCTTGAGCACCTTTAATCAACCATCTCTATTGTTCTATCTTGATAAGTGATCTTCTTTAGCTTTGCTTATCTCAATATCTAAAAAACTTTGTCTCATTCTATTAGTCAACCAACATTCCTTTTTCATGCCAGTTACAACTTGATCTCAATTTGAGCAAGGGAGTCACCCTCCATTCAACTATATGCAGTTACCCTCTTCTACAAGATGCTCATGAGTGCTAGTTAGTAATGACAGTTCTAGTCCTAACCAATCTGAGGATTCTAAGGTTACCCCATGGTACAAAGGAGGCTTCCTTTTTTCCGCATTCAAGACCTCCAAAAGCATAGATAGTGTCTCACTCACTCTGATTGAAGAAGAAAAGTTCCATTGTTTGCAAGAACATTTTGAGCATAAGGAAAACCAAGCGCATTTAGACAAAATGGATGCTACTAGGTGCATGGGTTCAAGAGGAGTGTCTCATGAACAACCTGAGATTAGTGGTTATGAATATAGACACCTTCCTTTTAGTACTATTGGCAACTATGGCAACAACATGCCACCAAGATCTCCTCCAAGATGGACTTTTATTGCACCTTCTTCACCTCCTAGACCTCTCCCTCTTAGCATGAGGAAGAAGCAAATGATGAGGTTTCTAGTGAAGAACTTATAAGGTTTGAACAAGATGAAGCCTCCCAATGTATGATGCTTAAACTTTTAGAGTGTAATGGAGATCAATACTTTCAATGCATGACTTCTAGAGGATACAAGCTCCCTCCTGGCTATGATGTATGCCAAATCATTCAAGAAAGAGTACCAACTGAATTGTAAATCCTTAGAGATGAATTGAAATGAAAAAATCAATGTCTTGCTCAACTTACAATAGAAAAAGAACCTCCAAAGGTCTCTTTCATAGAATCTATTTGTGCTCTTCCTTTTGATAGGAGTCTATACATGGTCTCATATCCTAGGGATATTGAGGTTCTCAAATACAACAAGTATGATGGAAATGGTGACCCCCATGACCATGCCTATCACTTCTATGCTCTTAGCATGGACTTTCTTCATGAAGAAACCTTTCTTCTATGACTGTTCCCTAGAAGTTTAAGAGGAAAACCTCTAGAATGGTTTGCGAAGTTGGTACCACCTCTTAAGACTTTTGATGAGTTGGCTAGGCGCTTCACCCAGAATTATTCATACAACATCCAATAGCCTATCTCCATGATAGATCTCATTGCTCCAAAGAAAAATCAAGGTGAGACATTTTCCACTTACTGTTGGAAACTGAATTGAAATAATTATTGTATTGTCATTGATGTCAAACCTTAATTGGTAAGACTATTGCTACTTAGGAAAGTACTATATCTATTTGAGTGTTTCTAAGGGGCTAAGCAAGGTTGGTAACAATAGCACCTACGGAAAGGTTGAGTTATCTTGATACTACAAAGTGTACTTGACTACGTTGCACTATGATGAGATAATGTATTTTTTTATCTTAGTAAGACTAAAGAATAAACTGGTAGGCTTAACTGAGCAAAGAATGGAAAAATCATGTTAAGCCGAGTGATGCTAGTGTCGACCGAGTTAGTATATGCCAAGAAAAATTATAGTGTTGACTGAGCCCCAATAATTTGTCGAGGAAGACAGTGCAAGCTGAGGAAATAGTTTTAGTATTGACCAAGCGTTCTACATGAAGACCAAGTGAACAATCATAGTATTGACTGAGCATCAGCAATTTTATATTTGAAGAGAATTTAATTTTGGAGCTGACATTGTTGAATTCTTGGATTATGTAAAATGTGTTGACTTTATTTATTGATTGTTTGGAAGCATTAAATGCATTGTAAAACATTTTATTGTAAATCTTTAAGAAATTTGAGATGATTCTAGAAAAGGAGCTGAAGAACATAAAGTAGGTAGATTCAATGAATCTAACCTAACCCTAAGATCTACAAATGAGATTGAGCGGCAAAAGATAAGCTAACCTAATTGAGGTAAATATAAGGGAACCTGAACATTGTGATATGTATGTACATGGTGAACAAAGAATGTTGGAAGAAGAAAAGTTTTATTGACTGAATAAGCCAAAAGGCTGAAGGAGAATGGTGGTGATTGCTTGAAGAAAAGTTTCAAGTAGATCAGAGATGGAAATGAAAAAGTTTCAAAGTCAGTAAACCAGCATTAGTGTATGGAATCAGATCTGATATTTGCAAAGTGACTTGTATATTTTTTAGATAGTATAGCTGCTACTTTCTAACCATTGTAATAGTCAAAATCCTTTTAACAGAGGTTGACCTAACAGTCATATGTTAAATCCTTTGAACAAGGTTGCAATCTAATGGAGTGTATGTAAGTCCTATAACTAGGCTCACTTTTAATAGGGTGATTGGAATCCTTTAACCAGGTCACATTTCATAGTGTGTATTGTAACCTTTGACAGGGTTGGATTTGTACCGAGCTCACTTCAGAAGAGTGAAAATAATAGTAGCATGTTACAAAGTGGTTTTTCCCAAAATTGGGTTTCCACTATAAAACCCAGTGTTTATACTTGTGTGAATGTTTAGATCTGAACATTGCTATGTTTTGCAAGTTAAGTTACAACTGGGTAGTGGACTGCATTGTTAGATGTTTCTATTATTGAATCAGTGATGACCGAGTTTGTTTTGGTTATGGATCTGATTTAAGGATAAGTTTAGGAGATTGTTTTATACATCAAGACCTGAGAACAACTGATTCACCCCCTCTCTCTATTGTTCTAAATCATATTAACAATTGGTATCAAAGCTCAGTTGCTTATTATTAGTTTTGATAGATATCAAGTTTAAAGGGGCTTGAAGCAAATGATCAAGATGTATAAGAAGGAAGTACCAAAGTTGAACAAAGAAAATTTCCCTGCATGGCAAAGCTTGATGAAGCTGCATCTGGCTGGTATTGGTGACTCTACAAAGTACTACATTGAAAACAACTATGTCTCACCTGTTGCACCTTTGACTACTAAAGAAATGAGAGCTAAGCAAGAACATAATTAGGCAATGCTAGAAATTGCATCTGCCCTAAGCTATCCAGAATTTGAGGACATTAAGGACTGCACAACTGCAAAAGATATGCGGGACACTCTTGCAAGGATCTATGGTGGTGACTTGAATGTGCTGAAAGCAAAGGCTGAGAGTCTTAGAGGTAATTTTGATGAAATGAGAATGCAAGAAGGTGAAAACATTACAGAATATTGTAGTAGAATAAAAGAAGTTGTGAATGCTATTAGAGGAGCTAATGGGACTATTGATAATGAAACTATAATTGGGAAAGTATTAAGAACCCTACATCCTATATAGGCTATTAAGATCTCTGCTATTTAGGAATTTAGATGTAACTCTACTAATGTGCTTACTTTGGAAATTTTGGTTGGTAAGCTGACTACTTTTGAACTCTCTAATTATGATAATTTCACTTTTGGAAGCATTGGAAATGTTGAATCTTTTTTTAAGTCACAGCTAGTTCTGAACAAGCCAAAGAAAGAAAAGGAAAGATGCATCAGTGAAAGTGAAAGTGAAAGTGAAAGTGAAAGTGAAAGTGATAGTGATAGTGACACTTTTGATAAAGACCTAGAAGATCTAGAAGCTCTTATGGCTAGAAGACTGAGAAGGGGAAAAGGAAAGTATAAAGGTAAACTCCCTATTATATGTTTTGCATGTAATAAAGTTGGTCATATTACTGCTAGATGTCCTGACAGGAAGGATAAAGATGATGAAAGGAAAAGCAAACACAAAGATAAAAAAGATGACAGAAGCTACCGACAGAACATAGACTACAAGGGAAAAGGTAAGAAATCTTGTTACATTGCTGAAAAAGAGACTGACACTGATAGTGATGATTTTGAAATTGAGGTAGTTTTGAAAGATGAATCTGATGAGGATGAGAAAATTGCATTTATATCCTATGTGAACAAGAATGATAAATGGATTATTGATAGTGGCTATTCACATCACATGACTCATGACAAAAATAAGTTTGAGACCTTACATCATTACAGAGGTAAAAGTGTAAAATTTGGTAATGATACACCATGTCTTGTTAGAGGAAAAGGTTTGATTAAACTAACTAATAAGATATCTTGTGAAAATGCATATTGGGTTGAAGGTCTTAATTACAATTTGTTAAGTGTTGCTTAGCTTAACAAAACTGGTTACCGAGTGGAATTTGATCACAAACAAGCTAAAATATTTGATGTTGTTGGAGAACTAATTGGAAGTGGAGATTATACTAAAGGTAATTTGTTCTATCTTGACCTATCTGAAGAAACATGTTTGATTGCACAACTTGATGATATTTGGTTATGACATAAAAGGCTATGTCATATTAACTTTGACAATCTGGTAGAGATAAGTAAGAAGAAAAAGGTAAGAGGTCTACCCAGATTGAAGAAACCTGAGAATGTGATGTGTAAGGTGTTGGTATCTTTTCCTTGCAGGACCAAACTTGAATAAAAATGTGGGCCTGATCCTCAAAATAGGCACTCAAGTTTGACAAGAAAATAGAACCAATTGATGAGGATAAAGAATATCCTCCTTCTTTGAGCTCCACATCACTCAGGCAAGTATTGCCTTATCTGCACACTCAAGACACCTCATGAAAAATAGTAGGCCTGCAGATAGATTATTGTGGAATAGTCTTCAAACCCCTTTAGGTATCCTATACCCCAATGAAAGAAATTCTTAATGCAATAGCCCTACTTGCATAGAATGGGCATGAAAACTAGAGACCTATACTAACAACATGAAAGGGAAAGGGTGGAACTGAAAGTAAATGATTTGAAAATGAGTTGAAGGACCCCTGAGATGTCCTAAGTCTCTGATAGACTAGTGCCTTGTCCAATGGGCCATAGAGTCAAATACCCTATTGTAATAAAAAACTATGAAACAAGAAGATAATGTACTCAATGTGTTGATGCCTAACATCAATGGCACACCATGACCAAACCTCACTTTAACAACCCACCTATGTATCCAAGTATGTTATTACCCATTCAAAGGATTTTAACCCTCCCCTTAGGAGAGACCTATAAATAGATGATACATTAACTAGCATCCACTGGAAGACAAGCATGACATATCTTTGATACTTCATCTCATACATACATGAACACTAACCCTAAACTAGTTATCTCTACGAAGACAACTCCACTTGCAAAAATATAGGCAATGCAAATAGAAAAATCAAACACCCTTGATATATGATTAATGAATTTAGAATTCAAATGGAGATAGCTTAGTAACAGTAAGAATATACTAAATCCTCATACATAAGACAAACCTGTTACAATACATATCATATTCTCTGAGCCAACAAAGGAGAAAAGAGCACCCTATAAGCAGAGAAGTAGAGAAAATCTACAGGAAAGGACCCTTCATGGAACCAGTTCTCCTCAAAATTACAGAAGAAGGAACCCTTACAAAATCAAAACTTTTTCCATTTATACACCCTAGCTACCTTGAAATCCCAAAAAATTTAGGATGCCACAAGCTTTGGATAGCTAGGGTTAGGGTTTCAACAACTAAACCAACCCTAATTACAATAAAAATCAAAACTCTCAGAGGAAAAACTGAGTACAGGTCTATCAAATCTGAGGATGATCTTCGTGAATGAGAAATTCTCTAAGAAGTACATGAAAATCATAAATTTCACCATATAAACCAATCTGATCAGACCTACAAAATTCCTTGAGCCACCAAAAATATCCATCCCCACATGGTACAAACCCCCCTGTAATTGATGAAGGCAGCCTGGACCACACTACAACCACTGGCACCACCGAACAAATTGAAATCGGTCATTAAAACCATAAATTCAGGTACTTCCTATCGCTGGAAACATCTCAAGAAATTCAAATTTGAATTTCAATGGTCACTTCATGGCACCAATGGAAAATTGGCGGTCAAAATTTAAACCTCGATCAACTTTAAGTCCCAGCTATTAGATTTCTTCTTTTCGTGGTCCTTATGACCTTAACTCATCGGATAGCCCAGGGTTAACTCAAGTGAACATGCGACAAAGCATTTCCTATTCACACAATGAAAACACTAACCCAAATTTAACCCCGTGAACAAGTGAACAAAGGAAACATACTAACCCTGGTCCATTATTTAGCGAACTGGCGACAAAGGATTTCGCCAGTTCGTAGAACACTTTTTACCTCCGCCAATTCATTTTGCGAATGAGCGATCACTTTTAAATTTTTGTCAGGCCGCTAACCATTTTTATCAGGACCACTAAGACCTTTTGACCCCACCTGGGCCCTTTGTATGCCACTTGTCATCATGTCATTCATGGTTCATGCTTGGTCACACTGACATAGGACCCACCCACTTTAAGCCTTCAAAAATGGACGGCGGGTGTAAGATCTCATGGCTTTGTCAAAATACATGAGAACTTATGCCAACCATAGATTATGTCCTTGTCATTGATTTCTCTGATGATGACCCCACCGTGCTAACTCCTCACGTCGACCAATAAGATTTGAGCAACTACACACCACCTGGTAAATGGCCCCACTAAGAATATTAAGCCGTTTGGAAGATCAGACTGCTGGCACAAGATCTAAAAGGCTTTGAAGATTCTATGCACTCTTACACCAACCATCAATCTTGAATCTCCTGATTGAGATACCGGGCCCGCCTGACAACATGTCTAGCTCACACAATGTGGACCAATCAAAACACTCTAAATCAACATACCTGGCAGATGGACCCGCCAAAAGAAAAGGTTACATCAAACAAAATAATCAACAGTTGTCTCCAAATCTCACACGTCTGACACATCTCATAAGAATTTACACCCGCCGTTGATTTACTGCAAGTGTCAGGACCCACTGACAAGCCGACAACCCAGGACCCACTGACAACTGCCACCATGTTACCTCATGGACCAATCACAAACTGCCAATTGTACCAATGTGTCATTGGACCCACAAAGAGATAAATCCTACCTGGAAGATCGGACGGATGGTGCATCATCACATGTGTCAAAAAAAAGCCTTAAGAACATACGCTGATTGTCGATGCTCTGGCATGTCAGGACCCCTCTGACAGACACACCAGCAACTAGGTCCCACTGATATGTCCAAGAAAGATTCAAAATCAATGGTCATCACATGATCGAAAGGGGATGGAATATTCCATGTGATCATGTGACAACCATATGAACCTCAGGCATCTGACAACAAGACCCCACCTGGGCCTGCTGATCCCACTTCATTAAATGTATTAGCCAATGAAGAACTGCCAACTGTGCTTAGGTGTCACCTTGGACCCACAATTTGAAATGCCATGTCACAAAGATAAGATCAACGGCCTTCGTGACTTTGCATAGGTCTGAAAAAATTCATGCGCTTTAACAACAACTGTCGGATTGAGATGGTGTCAGAGACTAGGCCTAGGAAATAAAGCAAGCCGAAACATAGGAAAGTTAAAGCTCGGGACTTAGGAAAATAAAATGGTCAGGGAAACTTAGGACTTAGGAAGAATTAAAGGGGACCCCGCCGACACATAAAAAAAAACTTAACCGCGAACATGCTAAAGTGGTCTCTAATAAGCACATGCAGATTTGGAACTTTAGTGGCTGGTAAAGGTAACTTAAAATTAGAACAGGGCCAAGGCTTAACAAAGAGTTTTTCATGCAACGGCTACATTTTTGAATTTTTGCAAGGGTTTCAAGGCTAGAGACACAAAAATGACTGCAAAGATCAGGGAAAAATTGCTAGAGCCATGAAATCTTTTGTATGGTACTAACAGTGGCTCTAGTTGGCGATGCATGCCTCCTGCTAGCATGGAAAGAAACTAGATCTCTAGAAAAAGTAGACCACCTACCGGAAAAGGGGCACAAAGATCTCAAAAAACATAGGGAACAAACTAGGGGAAATAGGAAAGGAAACTATATACAAAGTGTACACATTTTTTACAAAAAGCCTGAAACCTCAAAACTTGCACCAATCTTTGCCCCTATCAAAAATTTGGTTTTCATTTCTTTCTTGTTGAGGTAAACCGGATACTTTATTCCCATTTGTTTCACCGGGCATATCAATACTTCCAACCAACCTATCGGGCAAAACAAAGTAACTATCTTCATAGTGCATGTAAAACTTTTTGGCACTCCCTTCATTTTGCTCACTATGAAGAAAAGACTCGTCATACCTATGAACAGTACCATCAAATAAAAACCTATTCTTTTCTACTGATTCATGCATACTATCAATTGGAAATACAAAAAACTCATACTCTGCTTGCTAAAAGGCTTCATTCATACCTTGACTATGCATATCCTTAGGCGTAGCTGGTGAGAGTTCAAATGAATAATCATATTTTTACTTACACATGTCATCATTACCCAATTCTGCTACATTTGAGACCTCCATGTGTTCTTCAAACAATGGATTGATAAATCCATGTAATACTCCTTGTTGCACATTATGACAAAAAATGGGCTGAACATCATCATAGTCCTCATCATATAAAGTATTAGAAAACACTTCAAACTCACTACCCATTTCATCTCCATGGAGATTTTTAGCATATGAGGAAAAACCAAAACAACATGAAGACTCACATTCAACATCACCTACCAAGCATATAGTGTCCACCATTGCATCTTCTTCATTATCTTGTTTAGAAAGACCATCATAGTAAAACCATGGTTCACTCCTAAACTCTCTATTATATACTGCAACCTCATCATCCAATGTAGGACCATTAGATAACCTTTTACTCAAATCTTCATGTTCATCCTCACTGACATCACATTGAATTACCATTTCTTTATCTTGAAACTTTGAGGACAAAACACCCTCAACATCTTCATACTCAAGATGGTTTGCACAATGTACAAATTGAGATGCACCCTCACTTTCAGATTCAGAAAATGAAAACATACCTTCACTGATAAAGGAATGTTCACTTCCATCATTACTTTCCTCCTCCCATGTTGCATCTAACTCATATGAAGACACCTCAACATCACTGCCTTCATCACTCTCACCTGAATAACCACTTTCAACACTATGTTCCTCTGACTATGACTAACATATCTGTGAATGACATTCCTCACCTTGTGCAGCAACATAAAACTCATCATTAGAGACATAACTTTCAGCCTCTTCATTTGTATGATATTGAGACATAGAAGCAGTGACCTCATGCCTAGGAACATAAGAAAAATCATGCTCATAATCAAAATTACAAGAATTGACTATAGTGACAAATTTACAACTCAAAACACCATCACACTACTCAATTGTACCAAGGTCTGGAATATATCTTACTATTGTAGCATCTTGAACACATGTCTCATCAGTAGCAAAAGACTCAACAACATTTATACACATATCTTGATTTGACATTTCAACTTGATACAAACTACAGTAGAAGTGTTGATACACTAATTTGGAGTTGTGGTATCAACACTATATTCTTCTCTTCTTTCACATTCATTATACCGGCACACACTCATGGAAAAATGACCTCTGGTCAATCCATATTTCAAATTGTTCTTAATGTCCATTGCAGTTACAAATGCCTGATATAACGACCTAGGCTCCTTATCCCTCAACAAGTAGTTCATTTACTTACCAAATGCATCAAAGTAGACATTCATATATACTTGATCATTGGGTCTATAATTTTCAGGGATATCAATCAATACTCTAGCAAATCTGATATTGAAATGAGGAACAAGTTCATCACTCTCAATATGAATCTTTAAAAACTTATCATAGGAATCAGATATACTCACCCTTTCTCCAAATTGCTCCATGAAGGCTGAATGCATCTCACCCCAAGATGAAATTGAGCATGCTGGTAGAAAAGAGAACCAGTCTCTAGTATCACCTTCTAGAGTTTGAACAAATAATTTCATCCATAGGTCTTCATGGTGCACATCAAAATCACACATTACATCAACAAAGCACTGAACATGTTTCCTTGCTAACTGATACTGGTCCCTATCATACTTTGGTAAATATCCCCTGATTCCATCAGGGATCTTATTAGGGAAACCAGGTATGCCATCATAACAAAATGGTACATATCCTCTAACAAAAGAAACCCTATGAACATCCATCACTAGCTACAGCTTTGCACACCCACTTGAAAACCTTCAAGACTAATGACAGGAAATGTACACTTGAAACTAATCTTCTTTTGTCATTGAACCTTTCCTATATTCTGAGAGTTTTTTTCCTTTTCTTAGTGCTTGATCATTTAATAAGGAAACATTTCAGATCTTTGAGAAATACTTGAGAGTTTTGTAGCAGAAGACTTTGTTGACTAGAAGGCAGGGCAGATCTAGAGCTTATTATGTAGCTCCATCAGATTTTTTGTTTGTAGAGTTGCCACCTCCTTGAAGAGGAAAAAAAAATTTACCGTTCTTTGTACCTCTTCCAATCAACCAAAACTACACCAAGATATCACACTGTCTATTAGGAACTACACTGATCAAATAGAGACCTCAAAGCCACCACTCAATACTAATTCAGAAGATATTAGAAAATGCTTTATTTTGTATCTGACTCTTTCCAATGGCTCCCCAGTAGAGTTGCCATTTTGTTGGTATCTTTTCCTTGCAGGACCAAACTTTAATAAAAAGGTGGGCCTGATCCTCAAAATAGGCACTCAAGTTTGACAAGAAAATAGAACCAATTGATGAGGATAAAGAACATCCTCCTTCTTCTTTGAGCTCCACATCACTCAGGTGGGTATTGCCTTATCTGCACACTCAAGACACCTCATGAAAAATAGTAGGCATGTAGATAGATTATTGTGGAATAGTCTTCAAACCCCTTTAGGTATCCTATACCCCAATGAAAGCAATTCTTAATGCAATAGCCCTACTTGCATAGAATGGGCATGAAAACCAGAGATCTATACTAACAACATAAAAGGGAAAGGGTGGAACTGAAAGTAAATGATTTGAAAATGAGTTGAAGGACCCCTGAGATGTCCTAAGTCCTTGATAGACTAGTGCCTTGTCCAATGGGCCACAGAGTCAAATACCCTATTGTAATAAACAACTATGAAACAAGAAGACAATGCACTCAATGTGTTGATGCCTAACATCAATCACACACCATGACCAAACCTCACTTTAACAACCCACCTATGTATCCAAGTATGTTATTACCCATTCAAAGGATTTTAACCCTCCTCTTAGGAGAGACCTATAAATAGATGATACATTAACCAACATCCACTGCAAGACAAGCATGACATATCTTTGATACCTCATCTCATACATACATGAACACTAACCCTAAACCAGTTATCTCTATGAAGGTAACTCCACTTGCAAACACATAGGAAATGAAAACAAAAAAATCAAACACCCTTGATGTATGATTAATGAATTTAGAATTCAAATGGAGATAGCTTAGTAACAGTAAGAATATACTAAATCTTCATACATAAGACAAACCTGTTATAATACATATCATATTCTCTGAGACAACAAAGGAGAAAAGAGCACCCTATAAGCAGAGAAGTAGAGAAAATCTATAGGAAAGGACCCTTCATGGAACCAGTTCTCCTCAAAATTACAGAAGAAGGAACCCTTACAAAATCAAAACTTTTTCCATTTATACCCCATAGCTACCTTGGAATTCCAAAGAATTTAGGATGCCACAAGCTTCGGACAGCTAGGGTTAGGGTTTTGACAACTACACCAACCCTAATTACAACAAAAATTAAAACTCTCAGAGGAAAAACCGAGTACAAGTCTGTCAAATTCGAGGATGGTCTTCGTGAATGAGAAAGTCTCTGAGAAGTACATGAAAATCATAAATTTCACCAGATAAACCAATCTGATCAAACTTGCAAAATGCCTTGAGCCACCAAAAATATCCATCCCCACATGATACAAACCCCTCTGCAATCGATCAAGGCAGCCTGGACCACACTGCAACCACTGGTGCCACTGAACAAATCAAAACCGGCCATTAAAACCATAAATTTTGGTACTTCCTATCGCTGGAAACGTCTCAAGAAATTCAAATTTGAATTTCAATGGTCACTTCATGGCACCAATAGAAAATTGGCAGTCAAAATTTAAACCTCAATCAACTTTAAGTAGCAGCCATTAGATTTCTTCTTTTCACGGTCCTTATGACCTTAACTCATCGGATAGCCTAGGGTTAACTCAAGAGAACATGCGACAAGGCATTTCCTGTTTGCACAATGAAAACACTAACCCAAGTTTAACCCTGCGAACAAGCAAACAAAGGAAACATACTAACCCCAGTCCATTATTTAGCGAACTGGCGAGAAATGCTTTTGCCAGTTCGCAAAACACTTTTTACCTCCGCCAATTCATTTTGCGATTGAGCGATCACTTTTAAAATTTGTCGGGCCACTAACCACTTTTATCAGGACTGCTAAGACCTTTTGACCCCACCTGGTGTAATGCCGACCCTAGCATCTTCTTATGTTAGACTGACAGGACTATTGCTTTGATACTTTGGTATTTTATGATGGACTATGATTATTATTTAGTTAGCATTTTATGAGACATTTGAGCATTTATATTTGGTTACTACAGTTATTTGGACATATTAAATGAGTTTTAATAATGAATGGCTAGAAATGAAGTATCAGTAAAATGTTTTACATTGATTGGTGTTATGATGTTTATATTATGATCTAACCCTACTGAACCTATTATAGTTTTATGTTCACTAGTTGATATGAGCATAGGATGAGGAGGGGAAGTCATAGTTACTCCTACAGGAGGTCCACATGATGTCACACTCTACCTCCTTGTTTGCCAGTATTTGTTTATATTTATATATATATATATGTGTGTGTGTGTGTGTGTGTGTGTGTGTGTGTGTGTGTGTGTGTGCATATCAGTTGGTGTTGCAGGATGCAGGTACCAGGCATTGTTCCACCTGGCTACATAGGTCTGAGCATGCCTTCAAAATCCTCAAACTGTTGATGTGTGGAGATTTAACCAAGATACCCTCGAGGTTACCCATGGACTTAGAATTATGTTTAGGAAGTTATCCTAGCTAGGGAAGTAGAATGTAGTTTGTGTTATGGATTTGGTCTATGTGTATGTTATGAGTTAGAATTAATCTATTATATATGTATAATAGTTATAAATATGTTATAATTGTTTGTATTTTATATAGGTATGTATATATGTGGGTGCACATGCATATATCCATGCTTATATAAATAATAATAATTGTATGTTTTCATTATTTGTGTAAATGGTGTGTTATTTATTATAAGTATATAAAGTGGAGAAACAAAGTATATTTAATGAATGTATTAATAAAAAGTAAAAATAATGATTATAAAAGGAAAATGTCCTTTTAGTAAAATTAGCTATTTAGGAGGGAGTCAAACTTAAGACCTCCTAGAAGTAAGGCTACTTGTTTTCCGTTTGTGCTATGTATCTTTCTTGAAGGGCATTTGTCTAATATTCTTGTTATGCTTTCATTTAAAAGGTATTTTAATTAAATTTATTAAAACCTTGATTAAGTCTTTACGGGAGATTATTTGGTTGTTCCTCCAACCAATTATGGAAGTTGGGGAAGTTGCTTCCCGTAAAGAAACTCCTCCAACCACATAGTTGGAAGGTAAATAATTGATGATTCTTGTGTGCGAGAGGATGACAATTTTTTGAAGGTTTGTTTTCTGTTGAGTTGTATGTGAATGATATTTCTCTGAAAAGTTTTGGTGAAAGATTTGTGAGTTTGTAAGTCTCTGGTTGGTGAAGTCATCTGTGTGAGGATTGCTTGGAGTTGATTGCTAGAGGAAGATTTCCAGAGGGATATCTAGTCACAGATTGAAGTTTTTTTAGAGATTCTCCAGTCAAGGGAAGAGGATTTTTTCACAGGACCCAAGGTAGGGTCTAAAACTAGGAAGAATTCTCCATTCTTCCTCTTTGTGCATGAATGGGTGCTTTGTGTGTTGTATTGTCTTTATAAATTATAGAATGATTATGTGTTGCATATCTATATATGTTGTGCCTGTATTAGTGATTTGGAGTTTAGGATTATGTTTAAATATTTTTCCATGATTGTATATTTCTGCATTTGTAGGAGGTTGTAGGGTACTTAGCATTTCCCTTGTATCTCCTTTCTTATCCAGAATGTCCATGAGTTCTTTGAGACTTTAGAACTTTTGTTTCAAACCTACAGTTTCATATCTATTTTAGCACCAGTTTTCTTTGTCCAGATCTAGAACATATTTATTAGATTGATAGGATGGATTGATGAGCCATTTTTGAAGGGAAACTGGGAGATCTCAAATGGGTCATTCTTAGATTAGGGAGCCATGGTTCCCATAATGCCCAGTTTTACCTGCAAGCCAAAGTTGATAGTCATGTTCTACAGTTTCTGTCGGTAGTGTGTCAACCGAGCTAGATTGGTAGTATGTCAACCGAGCTAGGTCAGTAGTGTGTCAACCAAGCTAGGTCAGTAGTATGTCAACCGAGCTAGGTCGGTAGTGTGTCAACCAAGCTAGGTCGGTAGAGTGTCAACCGAGCTAGGTCCGTAGAGTGTCAACCGAGCAAGATTGGAATAGTGATAACCGACCAAACCAGCATTGCCGACCAAAAAAGTGTTTACCGATAAAAATTGTGTCAACTGACCAACCCAGCATCGACCGACCAATGCAATGTTGACCAACCAATCTAGTATAAACCGAGGAATATAGGATTCAGGCTTTATACAATTATAACATTTAAGTATAAGTTTACGTACTTTAATTTCTATTTACGTACTTTAATTTCTTATACTTTAAGTTATAGTTGTATAAATGGTTTAGGTACCTTCTGAGATGATTGGGATAGGTTTCAGATTCATAGGAGTTAAGATGAAAATTATAATTTTGAGATTTCTTAAAAATTCAGACTTGGTCATTTTTCAGACACTTGAGACTTTCTCCTAGATTTTTGAAATAAGCTATGGAATGTTGTGTCAATTCTTGTGGGAATTTTTATGTTTTGTTTAATGAATTTCTTTACATGGTCTTGATTTTAAGTCTTTTCTCCTACTTGGCTTTTGGTAGAGTCCATAATATAAGGTCAGATCTTGTTCGGGTGACCTGAGCGCATCGGAGGGTTCCCTAGACCTATGAGATGGATCAATTTGAGATTTCTTGAGTTTTTCATTGTTTGTGTGTGTGTGGGGTAAGGGATAGGAACCTTAAGTGAGTTTCTCACCATAGGTGTTGGAACCCTAAAGTGGTTGCCAGATGATTCTATGGGTGGGTTTGTAAAAAGTGATAACCTTTAAAAAAATTAACCTGGGAAGGGGGGATTCAAAAGATAATGAAAGAGAATATAATAATGGCCACACAGACCTAATTGGAGTACTAGGACTAGGGATAACTACCAGGGTGGATCCCTATTCATAAAAGGGGGACTGGGGTTACATGGTTGCCAGGGTGGATCCCAATACATAGGTTGTGTGATGACACTCACTTAGGTGGTCTCCTAGAACCTTGACCTCTATGTTATAGTACGATGATATTTTATGTTCTTTTTGATTCTTGGATTTCTTTATCTTTTGAGCCTTAGATTGCTTAGGGCCTGGTAAGTATCTTGGTTCTATCTCCTAGCACGGGGGGTGGAACCTCACCAATTCCACATGGTTGGGTGGCAAAAATCTTTCGAGATCCTGTTCGTGGCTCGTGACTGGGATATGTTCAAATTCTATGAAGATTTTTATATTGTATCATTGTTAATAAAAATAAAGATGTAAAGATATGTTGTAATGCCTTTGGGCTTTTCATGTATTTGTTATTGTAATGAGATTTATTATCAAATGATGTAATTGAAAAGAAAAGCAATGTAACTGGGAGGGATAGTACTAGGTTTGATTTCAAGGGTTATTGTTTTGAAAGAGCAAATTTGGAAATGTACAATGTAATGTTGAATGATCTTTTCTATCTCTTCTTTGTTGCAATGAAAGGAAAATATTTATTATGATAAGGTTGAAATGTAATTTGTAATGAATAGTCATTCAATGTGTAGGGAGGTGAAATGAAATCAATATATTAAGTAAGGAATATAATTGTAAATGAAATGTTATTTTCTTACTCTATCTCTTAAGTTCTAAATGTGAAAGTAAAGAAAGGAAATGAAATTCAATTTGGATAAGGAATGTGAATATGTTAGCAAAGGAATTCATTAAGGGAACCTTAAGGAATGTTAATGTGATATAGTAATGATTTAATATTAAAAAAAAAAATTGTTAGTTGCAATTTTTGGTCTTAAGACCTAATTCCTTATGGGTTCCCTAGCAGGGACATTACACCTAGGCCCTCTATATGCCACTTTTCATCATGTCATTCATGGTTCATGCTTGGTCACATTGACACAGGACCCAACCTCTTTAAGCCTTCAAAAATGGATGGCGGGCATAAGATCTCATGGCTCTATCAAAACACATGAGAACTTACGCCAACTGTAGATTATGTCCTCATCACTAATTTCTCTAACAATGACCCCACCGTGCTGACTCCTCGCATTGATCAATAAGATTTGAGCAACTATGCACCACCTAGAAAATGACACAACTAAGAACATTAAGCCATCTGGAAGATCGGATGGCTAGCGCAAGATCTGAAAGGCTTTGAAGATTCTACGTGCTCTTACGCCAACCGTCGATCTTGAATCTCCTTATTGAGATACGGGGCCCGCCTGACAACATGTCTAGCTCACATAATGTGGACCAAACAAAACACTCTGAATCAGCATACCTAGCAGATGGACCCACCAAAAGAAAAGGTTATGTCGCACAAAAGAATCAATGATTGTCTCAAAATCTCACACATCTGACACATCTCATAAGAATTTACACCCGCCATTGATTCACTGCAAGTGTTAGGACCCACTGACAAGATGGCAACCCAAGACCCACTGACAACTGCCACCATGTTACCTCATGGACCAATCACAAACTACCAATTGTACCAATGTGTCATTGCACCCACAAAGAGATAAATCCCACCTAGAAGATCGGACGGACGATGCATCATCGCATGTGTCAAAAAAAATCCTTAAGAACATACGCCGACCATCAATGCTCTGGCACGTCAGGACCCCTCTAACAGACACACCAGCAACCAGGTCCCACTGATACGTCCAGGAAAGATTTGAAATCAATGGTCATCACATGATCACAAGGGGATGGAATATTCCATGCGATCATGTGACAACCACATGACCCTCAAGCAACTGACAACAAGACCCCACCTGGGCCCGCTGATGCCACTTCATTAAATCCATCAACCAATGAAGAACTGCCAACTATGCTTAGGTGTCACCTTGGAACCACAATTTGAAATGTCGTGTCACAAAGATAAGATCAACAGCCATCGTGACTTCGCATAGGTCTGACAAACTTCATGCACTTTAATGACAACTATCAGATTGAGATGGTGTCAGAGACCAGGCCCAGGAAATAAAGCAAGCTGAAACATAGGAAAGTTAAAGCTCGGGACTTAGGAAAATAAAATGGCTGGGGAAACTTAGGACTTAGGAAGAATTAAAGGGGACCCCACTGACACATTAAAAAAAAATTAACCATGAACATGGTAAAGTGGTCTCTAATAAGCACATGCGGATTTGGAACTTTAGTGACTGGTAAAGGTAACTTAAAATTAGAATAGGGCCAAGGCTTAACAAAGGGTTTTTCATGCAATGGCTACATTTTTCAATTTTTGCAAGGGTTTCAAGGCCAAAGACACAAAAATGACTACAAAGATCAAGGGAAAATTGCTAGACCCATGAAATTTTTTGCAGGGTACTAACACAAGGAATGCCAGTTAGGAAAAATGACAAAGTCAAGTTTCAAGAGCAAATCCTTTACTTCTGAAAACATTTTAGATTTGGTTCATATTGACCTTTGTGGACCTACGGGTGTACAAATTTTCTATGGTGCTAGATACTTTATCTTATTTGTTGATGATCATACTAGGATGATGGATGTGATGTTTTTAAAAGAAAAATCTAAAGCTTTTCAATATTTTAACTAGTATTTGGCTAAGGTTGAAAAGGAGACAAGTAGGAACCTGAAATGTCTTAGATCTGACCGAGGTGGAGAATTTACATCAAATGAATTTAATCTATTTTGCAATGATAGAGGAATTAAAAGATAGATGTATGCACCTAGAACACCTCCATAGAATGGTATAGCAGAAAGGAGAAACAAATCCATCTTGAATTGTGCAAGGACATTGATGATTGAAAAGAATGTGGCACAAAAATATTGGAAAGAAGCTATAACCACTACTGTCTACACTCTTAACCGAGTATAGACCAAGAAAGGTACAAATCTAACACCTTATGAATTATGGCATGGATGTGCACCGAGTGTTAAATACTTTAGAATCTTTGGAAGTAAATGCTATATATTAAAAGACACTAGGAATGGAAAGTTTGATGCTAAGAGTGATGAAGGCATATTCCTAGGGTACTCCACAAAAAGTAAAGCTTATAAGTGTTTGAACTCTAACACTAACAAAATTGTGGAAAGTGTGAATGTAAAAATTGATGAGTATACAGAAAAGAATGAAGCTGATGGTAAAAGAGAACCAGAAGATTATAGATCTTTTGTGTACATTGAAGAAGAAGAAGAGGCAAGTAACAGACTTTCACCTGATGCTAAGTCTTGGGTAAGAAATGTTGCGCGAAAGACAGAAGTCGTGGAGCATTAGGAAAACTGTGCCAAGAGAGAACAAGAACATGCTGAGCTACAAGAAAATGCTATTGAGTATCAAGAAGAGGTTGCTGAGCATTCTGAAGTTGAACCTGAAAATCTTGTTGAGGAACATGATGAAATAGAGGATAGAATAGCTTAACCTATTTTGGCAAAATATGTGAGAAGACATCATAAGCCTAAATAGATAATTGGAGACAAAGATACTGGAATCCAGACCAAAAGAAAGACTAAGGATCCAACAAGTCTACTATGTGATTTTGAACCAAAGACAACTAGAGAAGCATTGGAGAATGAAGACTGGATACAAGCAATGAATGAATAAATTGACTAGATTGAGAAGAATGATACTTGGACTCTGGTGCCGAGACCTGAAAACAAGAATGTTATAGGAACAAAGTGGGTATTCTGGAATAAGATGAATGAAAATGGTGAAATCACTAGGAACAAAGCTAGGCTGGTATGCAAAGGCTATGCACAAGAAGAAGGAATAGATTATGGGGAGACATTTTCCCCTGTAGCTAGATTGGAAGGAGTAAGAACTCTACTTGCATATGCTTCTTATAAAGATTTCAAGGTATATCAAATGGATGTCAAGTCTGCATTTTTGAATGGTATACTAGAAGAAGAATTTTACATAGAACAACCATAAGGTTTTATTGATCCAAACAGAAGACACATGGTGTGCAAACTAAACAAAGCATTATATGGATTGAAGCAAGAACCTAGAGCATGGTATGAGAGGTTGCACAACTACTTGATACAGATTGGATTTTCAAGAACAAATGACACAAGCAATCTGTACATGAAGGATGAAGAAGGTAAAGGTATCTTGTTGGAAAAAAAATTTGTTGATGACATTATCTTTGGTGGACAAGATGCATTATGTAAAAGTTTCTCAAATGAAATGCAAACTGAATTTGAAATGAGTATGTTTGGTGAGATCAAATTCTTTGTTGGTTTACAAGTATATCAAAGGAAGAATGGAATTTTCATTACACAGTCTAAGTATGTTAATGAAATACTAAAAATTTTTGGGATGGAAGATGCTAAACCAGTGGGAACTCCTATGGTTACTGGACAAAAGTTATCTAAGAATGATGATGTTGCAAAAGTGAATCAAACTCTGTATAGATCTATGATTGGAAAATTGCAGTATGTTGTACACAATAGATTAGATATTGTATTAGCTATTGGGATTGTGGCAAGATTCTCTGCTAATCCTAAGGAAACACATGATTTCCATGAAAAGAATTATGAGATACTTGAAAGGAACTGCTAACTATGGTCTATATTATAAGAAGGATGACAAATTTGAAATCTGAGTTTATACAGATGCTGATTGGGCAGGAAATGTAGATGACAAAAAGAGTACAAGTGGTGGAGCTTTCTTTCTTGGATAGAGATTAGTCTCCTGGACAAGCAAGAAACAAAATTGCATTTCCCAATCTACTGCCAAGGCCGAGTATGTTGCTGCTCTAGTGAACTGTTCAAACTTGGTATGGATAAAACAATTGTTGATAGGCCTGAAAGAAGAAATCACTGAACCTATTGTTATTTTCTATGACAACACAAGTACTATCAATATTTCAAAGAATCCAGTGATGCACACTAAGACTAAACACATTGCAATCAAGTATCACTACTTGAGAGAATTAGTACAAGACAAAGAAGTCTGAATGGAATATGTGAATACAAAAGAACAACTAGCAGACATATTCACTAAAGCTTTACCCAGAGAAGCTCATGAGTATTTGAGAAGTCAATTAGGGGTTCTTCCCCTAACTAAGGTTGCCTAGACAAGCGAGGAGCACTGTATCAAATGTGCTACAATAGAACATTTGAAAAATTGATGTAGAAGATTGTCACACTTTAGGGCTGGCCTAGAGTTTTGAAGAGAAGCAAAGACAAGGTATTAATCATAAGCAAGATGACAGAGGGAGAAACACTGAGCTGCAAAGATATTATCTACATCTGATGGATGTATGTTTTAGTTACTACTTTGGCATTTTTTTCAAAGAGGGAAAATGTGCTAATATGATAACACATGAGATATGATAACACATGATACTGAAAACTAAGAGTTGATGAGCTGATGGAACTAAAAGAAAAGAGGATGATGAACTAAAATGAAGAATCGGGATAGAGGGAGATCTGAATACTTCTGATAGTCACAGGAGTGAGGCTTACAGGATTATGAATCAGAATGAAGCTAAGGATATTATAAATAAGTTTCTGATGGACAGATAAGATTTTGGATTGATTGGTAATTCATGTATTATTTAGGTGATATCATATGGTGTTTCCATCAATGCCAAAGAGGGAGATTGTTGGAAACTGAATTGAAAAAATTGTTGTATTGTCATTGATGTCAAACCTTAATTGGTAAGACTGTTGCTACTCAAGAAAGTACTATATCTATTTGAGTGTTGCTAAGGGGCTAGGCAAGGTTGGTAACAATAGCACCTACGGAAAGGTTGGGTTATCTTGATACTACAAAGTGTACTTGACTATGTTGCACTATGATGACATAATGTATTTTTTTATCTTAGTAAGACTGAAGACTAAACTGGTAGGCTTAACCAAGCAAAGAATGGAAAAATCTTGTTTAAGCCAAGTGATGCTAGTGTCGACCGAGTTAGTATATGCCGAGAAAAATTATAGTTTCGACCAAGCACCAGTAAATTGCCGAGGAAGATAGTGCAAGCCGAGGAGATAGTTTTAGTATTGACCGAGGGTTCTACATGAAGATCGAGTGAACAATCACAGTATTGACCAAGCATCAGCAATTTTATATTTGAAGAGAATTTAATTTTAGAGCTGACATTGTTGAATTCTTGGATTATGTAAAATGTGTTGACTTTATTTATTGATTGTTTGGAAGCATTAGATGCATTGTAAAACATTTTATTGTAAATCATTTAGAGATTTGAGATGATTATAGAAAAGGAGCCGAAGAACATAAAGTGGATAGATTCAATGAATCTGACCTAATCCTAAGATCTACGAATGAGATTGAGTGGCAAAAGATGAGTTAACCTAATTGAGGTAAATATAAGGGAACCTAAACATTGTGATATGTATGTACATGGTGAACAGAGAATGCTGGAAGAAGAAAAGTTTTATTGACTGAATAAGCAAAAAGGCTGAAGGAGAATGGTGGTGATTGCTTGAAGAAAAGTTCCAAGCAGATCAAAGATGGGAATGAAAAAGTTTCAAAGTCGATAAACTAGCATTAGTGTATGGAATCAGATCTAATATTTGCAAAGTAAGTTGTATATTTTGTAGATAGTACTGTTGCTACTTTCTAACCATTGTAACAGTCAAAATCATTTTAACAGAGGTTGACCTAATAGTCATATGTTAAATCCTTTGAACAAGGTTGCATTCTAATGGAGTGTATGTAAGTCCTATGACTAGGCTCACTTTTAACAAGGTGATTGAAATCCTTTAATCGGGTCACATTTGACAGTGTGTATTGTAACCTTTGACAGGGTTGGCTTTTTACCAAGCTCACTTTAGAAGAGTGAAAATAATAGTAGCATGTTACAAAGTGGTTTTTTCCAAAATTGGGTTTCCACTATAAAACCTGGTGTTTATACTTGTGTGAATGTTTAGATCTAAACATTGCCACGTTTTACAAGTTAAGTTATAGCTAGGTAGTGGACTGCATTGTTAGATGTTTCTATTATTGAATCAGTGATGACCGAGTTTGTTTTGGTTTTGGCTCTAATTTAAGGATAATTTTAGGAGATTATTTTATACATCAAGACCTGAGAACAACTGATTCACCCTGTTGGTTGTCCTTTTGGTTTCAACTTATAGGTTTACACTATGATTGACAACTTAATGTCACTGACTCTATCACCACTCCAAAGTCTGCAAGTAAAAGGGCCAATTAACAAGGATCAACAATGAGATCCTCCTACACTTTGAGCCTTAATGCTCAGGCGGGTGTACCCTTGATTCACTTCTTGGAAGGAATCACTAACTAATAGACATTTATACCCCTTACTAATTTATTAAAGATTTCATCATTTATATGTGTGTATGATTGATGATGATGGACTACTTCCAAAGAATTGATCAGTGCCTTAACCCAAGGAAAAGAGTCACTTGATAACATATATCAACTAACACACATGAACTCAGAGTAAGTGCTTTTCCTATTACTCCCCTCACTCCCAAACCTGATCATCAAATTCCAATCGAACAATGAACCCACTAAAATCACCCTTCACAGACTTAACACTTACCTCAGTAGAGATAGGTGACAAAATAGGTTCCTTCTCAAGTACATGGATCTCTACCCTAAAAGCATTGATGTCAATATCCACAAAGCATGTAGTATCATTGTCAATATTCCTTTCAATCTTGACAAATTGGTCATTAATCTTGAAAGTGGCATAGGACAGGTCACACTATAAACTTCCACCCATAGCAGCACTCCACCTTCTAGATAGTAGCATCCCATAATGAGGAGGGTTGTCCACCACCAAAACACTCATTTTTAACTCTTTCTCTAGATATGTTTCCAGCCTATATGGCATTGCATTGATAGTCCCAATGACTGGTACCTCCCTCTGATCCATTTCACAACATCTTCCTTGAACTGTATCAACTTTAAGGCCCAACTTTTCCATGATCTTAAAAGGCATAATAGTATTAGAGGCACCACTATCAATCATAAAATTTATTAATTTCATTCCATTCACAAGGACACTTAAAAAGAATGGATCAATGTTTTCAAGGCTAGCATTGACAAAACTATCCAAATATATAGGAGGAATTTGGGATACAATTCCCTGAGTAGCAACACCTTTCAAAGCTTTACCCTGAAACCCATTGCATGCAACACCATTATTATCAACATTATCTACCCATGCAATACCTCTATCTTTGTGTTTAGGGATCCTCAACAATTCTGACAATGGAACCTTAACTGTAATTTGGGACAATATAGATAACATATCAACAAGAGTAGAGGAAGGAATCTCAATCTACACTACTTTAGTATCTCTTTGTTTGTCTGATACATTAGGTGTATTGACCATCCTCATTTTTTCAATCTTAGCCATTGTGTTAACTAGCTTCTCAATCTCACTAGAAAATATTTCAAATCCAACTCCCTTAGGCTCATAATTCTTACCTTTTACATTCTTGAATTTCACCATGTGATCACCTTTTGACTTGTTCTCATTAGGCTCTCCAGAGTTGGTACTCTTTATAAACATTCCTGTAGCTTTTCCATTTGTATCCCTTGCCACCATGCCTCTAGTTTGCACTTGGGCAATCATTTCTATAGTAATCCTATCCATCTCTTCTCTATAAGGTCTTCTTAAATTTATTAGCTCAGAAGAAGAGTTCATGTTACATGTCTTCTCATCTATGCCTTCATCATCAAAAAATACCTCTTGATGAAAAAGGGCCAAATTGTGTCTCTTCACATTTACATCTTCTTCTTCATCAAAATTATAATCATCTTCATATCCTAGATATGAAGTAGCCATGTTGCATCCAACATCATCTTGATCTTCTTCTTGATCTATCTCCTCATTGCCACAATCTTGATTTGCAGCCATAGAATGTGCAACTACACAATGCTCTGTAGAATAAGGGGACTGGCATGCAACACACCAAGGTATGTCCTTCATGAAATTTATTGAATCTTTTTGTAGAGGGTTAGGGAAACCTCTATCATTGTTTCCTCTTGTAACAGGGACAACAGGCTTTCCATCTTTCCATTGGGTGTTGTAGGGATAGTTCTGCAATCTATTCTGCTTATTGAAATTGTTGTTGAACTAAGGCCTTTAATTGGTAGGAGCACTGATGTTCCTATTTGTAGGTGCCTTCAAATCCTTCAATGCATTGAGCACCTTATCCAATTTATCTTCTTCTTGCCTCCTAGTTCCAACATTCCTATCATTTTCTTTTTTATATTTCTTGTTCCCAAACAACTTAGGGTCATTTCTCTTTCCACCCAATTTTCCTGATATCTTCATATTGTTCTCAATATTGACAGCAATCCTAAAAGCATCCCTAAGAGTTCTTGGTTCTTTTTCCCTCAATAAGTATCCCATCTTTCAATCAAATGCATTGAAGTATGTGGTTAGACAGATATTGTAACCACATAATTTGAAATAACTTATGCATACCCTTCTAAAATCTCATATTGAACTCAATTGCAGATTCATTTTTATTTTTCCTTATGGTATTGAACTCATTCAACATGAAACTAGCATTAGGCCTATCACCATACTACTCTTTAAAACATCTCTCAAAAGAATCCCAAGTATCAATACATTTATCAGGAAGTCTCTTAAACCAATCTCTAGCATCCTCCACCAAAAATTGAACAAATAATTTCATGACTACATCCTCGTGCTCAACCTCATAATCATTAAGCATATCAACAAATAACCTAAGATGATCCTCAAAACTAATAGCATTGTTACTAGCAAACTTAGGTACATTATCTCTTATATCATTTGGAAAAGCATTTGGGTAGCCAGGAATCCCATCAAAACTAATTTTCCTATAGCCTTCTAATTGCATAGGTCTTCTTTGAAAGCTTGAACAAGTGTTAACCCTAGGATCAACATTTACATTTACATTTCCATCTACTTGTGCATTTGATTGTTCTCTAGGATCAGCACCTATCCTAGTAGATGAAGAAGGAATTGAACTAGTAGTAGCATTACTAAGTGGAATAGTAGTAGTCATAGATGGCATACCTAGTTCAGTAGTAGATGGACCAAGAGCATTTTCAAATGAAGCCTTCAAGAACTAGATCTTTCTTCTCTTTTCTACAATGGAGGCTTCAACTTTAGCCTTTTCTAATTCTCTTCCAAGGTCCTCATCTTCTTTTCTTCTTCTTTCTATCTCTGTGTCCTTATTTGAAATGGGTGGTGGGACCCCTGGTATTGTCAATGATTTGCTTGTTTGATGTCCCACCATCTTTTTCTTTCCTTTCTCACCAGCGGCAATAATAGGCCTAGTGATCTCATGCCCATCTTTATCTTTAGGGAGGGAAGCATAACTTTGAACCTGTCTAACCACAGGGCCCTCCTTGTCAAATTCATGATCTTGCAGCAAGTGCTCCTGCTCACTCCTAAAAGCATCAAGATCACCAAAGACATCATGTTGCAAAGTCTTAGGAGAAGAAGCAAGCATCTTGTTTCTCTCCTTCATTTCATTAATCTTTCTAAGGAGAGATTATCTTTCTATTAGAGCATTCATATTTTTAGCTTCTCTCTCCTGTTGTAACCTCTTATGTATGGCATCCTGCTCTGCTAATTGTAACCTTAGTGCATTTAAATCATCTGGGTCTATCATAATGTCATCAAAACCTGATGACACATCCACATCAGTGAGATTTTGATATGGGAAATAGACTTGCCTTGGTCTCATGGGTTCCCTTCTGAAATTATCCTCATCAAGATCTAAATCAATCTCAAAACCCATCTCTCTGGCTTGTTCATCTTGACCTGTAGGCAATGAACCCTTGTCTTGAAATACAATCTCTGGGGTATCATAAAATTTATCTTTAGAGCGACCACCATCTAATCTAGAAACTCTATCTTGTGAACCTTCCTCACTCGAGGAAACATGTGGTGCTCTACCTCTAGTATTTATTTTTTCTCTTATGGGAGCACTAGTAGACTCACCATTCCTTCTGATCCAACTCTTTTTCTCCTATCTAGGCAATTGTTCCATAGTGACCTCTGGATTTTTCCTAACAAAGGACCTTGTATTCCTTCTTTTGTCCATGATTTGCGGTCTATAACACTGGTTCTAACCTTTTTGATTCACCACCCACCAAAGTGGGAAATCTTTAACTGAATACAATACAAAAACAAGAGTGCACTTTGCAAACTCTTATCTCTAGACTCTCCCCAGTAGAGTCGTCATTTTGTTGGTTGGCCCTTTTACTTGCAGACTTTAGAGTCGTGATAGAGTCAGTGACATTAAGTTGTCAATCATAGTGTAAACCTGCAAGTTGAAACCAAAAGGACAACCAACACACCCCCCCTCTCTGTTGTTCTAAATCATATTAACACTTACAATGTTGGAGGTCATTGTATTCTCGATATCCCCATCAGCTACCCGAGAGGGAAAAGATTGACATTTTTGTCAACACTCTTGTGCCAGAATTGTCTTATGATCTAAGGAAACAACTATTCTCCTCTTTCAACGACATGGTTGAAAGTGCATATCGGATTGAGGATGTGGCCATAAGAAAGGGGGATATTGTTATTAATAAAGATACTCGAGGAAATGGTAAGGACAAGAGAAAACCTTGGAAAAGAAACAAGTATGTTGTTAATGATGGGGTTGTGGATGTCCCAAAATCCAAAGAGACTGCTTTCAACCTCTCTAATGCTATCTATGTAGAAAAACAACAATAGGCTGCAAATGCGCACAGTGCTCATAAGCCTCAGTATGCAGACAAGCCAAAGAAGAAAAGCCACTGATGGGTCTACACCAAGTTGGCTGAACCATATGAGGTGATTCTTAAGACTTTGGTTGCCAACAAGTATCTTACACTTCCTAACTGAAAGGAAACTCAGGTGTAGAAACAGCTTCCTACACTAATCTCTATAGGAGAGTATTGTGCAAATTCTTATAAATCCTTACAATTTCAGATTCGTTAACTACTTTAACAAAGATATTGCAACCACATACCATGCATACAAAAAAATAGAGAATGACAAAATGATATACCCTAGGGAAACCTTTCGGTAAAAACCCCAGCACTCCAAAACCTGCACAATGTATTGATCAAAACTATTACAGCTTACAATACACTTGCAATGCAAATTCTTTCAGAAGATTTCCAAAACCTTGAAGAAAAATCACGGCAGCATAAAAATGTTCCAACCATACACTCGCATCACTTCTCTTCACAACCCTAAAAAATCTTATATCATGCACTTCACTTTCGAGGGCTACTCCCAAAGATAATCATATTAGGGTTTTACCATTCTCCGAGAAAATAGGAACCCCGAACCCCACGATTGGGGAAGAGTGTACAGTACTCAAATTTATCAGTTTCCACATGTCTTCACCTATCATTGAATCTTCCTGACATAGCTCTTACGTGTCATAGGAATCCGTCATAACCATTTTAGCCATGATCTCCTTACATACAATTCAAGATGTCGACACATCAACATTATTTGCAAGAAATACATTTTACAAAACAAATAATAAGAATAGGAATTATCCAAGGTTGAGACACCTTATTCCTAACATTCTCCCCCTTGTCAAACACCTTGTAAGAGCAACAAGAACATAACAGGAACTAACCGCTATAGGCCAAAAGGCCTATAGACTCTGAACACCATCTGAACTTCTCAGTGCCCACTGGTTTCATTAATGCATCTACAACATTCTTCATAGTATCTACCTTCTCCAAATTTACCTTTCCATCTTCCACCATATCTCTCACAAAGTGAAACTGCACATCAATGTGCTTCGTTCTGGCATGGAAAGTTGGATTCTTTGCAAGGAAAATAGCGCTTTGACTGTCACACCAAATAGTAATCTATTTTGCATCAACACCAACATCAGAACATAATCTTCTAAGCCAAATGGCTTCTTTACAAGAATGAGTAGCAGCCATGTACTTAGCTTCTGTAGTGGACAAAGCAACCACAGGTTGTCGCTTACTCATCCAACTAATGGCACCACCAAACATAGTGAACACTTAAGCACTGGTGGATCTCCTGCTGTCACTATCACTTGCCCAATCTGAATCCACAAACCCATGAATACAAACTAAATGTGGAGATCTAGAAGAGTTACCATGATAAAATATGGAGTAATCTGATGTACCCCTCAAATATCTAAATACTCGCTTAACTGCATCCCAATGTACCCATCCAGGGTTAGCCATAAACTGACTCAAGACTCCCACTACTTGGGCAATGTCTGGTCTAGTATAGAACATAGCATACATAAGATTTCCAACTGCACTAGCATAAGGTACTCTACTCATATCCTCCACCTCACTAGGAGATTTTGGACAATCATCTACAGATAACTTTGTTCCCACAGAAATAGGAACACATAGTGGTCTACAATCTACCATGCTGAACCTGTCCAACACAGACTTCACATACTTACTCTGACTCAACCAAAGTTTTCTATTAGACCTGTCTCTACTAATTTCCATACCCAAGATGTACCTAGCTGACCCAAGATCTTTCATCTCAAATTGTGCTAATAACTGAGATTTAAAATCAGAAATCATACCCTTACCCTTCCCAAATAGTAACATATCATCAACATATAATGCAACAATAAGAAGGCGATCATTTTCAACTCTGAAATAAACACAATGATCTGATTTTGATCTTACAAATCCAATTGACAACACAAAGGCATCAAACTTAAGGTACCACATCCTAGGAGATTGCTTCAAACCATATAGAGATTTCCTTAATCTACAAACTAAGGATTCTTTACCTTTAACAATGTAGTGCTCAGGTTGTGACATATAAATCTCTTCCTCCAAATCACCATGAAGGAAAGTTGTCTTCACATCCATCTATTCTATCTCTAAATCATATGATGCAGCAAGAGATAACAAAAATCTAATGGATGTCAACTTTGCAATAGGAGAGAATATTTCACCATAATCTATTCCCTCTACCTGTGAATACCCCTTTGCAAACAATCTAGCTTTGTACCTTTCAACACTACCATCTCCACAGAATTTCTTCTTGAACACCCATTTACAGCCAACAGATTTTCTCCCTTTAGGAAAAGGTACAAGGTCCCAAGTTTTGTTTTTCTCCAATGAAGCCATCTCATCATCCATAGCCTCAATCTACGAACCTACATCTTCGATGCCCAAAGCCTCTTTCACAGATCCAGCCTCATCGGTGTTAGTAATCAAAGCAAAGGCACAATTGGAATCTAACATAGAATAACCAAACCTTTCTAGTTGCTTTCTTTCTCTCGTGGATCTCCTCAAGGGTTTTGGTTGAGGTTGTTCTTCCTCTTCTTCTAAACTATCAGAGCTACTAGAGCTCTCCTCATCATTACGCCCAACATGGTCTCTCTATTCAGTCTTCTTAGGGGTAGGAGGCAACTGAACAACATCTTTTTCCTTTTCTTTTTCATCTGGTTGTAGCATAATAGGAGAAGATGTTAGTTCTCTAAAAATAACATTTCTACTATACAACACCTTACTAGTCACAGGATCCCAAAGCTTGTATCCTTTCACGCCAGCACTGTATCCGATGAAAATACATTTAATAGCTTTGTTTTCCAACTTAGATCTTTTCTCATTTGGAACATGTGCATAAGCTTCACAACCAAAAACATGAAGATGTCTAATTGAAGGCTTCTTACCAGACCACACCTCCATGGGTGTCTTACCAACAAGGGCTGATGTAGGAGATCTGTTAACCAGATAGCAAGCAATGGCCACAGCTTCGGCCCAAAACCTTTGTTCTAAACCAGCTCCACTAAGCATACTCCTAGCCTTCTCCATCAGTGTCTTGTTCATTCTCTCTGCAACTCCATTTTTCTGTGGGGTATAAGGAGTTGTCTTATGCCTCTCGATACCTTGTTCTTTACAAAACTGTTCAAACTCTGCTGAGCAAAACTCACCACCATTATCAGTTCTCACACACTTAATCTTCTTACTAGTCTGATTCTCTACAAGAGCTTTAAATTCCTTGAACCGACTAAACACTTGTGTCTTACTTTTAAAGAAATAAATCCACATCCTTCTACTATAATCATCTATGAAAGATACAAAAAATACAAACTTGGAGATTGGAGGAACTTTTACAGGACCAAATACATCAGAATGAATAAGATCCAAAACATCAGAAGATTTGTGAGAACTAGAGTAAAACTAAACACGATTTTGTTTACCATAGACATAGTGTTCGTAGAATTCAAACTCGAGATTGCAATCATTTAACCCCTCAATGAGATTTTTATTTTTCAGGGTTCTGAGACCCTTTTCACCAATGTGGCCAAATCTCATATGCCACAACATTGTCTTTTCTACAGGAAGCTTACCTTCCAAAGTGTTTGCACTACCATTGGAACCAATAGCCACAGACTTCTTCACTGCTTGTTCAAATGGTGAGGATGAAGAACTATTACATAGAGGAATACATGCATATAGCTGAAATAAGGTACCTCTCCTAGTACCCCTTGCAAGCACTATCAATCCTCTCATCATCTTGCATCCTTCTTTCAAAAAAACAACTTGCACACCTACATCATTCAGCATACTTACAGATAATAGGTTTATTGCCAAACCCGAAATGTGCATAACTCTGTTGATTCCCTTTACTCGTCCATCAGGAAATTTGATAGTGACCCTTCCATGTCCAACTAACTTTAGGTGAGAATCATCACCCAAGTACACCTTTCCACCATCGAACTCTTCATATTTTGAGAACTAGTTTTGATGAGAGGTCATGTGAAAAGATGCACCCAAGTCAACCAACCACACATCATCAGATGCATGGGCTACCAAAGCTACAATGAATGCATCACCATCTTCTTGAGATCTTTCTGAAGCTGAATCTAAACCTTTCTTCTTCTTCTTCGGCTCTTTGTAGTCTTTACGAAAGTGCCCAAATTTATCACAGTTCCAATATTTTTCCTTGGACTTATTGGAAGTCTTTGACTTCCCACAAGATTTGGATCTACCCTTATTTTCAGACTTATTGTCATTTTTCTTCCCTCTTTCATTAGATCTCCCACGAACAGCAAGGGCTTCTTTTTCCGAAATGGAAGCCTTTCTCTGCATCTCCTCTGATAGCAGCGAAGACACCACATAATCCATTTTGAAAGTGACTAAAGTGCTTCCAAGAGCCATCACAAGATGGTCCCATGAATCCGGTAAAGAACAAAAAAGTGTGTAGCAACAATCCTCCTCCTCTAACTTGACACCAGCTGATGTCAACTGTGCAGCCAGTAGATTAAATGCATTTAAATGATCCGTTAAGGATCCACCTTCCTCCATTCACAAAGAGTATAACTTCTTCCTCAGGAACAACTTGTTCACCAGAAATTTGGCCTGATACATGGCTGCAAGTCTTTCCCACAAACTATTTGCAGTTTTCTCATCTAGAACATTCAAAAGAACTAAATCGGTTAAATAGAGTCTTATGAGACCCTCAGCTTTACGGTCTTTGATACCCCAATCTACTTGAGATATAGTTTCTGGTCTTGTAGCACTTGAAGTCACTTCCCATAGGTCATGATCTTCCAACATGTCTTCCATCTTGAGTTTCCACAACTCGAAATTAGTGCCATTAAATTTCTCCACCTCCATTCTTCCATATGATGAACTTGCCATCTCAATCTGCAAATAAGATTTAGAATGCTCTACAAACAAAACTCCCACTCAAACTTGAGATCAACTCAAAAAACCCTACCCAACAACTAGGATCAAAATTTGATCAATCTCTAATACCAATTGTAAGGAAACTCAGGTGCAGAAACAGCTTCCTATGCTAATCTCTATAGGAGAGTATTGTGCAAATTCTTATAAATCCTTACAATTTCAGATTCATTAACTACTTTAACAAAGATATTACAACCACATACCATGCATATAGAAAAATATAGAATGACAAAATGATATACCCTGGGGAAACCTTTCAGTAAAAACCCTAGCACTCCAAAATCTGCACAATGTATTGATCAAAACTATTACAGCTTACAATAAACTTGCAATGCAAGTTCTTTCAGAAAATTTCCAAAACCTTGAAGACAAATCAAGGCAGCATAAAAATGTTCCAACCATACACTCACATCACTTCTCTTCGCAACCCTAAAAAATCTTATATCATGCACTTCACTTTTTAGGGCTACTCCCAAAGATAACCGTATTAGGGTTTTACCATTCTCTGAGAAAATAGGAACCCTAAACCCCATGATTGAGGAAGAGTGTACATTACTCAAATTTATCAGTTGCCACATGTCTTCACCTATCATTGAATCTTCCTAATATAGCTCTTACATGTCATAGGAATCCGTCATAACCGTTTTAGCCATGATCTCCTTACACACAATTCAAGATGCCGACACATCAACATTATTTGCAAGAAATACATTTTCCAAAACAAATAATAAGAATAGGAATTATCCAAGGTTGAGACACCTTATTCCTAACACTAACAATTCTCATCCCTACAATCTACCGGTTAAGCCTGATTGGTGGAGAGAAGATCATTTTTTCCATTATCATAGAAATAAGGGACACAAGACAGACAATTGTTTTAAGCTTAAAGATGTTATTCAAGATCTTATTGATGGAGGCAAAGTTCTCATAGATGGCTTAGTTAAAAATTATGATGACAAGGCTTTCAAGACCCCTCTACCTGAGTATGAGAAAGAAGAATCCTCTCAAGCACATAAGAAGAATCATGATGCAAAGATCAACTATACATATACTCTTGATTTGCCTATGATCAACATGGTAGAGCTTGTTGAGAGTGTTCTTATGATGAGATCTCAAGATAATAATGATGTCAATCATGGTATGCCAAATTTGGTCTTGCAAACACTAGATGATTCATCTTCCCAGAGAGAGACACTAAATGTTGTTACTAGGGGGCAAGCCAAAATTGTTCTTAAAATCGTGCATGATCCCAAGCAAGCCTCTTCTTCCAAAAATGCAGCTCCTCCAGTCTTGTCTAGCTATGACCTTGTGCACTAGTTACAATGGACACCCACTCATATATCCATTTTTTAGTTGCTTGAGCTATCCCCTTTGCACAAAGAGATCCTTGAAAAGGCCCTTCATGCAGCAAATGTCCCTAATAACATTGATCTAGATAAAGTATAGGATATGGTCAATCATATCTCATCTCCCCACCATCATTCATTTTCCATAGAGGATGACACATCTCTTGGCCACCCACATAATCTTGCTTTACATATCAAGGTTCTAGTCTACCATACTCGAGTCCACCGAGTCTTGATAGACAATGGTGTTGGGTTGACTATTGTGTCCTTTCATGTTGTCCAAAAATTGGGATTTTTTGAATTGGCCCTGGATCCTAGGTGAAAGATTACTATAAAAGCATATTATGAAGTGGAAAGATCTTCCAAGTGTCTTGTTGTGCTATCTATCGGAGTGGGCCCTATCATGAAAGATATTGTGTTCCAAGTGTTGGACATCCCACTTGCATATAAAATTCTTCTGGGTCATCCTTGGATCCATGACATGCAAGCTTTCCCTTCCACCTACCATCAGTGTGTCAAGTTTCCACACAATGGAGCTGAGATTGTGATTCCTAGGGACAATGCTATTTCTATCAATACTCTCACTATTGCTGACATGTTTGTCCCACACAATGAATATTCTCATGATCATAATGCATCCCTTATTGTTGCTGAGCAAAAATTAAAAATGATGAGTATTGGTATGGGAGAATATGCATTGGACTCTATTGTTGCTATGCCTACTTCTCCTAAGTCCTATGGTAGCCCTTCAGTCAAGATGAAGCCTCCCACTTCTGTCATGATGGTTTTTGGTACCTTTATTCAATCGTCCGTACCCTTAGAGGTTGAAAAAGAAGAACAAGCTATTAGGGAGTGGATTTATAGAGAGGAAGAAGATAGTATGATAGTTGGTACTCCCATCACTCCTAAACACTATAATAAAGGATATAAATTTTTGCAGCAAATGGGCTATCAAGGTCATAGACCTTTAAATAACAATGGACATGCTCTAGTTGAACCTTTGAGTCATACCGATGGCCCAACCTCTAAGGACACCATAGGTCTAGGATATGGTGCTAAAGATGACATCCTTAAATATTCCAAAAATACTCCTGTGCTTAGTGACTCAGATATAGATATGGAGGACTCACCACTATGCACTATGGCCCAAATGGGAGACTGTCTTCCTACTACTTCACTTATTTAGGGAAGATAATGCATGCCTACTGATGATACAACTGAAGCCTCTATATCTAGAAACTTTGTGCCTAATGAGTCATTGAGCTTTGATAGACAACATAGAAATATTGCACAATTATTGGAAAGAGGAGATCTCACACGTAATGACATGGGTGCCTCTACTTCTAGACGTCCTAAGCCTTCTTGGTGCAAACATCCCAGCTGAAGTTCCACGACTGATTCAAATGAGTATGAATGGGACACTCTCTCAGATGGATCTTTCACAGTAGATATGGAAGTTGATGTGATTCATACCTATAGTGACCAACCCAATGTAGTTGATGAGTCTCACGTAGGGTCTAAAAAGTTCAATCCATGTATTGCTTTAGTGGACCATGATGGTCCTTCTATGACAAATCTAGATCTCGATACTTTTGGAGCCTACCCTATAGGCTCGACTTCTCTTGTCACCAGAGATGATACCCCCCGCATCAATAACCTTGAACATGTCATTTCACTTTCCCTCATGCACTCAGATCTCATAGATTGGTCTGCCCAAGATCAAAGACCTATATTGCCTTCCTTTCAAAATGACTATGAGATTGCCTACTACCTCAATGCCATTGAACCTGTTACTTCTTCCACCAGCAAACCGGCAACAAACATGATGGAATCAGATATCAAGTATCTCAGTCATAAAATCAAAAGAAAAAAGAAATGGTCAGATGGAAAAAACCACATTATGGCGGTATTTGAACTCAAAATAGTAAAAATAAAGATGTATCTAAGGGTGAAAACCTCTCTGAGGCACCCGAAGATGAGGTACTTGGTAATCTACCCAGCTATTTTCAAGAAAGGTCTTCAGTTCTAATAGATCCTATGCAGCCCATCAACTTAGGGATAGAAGACTCTCCTAAAATCATACATGTGGCTCCTTCCCTCTCAACAAAAGAAAAATAACAATTTGCCACAATCTTTCAAGAGAAAAAGATCAACTTTGCATGGACATACTTGGATGTGCCTGGTTTGGACATTGATCTTATTATGCATCATCTCTCTATTGCTCCAGAGGTAAAACCTATCAAACAAAAATTGAGAAAGGTGCATCCCCATGTGGCATTATTGGTTAAGGTTGAACTTGAGAAGCTTCTAAAAGCCAACTTCATCAGAGCTCTCAATTGTGCTAAGTGGATTTCTAACATTGTCCTTGTTTCCAAACATGAAAAGTCCATTCACATATGCACTGATTTCAGAGACCTAAATAAAGCATTCCCTAAGGATGATTTTCCACTTCCAAACATTGATATGATAGTGGACATGACAGTAGGCTATGAAATGTATTCCCTTATGGATGGCTTCTTTGAATATAACCAAATCAAGATTTCCCTTGAAGACCAAGAGAAGATAGCCTTCACATGTGCATGGGGTACTTTTTGCTGGAATGTCATGCCTTTTGGGCTTAAAAATGCTGGTGCAACCTATCAAAGAGCCATGACTACCATAGTTCATGATATGATGCACAAAAACATGGAGGACTATGTTGATGACATGCTTGCCAAATCACAACAAAGAAGCACTCATTTGTCTAATTTGAGTTTGATATTAGACCGCATGGAATGATTCCAACTCAGATTAAATCCTAAAAAATGTTCTTTTGGTGTCACTTCTGGGAATCTACTAGGGTACATCATATCTACAAAAGGAATAGAAGTAGACCCAGAAAAGGTGCAAGCTATCATGGAGATGCCACCTCCTTGTAACATCAAACAATTAAGAGGTCTTCAGGGCCATCTCCAATCTACCAGGCGGTTCATTTCTCAATTAGTTGATAGAGCTCAACCCTTCAATCAGAATTTGCATAAAGGAGCTACTTGTATATGGAATGAGGAGTGTCAAAAGAACTTGGACCAGCTCAAGGATTCCCTAGCATGATCTCCTATTCTTATGCCACCTTTCCAAGGGAAACCTTTGATATTATACATTTCTACTATAGAAAATTCCTTAGGGGCTCTCCTTGCACAACATGATGATATGGGAAAAGAATGAGCTATCTACTATATCAGTGGCACTCTTGTTGCTTATGAACTCAATTACACCAGCATTGAAAAGGCTTGTTTAGTAGTGGTGTTTGCATCTCAAAAACTTAGACATTACATGCTGGCACATACTACGTAGCTGATTGCCAAATTGATCCTTTAAAATATCTCTTAAGTAAAGATGCGCTTACTGGATGACTTGCTAAATGGATGTTGATTCTTTCAGAATTTGACATTCAATACATCGAAAGGAAATATATTAAAGGGAAAGCAATTGTGGATCAATTGGCTGAATTTCCCATGACTGATAATGCTCCACTTCAGATAGACTTCCCAGATGCTTCAATCATGAATATCATAGGGCGCACATGGAAAATGTTTTTTTTGATGGTTCTCATACACAGAATGGAGCTAGTGCTAGAATCCTATTTATTACCCTTAACGGATACACCATTCCTATATCCTATAAACTTCTCTTTCCATGCACCAATAACATAGCTGAAAATGAAGCCATTCTAAATGGTGTTAAGCTTTCCCTTGAATGGAGGATTCCTGAGTTGCATATTTTTAGAGATTCTCAGCTTGTCATAAACCAAGTAAATGATGATTACCAAACAAAGGATGACAAGTTGATTCCTTACAAGAAGATGATAGACTCACTCAGGAACTATTTCACATCTGTCACATTCCAAAAAATTCCTAGAGCTGAAAATAAGGTTGCTAATGCCATGGTTACTTTGGCATCTATTTTGCAACTAGAGGAGCATGAATCACACGTTGAGTTCCTAGTGGAAGAATTGCACTATCCTACCTACAATTCCCCTAATGACCATGTCATTTACACTTTGTTCAGTCATGATTCCTCCCGCTATGCTTCCATCTTTTCCTATCTACAAGATCAAGTTATTCCTTAAAACCTAATGTGCAATGAGAAGCGCCAGCTCATCCGTAATGCCTCCCATTTTACCCTCATCTCTGATGACTTGTATAGGAAGAGTCTGAACAAAACTCTCCTTAGGTTTCTAGAAATAGAGTAGTCAGAAAAGGCACTAGCTAAAGTTAATGATGGCATATGTGGTTCACACTCTAATGGTCTTGCACTAGCTTAGAAATTGCTTAGGGCTGGCTACTATTGGCCTACTATGCAAGCTGATGTTGTTCGATATGCCAAGTCCTGGAAGAAATGTCAACTACATGGGAATCTCATTCATGCTCCTAGACATGAGCTCATCCCCTCTATTACCTACTGGCCATTTCAACAATGGGCATTTAACTTGGTAGGCAAGATCTATCCTAGTTCTTCGAGTGGGCATAAGCTCATTATTATAGCTACTGAATATTTTACCAAATGGGTTGAAGCTGTCCCACTGTCTGCAGCTATAGGAAAAGATGTTGCCCTGTTTATTTTGAATCACATCATTTTCCGCTATGGTATTCCTTCTTCCATAGTCACAGATAATGGCGGCTAGTTCAAGAATAAAGACCTGAAGCACTTGTGCAAAAAGTTCAAAATCAAACAACAATGGTCTTCTGTTTACTACCCTTAAGGGAATGGCCAAGCTGAGGCCTCAAACAAGACATTGCTAAAAATTCTCCATAGAATGGTACACAAATTAGGCAAGGATTGGCATCTGCAAATCAATCCTACGCTATGGGCTTACATAACTTCTATCTGCACTCCTACAGGTGCAACACCTTTTTCCTTGGTCTATGGTTCTAAGGCTATCTTACCCTTAGAGGTTGAAATAATTTCATTGAGAGTCTCTCTCCATGGTTTGATTACTGATGAAGACCAGAGGGCCATGAAAGTGCATGAGCTCACTACTTTGGAAGAATGCCACAAGGCTACTTTTGATCACATGCACACTTATCAGAAGAGAATGTCCACTACTTTTTATACACTAAGTTTGTGCCTTTGTCTTAAGCTCTCGTAGTCTTGATAACCTAGTATAACATGGGAATCATCTCCAGGTTGCGGGACCTATGCTAACTAAGGTGAGAGCTCTAGGTTCTAGGCTGGTTCCTCTTGGATAATCACCTTAATTTGCTTCTAGACATGAAATGTAAAATTTTGAGGGAAAGGAATAGAAGGAATGCTTGGAAGGGAAATGACTAAAAGAAAACTACCTACTAGGTGATACACCAAAATTAGGGTTTGGATCTCAGTATAGAGGAATGGAATCAATGAAAGGCTTAGGTCTAGTAGGTCACAACTTACTAAATAGGCTTGCATAAGTGTTTCATAGGAGGGCCTAAACATAAGACACAACTTATGACCTGCAAGTAGACATTCACTTCTGCAACTCCATGTAGGATTGAGACAAGACTGTTAGGGGGGCTGAAGTATACCCACAAAAACATCTAAATTAGATCAAACACAATAACACACACAATTACAGAAAGTAAGAGGGATTAGGAACCCCGAGATACCACTGAAAACATCATATACTTTAATCCAATAAGAGATAATTTAGACAAGGAAGCATAGGAACATGAAGGATTATCACAAAATACCTCTGCAATGTCTGAATAATCAATGGGAGATTACAAAATGTGAAAAACTAGAGGGCAAGAAGAAATGCCACTGATAGCTTTCCAAGAAAGAGACTTTCTTCTTTACAAAATGTGAACTCTTAGCTCTAAGGCTCTCAAAAACAATATATACATACTCAACTACATGCAGGTAGGAGTCAAAACTAACCTAACTAGGGTTACAAATTCACAATAATATCAAACCCTAAAGGTACACTGATGACCCATCATCAAAACTCAAAGAACATCGGCAACTAGATCAGATCTTTTCTTTGCCTGTTGATCTTGTATTGAGCCCCTCCTGCAAACACAACAACCTTGATCATTCTACCCACCTGCAACTCCACTAAGCCATGAAGGCTCACAAATCTGATCATATTTCCTTGGGTAACATTACCACTCAAAAGGTGGCACCAACTCTTTTCATCAATTCTTAGCATGGGAAAATGACACAGTACCCTGCAACAACAACCAACAATCATCTCCATCAACTTCTCAACCACAAATGTCCTAAGAATTAAACTCGTGAGCTACCCAATGTCATGCACGGAAAAAAGAATGCAAAACCCTCACAGAGACATTTGAATTTTTAAATATAACATCTAGCGGCAAATTTAAAACATCACCATCGATGAGAAACCCTTCCTGGAAGATGAACAGCTGTGATGCACTGAGAAAACAACTTAAAATCCCCCTCTGACAAGTCAAACACCACCTAGAAGTCAGTAACCAATGAAAATTTAGCACATCATTACACCTGGTAGACTTGGACCCATGATCAACAAAGAGAGCATCAAATGGTTGTCACTATACCGTGATGCCAAAAGTCAAGCATCTTGACCAAACGGTATAATGACAACTGCCAGATCAAGCGGGACATTAAGTGTTTTAGAAATCCCTGACCCCACGGACCCACTAGCAACCGCCACATAGCAAACCCATCATCCAATCACACGCTGCTAAATGAGACATGTTGCATACCCTTCTGACAATAGGACCCATGATCAACAAAGAAAGCATTAGATGGTTGTCGCAAGATCGTAAGGGAAAGTAATATTCCTTGCGATCAAGCGACAACTGTAGATCCTACTTCCCTATAGATACTCTGACATGGTCCTACCAAAAAAGCCCAGCTGTTGTCTGACTGAACAATGAAGAATGAGCACATTAGAAACTGAGGACCCACCTGACAAAGCCTGGAGATAAAGCAAGATCAACAGCTATCGCATGATCGCATGCTCTGACACAAAGCCTTGTGGACATACGCCAACTGTCAATCCTCTGCAGATGTCAGAGCCTCTGACTGCCAAAAGGGCCCAGCCCTACTGACAAGAGATGACTCATTAGCATGTGGACCAATCAGAAGCCTTACACATCAGCCCATCTGACAATGCAGATCCACGGCCTTCTTTATCTTCATCAGATGGCTGTCACTATACTGCCAACATAAATAGGTTGCATCTTGAGTCTCTAGTATAATGACAACAGCATGATGAAACTAAAACTTAACATGCCAAAAGGAAAGGGCCCACTGACAGACAGTCAAATCACCAACTGCTAGTGAATTAGAAGCTGCCAAATCAAATGAGGTGGTACCGGTCCCACTAACAAGATAAACTCTGCAGGAAAAAGATCGATGATTGTCGCAAGATCTCATGGAATCTTTCGGGGCCATGAGATCATGCGACAATTGTCAGATCTAGAATCTTGACTTGGCCACTGAACCAAGACCACCAACTGAAATGGTAACCACTTGCGGGATCGCTAAGTGTTAAGGGGTTAACCGCTGAGAATCAGAGATTTGGTGACTGAAGGATTTTAAAATGCACATGTGAAATGAAGGGACTTAAGTGGCTGAGATAAAGTAACTACAAATTAGAACAAAGCCCTAGGGTTTTTTGAGGGTTTGGGCCTATAAAGGCTACTTTTATGAATTTTTTGGATTGCAGACCAGGGGACAAAACAATTTGCAGAGGCCAGAGGACATGGAAAGAGATCATAAAATTTTTAGGGATGCTTGGCAGGGTTAAAATAGAGATTTTGGAATGGTTTTTAGCCAAATTTGCATGCACAGGAAAATTTAGGTAACACTTCTTACAATAAGAAATTTCTTCCTAGAGAGTTCCAAGTGGGTGAACTAGTTCTCAAAGAAAATCCTAAGAATCAGCAGAATAGAGAGCAGAAAGGAAAGTTTGAGCCAAATTGGTTAGGGCCTTACATTATCATAGGGGCATTTGGGTCCGGGGCCTATCATTTATCTACACCTGAGGGAGAAGAGCTTGTCGAACCTATTAATGTTCTACATTTGAAGAATTTTTATGCCTGAGGTTCTTGAGCTCTTTGTATATATCTTAATGATCCTAAAAAAATCTCAAAAAAATTCATATATGATGCTAAAAAAATACTAAAAAGCATATAAAGTCCTGAAAAAATACAAAAACATCAAAAAATTTCAAAAATTCAAAAAAATAGAAAAAGTGCCTTGGTGAAAACCTGGAAATAGGAACCTTGGTAGCAAAAAAACAAAAAAATCAAAAAAAGTCTTGAAAAAATCTATCAAGTGGTGAGAACCTAGAAATAGACACTGTTTGAGACCCTTGCACCTATGTCTATCAATCTTGTGTGGTGCTCATTCACTCCACTTCTCGCTTCACCTCTCCTAGCCTGGAATTGACTCTTGTCTTAGTCTAGGGAGCATACGTTGTTCTAAGCTTATCTTGGGTCTCTTTGTGCATCGAGATTTCTTGGGTAACTTGGCTCAAACAGTGTTTCTCAACACTTCCCAATGGTATTTTTTAACATCACCCCAAACTATGTTTTTTGGGACTACCCTAGCATCAAGTGTTTCTCAACACTTATCAGATGTCTTATCCACAGTCTAGAATGATGTGATATTTCCACTAGCGGATGTGATACTCAAAGATTGACTCTATGACCTACACACATGGACTTAAACATTTAAACTTGCTAAGACATGTTTGGCTTTATTCATTTGTGTGCTTTCTACGATGATTTCTTTACTCAGTGTTCTCCCTAAATAGTTTTCGATGATGCATAGCCAGAAGACTGGGGGCATGAGGAAATGTTTTTATTTCTTTCTCTACTTGTGGATATATTTTGTTGGTCCTAACTATCATTATCATTTATGCTTGTTCCACTTGACATTAGGATCCGCAAGGTATTATCCTTGACTTTTTCACAAGTGCATACTTATAGTCATCTTGACTTTCCTTATGTCTCGATGCGAGTATAATCTTGCTATATTAAACTTAGGGAACCTCACCACAGTAGTCATCCTAACCTACATGTCTTTGATGCCTAGGTGGGATTCCCACATTTTATCTAATATAGATCATATTCATATACCCATATTTATACTAGTGTTTATTGTATGATCTTGTGACACTACCAATAAAGCTCGATGATGAATATTAGAGACTAATAGCTTCATGAATTTGCAAGTAAACTACCTTTTCATAGTAGCTTGCATTCTTAGGTTCATGTTATTTAGTTTGGCACATTGCATATGGAGAGAGCTCTCCTTTCATCTTTCATGGACTTATCGATCAACTGTGCTCATCTTTTACTTCTTCTCGATCATGTCTTTCGCTCCTTGTCTGTCACATCACATCCTTTTCCTTATCATCATAAGGGGTTAATCTTATCATCATATCTATATCAAAAAATATCATTACCCCTTATATAGAATTTTGACTTTTTGACCTGATTTTCAAAACATCTTAGAATTTTGTGAAAAATCGCACCCCTAGCTAATGTCAATGTCCTGGATCCATTTTTGGGATCAAATCGAAATCTGAGTTCATCTTGATAGTCAAAATCAAATTTCAAATTTTTTTCCTTCTTCTGTGTAGTTGGCTAACCATTTGAGGCTTGATCCTTCAATCTTTGTTGGGGCATCTTTATTTCTTTATCCCCATCTCTTTCAATCTTTTAGTCTTTCATTTCATTTTCATTCACTTCATCTCTCTGAGGTTTGACTTCATCTTCATCCTATTTCTTTCTCAGTCAAACCTAGTCTAATTGGGGCATATCCTCACTACTTGATGGTTATTCTGTAACCTTTCATCTTCAATTATGATTTCTAGTGATTTGATCATGTTTCTCTTGCTTCGGCCTTCCCTCTACTTGATTTCACTTTCAATCCCAAGGGGGCAGACACATCATATCCTATTGGCTATTCTCCAAAGCATATACTTGACCATTCCATTTTCTCTGATTGATCTATCTTTGTGCTTGACATGTTAGTTCTCACTTCGAGTCATGATACTATCCAACTCTTTCCTAAGTGTTTAGTACTGTCGCTACCAGGTTGACCATGCAGGATTTTCTATCTCTCTGCACTTCATACTTTGGAGTTAGATCTCTATCTGTTGCCTTCTTGGCTGATCTATTCTTTGACATAATGTGTTCCTTGATCGATCACACATTAGTCAAAGAGGGGAAAATGTAATCATCCAAAAATGGTCATCTAGACTATTAACCCCTTTCTAGCATTATTTGCTAAATCATCAATTTTTTTTCCTTGATCAAATCCTAATTCTATCATTTATTCGATTATATTCTATGGATTAACCAACTTATCCCTAGTCTTTATTTAATTAAAAGGAATTTCCTCCCCTTTTATTAAATAAAAAGTCCCCACTTTTCCTCTTATTCTAAAGTTGCACAAATAAAGCATTATTCCTATTTTATAAAAAAGGGAAAAAGGCCTTTTTTCTTCACATGGGGAACAAAAGTCAACTCTTATTTCTCATTGGAAGAATATTGTGCACATGGATTGATCCCTCTTTCAAGCTCCAACCTTGATTAAATATTTTGCCTCTTAATCTCCATGGTCCATTCTTTCTTATTTCCTTTAAAAGGAGAGCTCTCTTCTCATTTTAGCATCCCATCTTTTGAATACTAACCTTATGCTGTAGGATTTCTTGGTGACTTTGGAGCTTTGGAGATCTTCATTTAGCTTTCATTCTGGTGTTGCACAAATTTTGAGATAAAATTTTAAACACTTAAAAAAACAATCAGGGAAGTATTCTTAATACATTTTATTTGCCCTAAAATTTAATTATTTTCTCATTATTTTAATGTTATTATATTCTTTATCATATAAAATAGATATGGTGAAAATTTCAATTTATTACCTATAGTAGTTTAAAAGTTATTTAATTAAACAAATTACTTAGTGTTTGCATAAAAAATTTCATTTTAAACATTATACTATTCCAATGTTTTGAGCGGGCTATATTATTTCATTCAATATATTTCATCCTAACACATAAAATTTTTACCTAGCGGGACCCCTGCATAGCAAAGGAAGATCGGACGGTTATCGCCAAACCGCTAGCACCTGACATAGGTTATGCGAAAACACGCGATCTCGCCAAGTGTCACCGGTCCCCACATAAATCCATAGCTCCGCGGGCCCAGAGGAAAGATTTTCCAACGTGGCATCTTCATTGGTTGTCTTACATTCGTGAACACTGACAAAAACCAACGCGAAAACATGAGGTTTTGACACGTACCCATTGGTCCCACGATCTCAAAGTCTCCGGCGGTTTCTGATTGGATGAAGGATGACGTGTCATGCGGGCCCAAGGCCAAACCAAGAAGATGATCTAACGGCTGTCTCACATTCGCATGGTCTGACAACAGTCTATGCGAACATGCAAGATTGCTCCACGTGTCCCTGGACCCACTGCCGAAACCAAGAAAGTGATCTACGGCTATCGCTGTTTCGTGAACTCTGACACCAGTCTTTGCGAATCAACGCGATGTTGACACCTGTCCACCGGTCCCACATTCTCAAAACAAAAAGCCAGCAGAGATCTAGTCAATAGTCCCTAATTGGGTGACGAGTGATGAAGGTGACATGTCAAAAGCAGGCCCAGTTTTTTGAATGGCGAAGCAAACCCTAAGATCAAGGGCTATCGCTAGTTCGCAAGCCCCGACACAAGGCTTTGTGAATTAGCGACATCACGACACGTGTCTCAACAAGCAAGTTTTTTAAAGCGAACGAACAGGGAAGTCAAATTTTATTTAAACCCTAATGTTATTTTATTTTCGCTGTCGTTTAACTTAGGATATATGTTAAATAAGTATGTATCATTGTTTATTATTAATATGTTAATTTAATAATTTTATTTTCAAATTTTTAATATGTCATTTTTTTTTTTGCAGGGTGATAAATTATATATTTATATGCAGTTATATTTGGTCGATGACCAAGGATGAACTAAAAAATTTATTTGACCTAAAAAATGATGATAAATTTTTAATAAATCATATAGTCAAAATACTATATAATTTAATTTATTTGTGCATATTATTATTATTAAAATTCTGTTAATTAAGAAACTGATATTTAATTTTGTTTTTGCAGAATAATATTAAAGATTTATTAACCGAGATTGGAAACATAAAGGCATGAAGATTTTTTGAAATTGGCAAATATGCAGAAATAATAATAATTATTTGCTGGAGTTAATTTAATTCTTCCAAATTATAAAATATTGATTAAGAATGATTAAATCATTCTTTTTTGTAATTTTTAATGGTTCAGTTGCTGATCTGTTATTAATTATGAAATGTTGCATCAACCCTTCGCTTGTTGCACCCGTTGAATAAAATATTATTTAAAGGGTATCAAGGTTGATGTAAAAAAAGAGGACATTATAATATTACACAAGAATTTCTGATCAGCACTGCAACCCAAACTTTTGTAAATGTTTTCCTTTATCAATATATGAGTAGACTTGTTCTCTTATTGAAAATAGATTTCTATCATTTACAATCAGTCCCTTAGATAAATCATTTAGAACTTCCTCATCATAATCATTTGATATACATATTTCTGAGTTAAATTCTTTGCGATTATTTCCAGCTTATCTGCTCATCTTGTATGGTTAAATCCTTTTGATTGATGCATAAATCAATTGGTCTGTCATTTGAGGGAATTCTGGAATAGCTTAGATTTTTTCCTAAGTTATATATTTATTTTATTAATTATATGAGGTGATTAATTCCTCATGAATTGGTCTCTAAGGTTGAACATTAGGGTTGGATGATTTTGACTCTATTGCCCAATAGGAAGCAAGGCACTAGTCTATTATTGCATACAGGATTACAATCATTTGATCTTGATTTGCTTTGCTGTGAAGATTTATCCACTAAATTCATTTATACACTCAATAACATTTCAATAACATATTACAGTTTTTATGATCAATTATTATCAGTCCTAATAAACTTTTCAAGTTCTCTTTGCCAAACTCTGAAAGGATTAGTAGCTGAAGGATCTTTTTATCTTCTATTAAAATACCTTGGAGGTTGAAGACAGGATTCAAGGGAAAGGTTTACCAGCCTAGGTCTTGCAGAGCCTGAATTGGAGAGGTTTTTAGTCATTCCCCAAGGGCTAAAACCTGTTAGTTGGCCGGAGCAATTGGTTTTCTTACCATTGGGTAGGCAAACCCATAGGAATTCCAATCTGTAGTTTCGAGTACCAACAGATTGGCGACTCTACTGGGGAGTTGTTTTCAGAATTTCAGTATTGAAGACCAAATTTGGTTTGATAGTGCACTCTGTTGGAAGGACGAATCCAGACAAAAAGTTATTCTTTCCAATAGGAAAGTGGCGACTCTACACAAAGATTTTGAAGTAAATAAATATTAGTCAAGGTTTTTTCTCTATTTTCATGAAAGGAAGAAGATCCTTGAAACCAAATCACATTGAACTGGATTGGAGTTTGAAAAAGACCACAAACTATAAAATGCCATCAAAGATGACTTATTCTGATAAAGATGATATAATGTATGCTTGTGAACAATTTCCTATCCCAAGCCTTAAAAATAGTGAAGAAGACAATGAAGATTATAATCCATCTTCTAGGAATGATAGGATTCAACATGAATCGAATCCTGAAGATTTAAAAAAGGAAGAAAGAATAAATAAATGGGACATCTTGTTCAGAGAAATGGCTGAGGCTGGTGAAGTAGATGAAGATATGATTGCAGCTCTGAAAAGATAGCCTACTGATGTATTGAGGAAAATGGGGATACAGAGGGAAGATATTAAATCACCAAGGAAGGATGCTACTTTGGAAGGTAATGTAAATCATGTTTATTTTCCTCCTCATAGAAAGGATCATGGAATTAGTTGTAGTGATTACGATAATCCTTTGTTTGAATCATATAATAAAGGAAATAATAAAGATCATGATTGGAATGATGGAGAATGTTATAATAATAAAACAAATTCTAATGCATCCACTCAACTGAAATAAAACAATGGTAAAATGCAAAATGGATGTCAAAATAGGAATCAAGATTTTGGTCAAAAGGAAAATAATGCTAATCAAAATTTTGTGTTAAGGAACAATCAAAGATTCAGGAATAATAATCAAAACCAAAGGAATGGGTTTAATCAGAATACAAATAATTACAAAGCTCCAATGGTTTCAGATAGATACAGGCAGTTAGATTTTTATGGCATAAGGGGATTCCCAAATGAAATAACTAAAGAATTAAGGAAAGCCATTCCAAAATTCTCATGGAATGGAATAGAATCAGCTGAGAGTCATTGCATAAATTTAAAGAGCATTATACAAGAATTTGAGGAATTTAATGAAGATGTTTATATGAAATTGTTTGCTCAATCTCTCATAGAAGATGCTGCTGAATGGTTCAGGAGCTTGCCTGATAGATCTATCTCAAGCTGGGATGAATTTGCAAATCAATTTACTGAGCAATTTGGTAATCAAAATGAAACTTCTTTTGCTTCCCATGAAATAACGAGTATGAAAAAGAATCAAAATGTGACAGTGGCTGAATTCAATAAAAGATTTAACAAAGTTCTAAATAAAATTCCAAGGGAAATTCAGCCTGTTGATGCATTTCTGATAGATTTTTATATGAGTGCCTTTGATAGTAAAATTAACTATGAAATAAGATCTCATAAACCTCAAAGTTTGGCACATGCTCTTAAAATTGCAATAATGATTGAAAGCAATAGAAGAGTAGCAGGCATAATTACAAAAGGAGAGGATAACAGATTGTTTAACCCAAAGGAACCCAAACAGCAGAAGGAGGAGGACAAGTTTGATAAGCTAATGAACATGGTAAAAAATCTTCAAGTTAATAGTGGCAGAGATAATTTCAGATATAATCAAAATAACAAAATGCCATACAAGAATGATAAATACAGGTTACAAGATATGCCCTACAAAATAGAATGGAAGGATGGGAAACCTGTAAATAAAGAATTACATACTCCTGATCCACTAATTAAAAACAATCATTTGGTGGATGATCAGCCCTGGTGTGAACCCTGCAAATTACCTCATTCTGCTGAATATTGCATAGTAGCCCAGAGTTTTCAAGAAGATGAGAATTGTCAAAGGCCTGTAATAAATGCTTTGTCTACAAGTCCTATGTGGTCTTATGATGATCAAAGTTCTTCTGATTAATATTGCAATTATGATGATCTGAATAGAGTGTATCAATATGAAAATGATCAAGAAGATATGCCTAGAGTAAGACAGTCAACAGAAGAGGAAAGAAGAGCGTATACAATAGTAGCAGTGGAAGAAGCAAGAAGTAACTACAAATTAAGAAACCAAACTATCAATGCAGAGCAAGAGAAGTGTAAAAACAATCAAAGGAAATCAAGTCAGCAAGGTATTGCTCAAGACAAAAAGGTAGAACTTCTGGACCATCCAAAGATAGCAAAAGAAAAATTGGTCAGTATAACTTCCCCTAATTGTTCATTTATCTCTAATGCTTTATCTCAAGTTAAAATATCAGGTCCTTTACTTGAAATAGTTAAAATTCCTGAATGTAAAAGTGAAGCATTGAAAATATTGTCCAATGTAGGTAATAAGGAAGATCTTAACCAAGAAGTAAAGGAAAATCCAGCTATTTATCTAGGAACTTCTTTAAGCAAAAATGGAGATCAAATTGATCCTTTTTATCTCACTCTATTGATAAATAATAAATTAATAAAAAATTGCATGATAGATTCTGGTGCTGATGTAAATATTATGTCAAAAGACGTAATGAAAGAACTAAGCATGGATGTAGATACTAAATTTGGTAAATGTTATGCTATGGACAATAGATCTGTCCCTGTAATAGGAATTATGAAAAATGTTGAATTTAAGTTTCCTATATGTCCTGAAATTTCTTATCAAATGGATATCACTGTAGTAGATGTTCCAGCAAATTATGGTATGCTTCTATCCAGACAATGGTCTAATTTAGTAGGAGGTAGCATTCAATTAGATTTATCTTATGCTTCCATACCAGTGAATGGAAAGAATATGAGAATTGACAGGGAAGCTAGGAGTCCTTACATTATTGAGGATGTGGATCTGAGTTTAGTTACTCACTTCTGCCACTCTGACATGGATAACTTTCAAGTAAGTATTTCTAAAAATGCTATGATAAATACTGATCCCATCAAGATACATGTAGATTTAACTAGTAATGCAGTATGGAAGATGTATTTTGATGGAGCATGTTGCAAGGAAGGTAACGGAGCTGGTATAATTTTTATTGCCCCCGATAAAAGAATGTTTAAATATTATTTTCTTTTAAATTTTAACTGTACTAATAATATGGCTGAATATGAAGCCCTTTTACTTGGATTAAAAATAGCAAGTAAACATGGTATAAAATGCTTAAGTGTTTTTGGTGATTCTGAATTAATCATATCCCAAGTAAAATCCAAATTTGCTACTAAACAAACTCTTCTTAAAAGATATAAAAATGAAGTATGGGATTCTATGGAATGTTTTGATGCCTTTTCCATAAATTGGATAGATAGGTCTGAGAATATTCTTGCAGATTTTATGGCTAACCTTGCTTTGAAACATAATAATATTCCTTGTGAAGATATAGTGCAGGTTGAAATCAAGACCAGGCCGGCTGTTCCTGACAACATAAATAATTGGCAAATTTTTCAAGATGACAGGGATATAATAAAGTTTCTAGCATGTGAAGAGGAATATGAGGACCATTTGATTGATTTGAATGCACATGTTGAAGTTACTAATGGAAAAGAATCATTATATGGGCAAGAGATTATTCAGCTTAAAACAAATAAAGTTCCACAAGGCCTAGTGGAAATGGAGAGATTATTTGATAATAAAGATGCTATGAATAATAAAAAGGATTATAATGCCAAAGAATTTGATATTGAAAAGATTAATTTAGGAAGTGAAGAGGCTCCCAGGGAAATATTTCTTGGAAAAAAGTTGACCCCTAAAATAAGATCAGACATTATCAGACTTTTGAGGAAATATAGACATGTTTTTGCCTGGTCGTATGATGACCTCAAAGCTTACCGTGAAGATTTATTTCAGCATGAGATTCCTTTGAAGCCTAATGCTAAACCTTTCAGACAAAGGCAAAGGCCTATAAATCCCACACTTGCTCCCAAAATGAAAGAAGAATTAATTAAAATGAGAGATGCCGGTATTATTAAGCCTATAAGACATTCTACATGGGTGTCTAATTTGGTTCCTGTGAGAAAAAAGAATGGTGATGTTAGACTATGTGTTGATTTTAGAAATCTTAATATATCATCACTAAAAGATAATTACGCACTACCTAACATGGAAGCATTATTACAGAAAGTCACAGGAAATGAATTATTATCTATGATGGATGGTTTCTCGGGATATAATCAGGTAAAAGTTAAAGAAGGGGAACAATTCAAAACAACTTTTACTACACCTTGGGGCACATATGTATATGCTAGAATGCCATTTGGTTTAACTAATGCAGGGGCTACCTTCCAAAGGATAATGGATGTTGCATTTAAGGATTTTATTGACATAATTATGGTTATATATCAAGATGATTTGACTGCTTACTCCAAGAAGGCTGAGGATCATTGTAAACATCTAGAGAAGATATTTCAAAGAGCTCTTGAATATGGGATCTCTTTGAACCCTAAAAAATGCCAATTTTCTATTACAGAAGGTAAATTATTAGGGCATATTGTATCCAAGGAAGGAGTAAAGATAGATCCAGAAAGGATTGTTGCAATTGATAAAATAGAAGTTCCTAAAACTGTCAAAAAGATTCAATCCTTCTTTGGGCAAATAAATTTTGTTAGAAGATTTGTTCCTAACTTCTCTGAGATAATTAAACCAATTGCAGTTATGCTAAAGAAAGGTGCCGATATAAAATGGACAAATGAAGCTTTAGAAGCTTTTGTTGATATCAAGAAAGCAATAAAAGAGGCACCAGTCCTAAAGTCCCCTGATTATAGCAAGCCTTTCCAGTTATTTTCATTTGCTTCATACTATACTATTGCTACTATTTTATTACAGAAAAATGATGAAGGATATGAACAACCAGTTGCTTTCTTTAGCAAAACTTTGCAGGCTTCTAAATTAAATTATGATATTAATGAAAAATAGGCTTATGCTCTTGTTAAGGCAGTTAAATCTTTTAGACCTTATTTGGTTGGAGCAAAGATTGTAGCATATGTTCCCAATGCAGCAGTTAAGGATATTTTCAGACAATCAGAAGTTACTGGCAGGAGATGCAGATGGATTAACCAAGTTCAAGAGTTTGATATAGAAATACAAATTACAAAAATTATCAGAGGTCAAGGATTGGCTAAATTAATGGCAGAATCTAATATGGATGCTTTGCAAGTTAATCAGATGGATTTAAGTAAAACACAAACCAGCATTGAGATGTGTTCATGGTATACTGATATTATTTATTTTCTTAAGCACATGAAATGTCCTGAAGATTTTAATGATAATCAGAAAAGAACATTGAAGTTGAAAGAATCTAAATATGTTCTAATTCAAGGTGATTTATATTGGAAAAACATAGATGGTATTCTTCTTTTTTGTTTAGACAAGTTTCAGAGTAAAGAAGTACTCAAGGAGCTTCATGATGGTCAGTGTGGAGGACATTTTTTAGCTAGAACCACTGCACATAAAATATTGAATGCTGGATATTATTGGCCAAATGTTTTTAAGGATTCAAATGAATATGTTCAAAAATGTGAATCATGTCAGAAGTTCTCAGGAAAACTTAAATATAATGGTGCTTTGCCTCTTAATCCTATGAATACAGAAGAACCATTTCAGATGTGGGGAATAGATTTCATAGGGGAAATCAATGATGCTTCTAGTGGAGGACATAAATGGATATTGGTGGCCACTGATTATTTCACCAAATGGGTGGAAGCTGTACCAACCAAACAGGCCACTACTAAAGTTGTGATAAAATTCTTGATTGAGAACATATTGACTAGATTTGGAGTTCCTCATAAAATTGTATGTGACAATGCTATGACTTTTAGATCTAAGGAGTTCACTCAATTTAATGAGAAGTATGGCATTAAGATATCATATTCATCTCCTTACCATCCTCAAGGTAATGGTCAAGCAGAATCTAGCAATAAAAATATTATGAAAATTATCAAGAGAATGTTAGATAATAATAAAAGAGACTGGGATTCAAAGTTACCATTAGCACTATGGGTTGATAGAATCACAATAAAGAAGTCCACTGGTTTTGCCCCTTTTGAATTGGTGTATGGGAAAAAGGCTCATTTACCTTTAAATAATTTGTTACCAGTATATAAATTCATTAATGAGGAACAGTGGGAAGAGGTTGATTTCATGGAAGATAGATTGTATGAGCTGGCTGAATTAAATGAAAAGAGAAACCAGGCACAAGAGAGGAATATTGCATTACAACAGAAAGTTAAAGATTTATTTGATAAGAAAGCCAAAGATAGAAAGTTCAAAGAAGGAGATTTAGTATTAAGATGGAATGTTAAAGATCAAGACAAAGGCAAACATGGCAAGTTTGATGCTTTATGGGTAGGTCCATTTATCATTACAGGTAAGGGAGGTGAGAATTCTTATCTTTTACAAGATCTGGAAGGATATGTTCATGAATTACCAGTGCATGGTCAATTTCTCAAGCCCTTCTATTCCTAAATCTTTTCACTATTTTCCTTTTAATTTCATTTCATATTTTTGTTTTTGTTCTTTTATTATTTCTAATGGTCTGCTTTCCAGAGATACCTAGGATCTTGCTATATTCAGGTATGAATACACATCCCCCAGAAAGAGCCACTGGTGTTGCACAAATTTCGAGATAAAATTTTAAACACTTAAAAAACAATCAGGGAAGTATTCTTAATACATTTTATTTGCCCTAAAATTTAATATTTTTCTCATTATTTTAATGTTATTATATTCTTTATCATATAAAATAGATATGGTGAAAATTTCAATTTATTACCTATAGTAGTTTAAAAGTTATTTAATTAAACAAATTACTTAGTGTTTGCATAAAAAATTTCATTTTAAACATTATACTATTCCAATGTTTTGAGCGGGCTATATTATTTCATTCAATATATTTCATCCTAACACATAAAATTTTTACCTAGCGGGACCCCTGCATAGCAAAGGAAGATCGGACGGTTATTGCCAAACCGCTAGCACCTGACATAGGTTATGCGAAAACACGCGATCTCGCCAAGTGTCACCAGTCCCCACATAAATCCATAGCTCCGCGGGCCCAGAGGAAAGATTTTCCAACGTGGCATCTTCATTGGCTGTCTTACATTCGCAAACACTGACAAAAACCAACGCGAAAACATGAGGTTTTGACACGTACCCATTGGTTACACGATCTCAGAGTCTCCGGCGGTTTCTAATTGGATGAAGGACGACGTGTCATGTGGGCCCGAGGCCAAACCAAGAAGATGATCTAACGGCTGTCTCACGTTCGCATGGTCTGACAACAGTCTATGCGAACATGCGAGATTGCTCCACGTGTCCTTGGACCCACTACCGAAACCAAGAAAGTGATCTACGGCTATCGCTGTTTCATGAACTCTGACACCAGTCTTTGCGAATCAACATGATGTTGACACCTGTCCACCGGTCCCACATTCTCAAAACAAAAAGCCACCAGAGATCTAGTCAACAGTCCCTGATTGGGTGATGAGTGATGAAGGCGACATGTCAAAAGCAGGCCCAATTTTTTGAATGGCGAAGCAAACCCTAAGATCAAGGGTTGTCGCTAGTTCACAAGCCCTGACACAAGGCTTTGTGAATTAGCGACATCACGACGCGTGTCTCAACAAGCAAGTTTTTTAAAGCGAACGAACAGGGAAGTCAGATTTTATTTAAACCCTAATGTTATTTTATTTTCGCTGTCTTTTAACTTAGGATATATGTTAAATATGTATGTATCATTGTTTATTATTAATATGTTAATTTAATAGTTTTATTTTCAAATTTTTAATATGTCATTTTTTCTTTTGCAGGGTGATAGATTATATATTTATATGTAGTTATATTTGGTCGATGACCAAGGATGAACTAAAAAATTTATTTGACCTAAAAAATGATGATAAATTTTTAATAAATCATATAGTCAAAATACTATATAATTTAATTTATTTGTGCATATTATTATTATTAAAATTCTGTTAATTAAGAAACTGATATTTAATTTTGTTTTTGCAGAATAATATTAAAGATTTATTAACTGAGATTGGAAACATAAAGGCATGAAGATTTTTTGAAATTGGCAAATATGCAGAAATAATTATTATTATTTACTGGAGTTAATTTAATTCTTCCAAATTATAAAATATTGATTAAGAATGATTAAATCATTCTTTTTTGTAATTTTTAATGGTTCAGTTGCTGATCTGTTATTAATTATGAAACGTTGCATCAACCCTTCGCTTGTTGTACCCGTTGAATAAAATATTATTTAAAGGGTATCAAGGTTGATGTAAAAAAAGAGGACATTATAATATTACACAGGAATTTCTGATCAGCACTGCAACCCAAACTTTTGTAAATGTTTTCCTTTATCAATATATGAGTAGACTTGTTCTCTTATTGAAAATAGATTTCTATCATTTACAATCAGTCCCTTAGATAAATCATTTAGAACTTCCTCATCATAATCATTTGATATACATATTTCTGAGTTAAATTCTTTGCGATTATTTCCAGCTTATCTGCTAATCTTGTATGGTTAAATCCTTTTGATTGATGCATAAATCAATTGGTCTGTCATTTGAGGGAATTCTGGAATAGCTTAGAGTTTTTCCTAAGTTATATATTTATTTTATTAATTATATCAGGTGATTAATTCCTCGTGAATTGGTCTCTAAGGTTGAACATTAGGGTTGGATGATTTTGACTCTATTGCCCAATAGGAAGCAAGGCACTAATCTATTATTGCATATAGGATTACAATCATTTGATCTTGATTTGCTTTGCTGTGAAGATTTATCGACTAAATTCATTTATACACTCAATAACATTTCAATAACATATTACAGTTTTTATGATCAATTATTATCAGTCCTAATAAACTTTTCAAGTTCTCTTTGCCAAACTCTGAAAGGATTAGCAACTGAAGGATCTTTTTATCTGCTATTAAAATACCTTGGAGGTTGAAGACAAGATTCAAGGGAAAGGTTTACCAGCCTAGGTCTTGCAGAGCCTGAATTGGAGAGGTTTTTAGTCATTCCCCAAGGGCTAAAACCTATTAGTTGGCCGGAGCAATTGGTTTTCTTACCATTGGGTAGGCAAACCCATAGGAATTCCAATCTGTAGTTTTGAGTACCTACACATTCTTGCTTTCTTAGCTTAAATTCTCATAGCAATATAGCTTAGTTTCCTTTCATGCTCTAGATTAGCTCACATAGTTTAATTAGCAAGACTTTGTAATACTTTTATCTTTCCTTTCATAGCTTAGCTTGCATTTCCATTTCTAAGCATTGCATTGCATTTCCATCTTGATTCTTCAGGATATTGGCATTCTTGCCCTTGTCTCCATTGAATCTCCCATTGCATAGTTTACTAGTAAGGTTATAGGCTTAATAGCTCTAGTTGAGAGCATTCTTAACACCCTTGCACTCCATGCCTAGGGAGCTCTAGGTCGCCTTCTCAAGGTTTCCCACTCATGGATCCCCTTGGAAGTAATGACTTAGAGAAGTGCACATATTATTGTGTACAACATACATACATGCATCCATACAAACATGTATGTATGTATGTATGTATGTATGTATCTAGTTCACAATGAGAATCTTTACTCTATTCTTAGTAATGATAAAGTTGAAGTATTTATTATTTATGGATGTTCATTTTCATTAAATTCATACAGGGATTTGTAGATGATTTAATGGTTGATATCCTAGGATTAAAATAGTATGGTTCTTCAAGTTCTTGAAACAATCTTTGTCAAAATAGCTCTTGTAGGGTTCATAAAAATAATTGTCTTAAAGGAAGTAAGAATACAAGGGAGAATGGAAAAGTGCGATATTCTGCACTGAATGGAGAACAATGTACAACATATTTATTATAAATAAAATTATCCTCGGCCTTGGCCTCTTATAAATAAAATAAAATAAAAAATGGTAAACAACTAAATTTTATTCAAAATAGAAAGAATAATACATAATTATTGAATAAGAGATGGAAAACTACAAATGATTACAATTTCAAAAATCTTTAAATTCCAATATTCTTTTATATGCACATTTTAAGGGAATGAAATACAACTCTATTCTTGTAGTTAGTTGGTTTGAGAGAGGGGTCTAACTAATAATGATATCATGTTCAGATTGATTTGTTGTTATTTTTACTTTTTGAATCTTCTTAACAAAAAGTTAAATATAATGATATCATGTTCAGATTGATTTGTTGTTATTTTTTATTTCTAAATTTTCTTAATCAAAATTTAAATCTAGAGAGGTAAAAAAATGTAAGATAAATTCAATCACTATAATTTTGACCATTGTAATCATTATTAAATATAATATATAAAATATGTTAAACAATTTTTACATATTTTATACATTATATTTAATAATGGTTATGTAATGGTCAAAATTATAGTGACTAAATTTATCTTACATTTTTTACCTCTCTAGATTGAATTATAATCACTATAATTTTGACCATTGTAACCATTATTAAATATAATGTATAAAATATGTTAAACAATTTTTACACTTCCCGCTTTACAACTTCCCTCTCTGAAACTTCCTGCTCAAACTTTTGAATTCCATGCCTAGCTCTCCTGGAGAATCTTCATCCCTTTAATGGCCCCAAGCTAGACCCCATGCTAGTCCTGAGACTTCTACCTCTAGCATGGTGTAGTCTGTGGAAAAATCAATGAATGGAACCCATCAGGCATCCTCTTCTATCGCTGTCCCTCCATCCCCACCAAAAATTAATTGGAAAGGCACTCTTGTTGGCGAGGCTCAAAACACTCTAGAATAACTCCTGGTCAACTTCATCCAAACTAAGGAAGTCTATGGTGAATAGGACTATGGCTGACTTTTAGTTGGCACTGGTGGGTCGGTTCTTCAACTTTAGACCCACCACTGAGATGGTCAAAAAATGGGTTGCTAATTAATGGAAGATCAAGGGGTCTATCTTGGTTTTAGCTATGCTTGGTGGGCTCTTCCTTTTCAAGTTCAACACTCTAGAGGATCTGGCCTTTGTTTTTTCAGGCTCTTGGGTCTATGAAAAGAACTTCCTTTCTCTAGCGAAGTGGAAACCTGGGTTCAACCTTGCAACTAAGTTGAGTAGGATGGCACCAGTTTGGGTGCACCTCCCAAGACTACTTCTTGAATACTGGGATGAAAAAGTTTTCATATGGATTGGTGACTCCTTTGGCACATTTATTTTAGTGGATCGGGTAACCTTCTCTAAGTCCAAGTTGGTGTTTGCGAGATTATGTGTTAATGTTACTCCTAACAAAACCCTTCCCAACTTTGTAATCTTGAAATCTAAGCTGGGTAGATGGACCCAAGCTCTGGTTTAAGAGAATGCAACTCTCTTCTGCCAGAAATGTGAATCCAAGGGCCACACTAGCGAATCATGCAAATCCTCTTTGCATGGAGCAAGTCTCAAAAATAAGGATACAGGCACTTCCGAGGAGCCCCCATGTCTTATGCAGGTGAAGAGGAGGAAAATGCCAGTCCCCCCCGAAAGGGTGAAGTGCTGGAAAACCCAGAGGTGGAAGAAGGGGATATTGTTACCCAAATGTGGAACAATGAGGTGCTCTCCGAGCCTAAGGATACAAAATTCTCCCCCGTGGTTTTGGTGAAGAAACCTACGGCTCTCCTGGTGATTACCCTGACTTCAAATGTGGTTGGTCCTAGTGAGATAGAGCACCCTACCATTGTGGTCTCACTCTCACTAAATTCCCCTAAGGCTGCTACAAAGATCCCCCTTAGATGGAGGGGCAAAACTACCCCTCTTCACCTAGCTCCCTGGGTGAAGAGCGCAGTGGGGAGGATGATGGTAAATGGAAAACCCAAAAGAAGAAACCCAAATCCAAGAAAATTGATATGGTTTCAAAAACACCCAGAAGTAGGCCTATGAAATGTGCCAAGAGATCAAGAGGGGCTATAAGGGATGTTGCAGTAGGTAGGTAGCAAATCTTAGAAACAAGTTTTAAAAATAAGAAATGATTTATCTTTCTTAGAATGTTAGAGGTCTCAACAACCCCCTCAAACAAAGTTTTGTTAAACAATACATTTTTTCTCACAAGCTAGATATCCTACTTATCCAAGAAGTTAAGATGCCCTTAAATAATTTTGCCTCCCTTGCTAGAAAACTTTGGCTAGGTACTGAGTTTCTATACTTTGAGGCCTCTGGTGCCTCAGGTGGCATTGCCACTCTTTAGAACCCCAACATTGTGGAAGGATAAATGCTTTCCTTCTCTCCAAATTTCCTCATTGTTACCTTGAGAAAATAACAACTAGTTTGGCACTTGCTCAATATCTATGCTCCCAACACCCAGACTGGCAGGTTGTCTCTCTGGAAGGAAATTATGAGCTATATGGATTAGGACAAATCTGCTAAGTTTATGGTGGTTAGTGAATTTAATAGCCCCCTCTATTCCTCAAAAAAGCTCATAGGTCTAATGGACTACTCTGATAGTATGGGGGACCTTATGGACCTCATTTCTTGTTCAGGTCTCATAGACATCGATCTGAAAGGAAATCCCTTTACTTGGTCCAACAATAGGAATGGTTCCCATCTCATCCAAGTGCATTTGGACCACATTCTGGCCACCTCCTCCTAGGACTTGTGCTTGACCTCCACTCTATCTTCCCTCCCCAAAATGACCTCTGATCATAACCCTCTCCTCCTCTCCTGGTTAGACTCTCCTAGGTTTGGGTCGACTCCCTTCAGATTTGAGATTATGTGGAGCTCCCACCCATCATTCAAAGACCAAGTGAAATTCTTGTGGGTGACCCCTATTAAGGGAACTGCTATATTCAAGATTTCTCAAAAGTTGGAAATCATCAAAAGAGAGGTCAAAGGATGGAGAAAACATAATTTTGGAGACTTCTTCAAGGAGAGAAAAGATCTTACATGGACTTTGGATTCCCTCTAAGCCCAACTTGCTTCTTGGAATATCAACCCCCAGCTTCAAATGTAGGAGGAAAAGGCAAGACACAAGTGGTAGGAAGAACTGAAAAGGGAAGAAATCTACTAGAAATAGAGATCTAGGATCCAGTGGCTTACCAAAGAAGACCGACACATGAACTTATTTCATAGATCTAATAGCAACCACAAAAGAAGAAATACCATTAACATCATTAGGGATGATAGGGGGAATGAAGTTACCAAGAAAGAAAAAATAAGTCATGTTGCAGCTAATTACTTCATGGGGTTATACTTTAATACTGGACACATGTGCCATGTTAATGATCGGGACCAGCTTCTCGAGCACATCCAATGTGTTGTTACTCCCATTTACAATGATCATCTAAAAGAGTAGGTCTTTGATGAGGAATTCAAAGTGGTTGTCTTTTCTATGGGTGCCTACAAAGCACCAAGACCTGATGGTTTCCCCCTGGCCTTCTTTCAAGACTATTGGGATATTGTTGGCCTTTAAGTTTTCTATGGTGCCAGAGACTTCTTTAGACAATCCTATGTGTATGCTAGACTTTATGCCTATTAGTCAATGTAACACATTCTATAAGATCCTTCATAAGATTCTGGTTAACAGACCGAAGCCCCTTCTAGACAGCCCTAGGGTATGTGCAGGATCATGGTATGCCAAAAAGTGGTGATGTGAAAAAGAAGTCCTAATTAATAAACTCTTTGAAAAACAACAATAACTTTGAAACAATATAACATTTTTGAAATTTGAAATATACATAATATTCTATGCTTCACCTAATACAGTAATAATAAACAATTATTTCATTTTGATGAAGTTTAGACTAAGTTAAGGTGGTCAGACATCAGAGTTTTTATATTTAGGAAAATTTATAGCAGAAAATCATAATTAATTATTTACCTGGAAAAAAAATATACACCACATCCGGACATGAGTCAACTACTTTTATCTAGAATCTTATAAAAAAATATTATCATTTGATTTTGTTTAATGTGGTCAGACATACACCTACTTGTTATCTTTCTAGTCCTTATTGATAGACTTATTGAAAAATAGCTATAACTTTCAACTTGTATAACATTTTTTAAAACCAAAATATGTGTCACGTTATATGATTTTCCTACTACAAGAAAAATAAAAAAGTCTTCAATTTGATCAAATTTAGACTAAGTTAACGTGGTTAAACACGAGAGTTTTTGTATTCTAGAAAAGTTGTAGAAAAAAAATCATAATTAATTATTTACTTGGAAATAAATTACAAAAATATATGTGTCACATCTAGACATGAGTCTACTACTTATATATAGAATCTTGTAAAAATAAATTATCATTTGATTATGTTTAAGGTGGTTAGACATACACCTACTTCTTATTTTTTCCTAAAATTTTTGTACTACTACATTGAAATTTGAAATTTTCAACATATAGAATAATTGTCTTTCAAAAAAGGCCTAGTATATTAGAAGCTAAATTCAATTTTCTAGAGATTCTCTTGTTACATATTTTTGATATAATATTTATAACTTGTTCAAATTTTTATGTCAACTTTCCTAAACCTGATTTTCTGAATTTTCATTGCCACTTAAGGGCCTAGTTTGGCATACCATGATCTTGCACATACCCCCTACTTAGAAGGGTTTTGTGTCGGGAAGGAAAATCCTGGATGCTTCCATATCCACATATGAAATTATTCACTCTATGGATAGGAGAAAAGCACCAGGTATGGCCTTCAAACTTCATATTTCTAAGGCTTATGATAAATTTAATTGGTCCTTTCTTCTAAAAATTCTTAATAAGATGGGCTTTAATGATAAGGTTATCTGCATTATTCAATAATGTATACAAACTGTTAGCTTCTATGTGTTGGTCAATGGCTCCCTGGGCGCTTCTTTTAACTTGAAAAATGACTTAGACTGGGAGAATCCCTCTCCCCTTATCTATTCATTATGGTTACTGAAGTTCTTAGCAGGAATCTGACTGTGCTCTCTTCTATGGGAAGAATAAAAGTTGTCAAACCAGCTTCCACTCTGCTGCAAGCTATCCTTGAACAATTTGTGGATGATACTTTCCTCTTTGGGTACTCTTCAGTGATTGAAGCTAGACACTGGAAGAACCTTCTAGAGACTTATTGTATAGCTTCAAGGAAGTGCATCAACTACCAGAAAAGTAGGTTATTCTTCTATAACACCCATATTGAGACCCAAACTAGAGTGCTTCAAATCCTTGGCTATGACTTGGCTTCACTCCCCTCCACCTACCTAGGCCTCCCTCTCACTATTAAAGAGGTTTCTCAGGAATTCTAGAATTCCATCTTGGAGAGAACCAAGAGAAAAATTATTAGCTGGAAAGGGAAGATCCTGAGAAGTGCTGGTAAGCTCCAACTAGTGGCTTCTACCCTCCAGTGGGGACCTATTTACTTTTTGTCCCTTTTCAAGATAAAAAGCTACATGGCTGATAGGCTTGAAAATATTCAAAGAACATTTCTATGGGCTGGCTCTAAAGAGAAAAAGAGGATGTCCTTGGTCAATTGGGAAATGATTTGTCTTCCTAAAAGACTGGGAGGACTAGGTCTTTGGAAAATTGGCATGCTGAACAGGGCCCTCACCACAAAAGTGGCATGGAAGCTTATAGAAAGAAAATTTGATTGGTGCAAAAGTATGGAGGCTAAGTACCTACAAGGGAACCCTTATGGAATGATGTATCAAGACAATGACCTTCCTCATGGTTCCAAACTTTGGACAAATATCTACAAATGCAAAACTATGCTTTCTAATGGTTCCTTCTGGAAACTCAGAAATGGGTGACCCATCAGATTCTGGCATGACTCATGGATCCAATATTTCCCAATCCTTGCTAGGCAGTTTGGTCCCCTCATGACCTACCTCATGCCTATTCTTGGGGATAGAATCTACAACTACATGACTGGAGGTTGATGGAAAGATGTCTCTTACCTTGTTAGGAACAAACCTAAGTTGGAACACTTGGCTAAGGAACTAATAGAAATTTTGGGAAATGTCAAAATTCCTAGATTTAATGGCCAAACTCTCATTTGGGCCCCCACCCAAGTGGGAACCTTCTCAGTCAAGACTACTTACAACTTCCTTCTGAACGAGGAGAATAACCCTGGAGATTGGAAAAATGTGTGGATCCCTCACCTCACTCCAAAAATCAACTTCTTCTGGTGGAATCTCATGCATGGAAAAGTGTTAACCCATGACAACCTTATAAAAAGTGGTTTCTCCCTATCGAGCAGATGTGTCCTTTGCAAGAAGGAGGAGGAAACTGTGAACCATCTATTCATACACTGTGACTATTTTGCTAGTATTTGGTAGGGAGTTATTGAAAAATTGGGGATCCCTTGGGTCCTTGGGGAGGATATTCACCAGTTTACTGATTGGTGATCCCCTTCCAATCACCCTCTCCTCTAGCTCCTATGGTGCTTGTTACAAGTAGTGGTTGTTGTTACACCAAAAGATCGACCTGTTAATGCCTGATACAACCAATAGACTTATAGAAGACACAGGAGGTGGTTAAGCCATGTCACAAATCCCAAGCGGAGTGTTGACCATTTTTCCAACAATCTCCTCCTTAGCATTACCTAAGGGGATTTGAACCTATGACCAAGCTCTGATACCACTTGTTAGGAATAGTCCCAAGAGATAATTAAGAGGGGGGGTGAATCAGTTATCTACATGATTTAATTATTTATCCAATTAAGTATAGAAGAACATTAAGCACATATACAATGCGATAACACTTAACACAAAACTATAAATTTTAGTTATGGGGAAATCCAAATAGGTAAAAAACCCTGATGGGAATTAGCACCCATTATAAACTACACTAGAGTATAATGATCCTTGTTAGAAGATCTTATAACCCTGTTAGGAGTTTATATTTACAATGCATGAAGTATAGTGACCTGGTCAAAGGTTAAACCTTGTTAGGATTCTTTTACAATTAACCTTGTTAAAGGTGAGGACACACTATCCGAGAGGACACTGCTCAAATGGTGAAGGCTACAACCTTCTACATAACATATATACACTATATCTAGATCTTGGTGAATTGGAAAGTAGACCTACTATCTTGATCAATTCCAATGAATACCTTATACTCTCCTCTTCTTCAAATAGATCTTCAACTGATGACTATCTTAGTATATTTGCATCTTCTACTCTTCTCTTACAATCATAATCACACTTAGCAATCTCAACTGATTGGCTATAAGTATATTCTCCAAATGATATAATCAAGTCAGCCTATTAGAACTTCCTTGAAATCATAATAGAGAAACAATATAACTCTTCACTAACATCTCCAATGGCTAAACCAAGCATGTGACACAAAATAGGACCACCCAACTTAATATGAGTAGACACATCACTTCACATAGTCGAATCCACCAAATTAACTAAAACTTTATTCTCATGCTAAAATATGTTATGCACTCTTAACCAAACATTCTTAATTCATCACCAAATACGAAACCAAACACACATATCAAAATGATAGGCGCAACTTCTAAAAAAATATAAACACTGTCGACTCCATCAAATAAACTCAGGAAACTATAACTAGCAAATAGAAACAACATAACTCAACTTCAATAGCACAAATGACTCTGTTTCTATGAACATATAATCATAAACATGTCTATAATAAAAATATAAATGCGCAAGGCTCCATCATAGCCATACTAAAAATCACATACAAATCTCTATCTATAACACTGTCAGGAACACTGCTTGATACAAACAATCTACACAACTGTTTGTACTCAGAATCAACCTCTGCATCTATGATATGATGTTGATAACGTATCTATGAAATATATGCTCAAGGCTCTCTCTATAAGACTTCAACACACGTTGATTACCATATGTTGTCATCAATGATAAACATGTAGTCCACTGGCTTGCTATCAAATGTCCAACAATCTCCCCCTTTGGCATTGATAGAAACATATGGAATGAAAAACACCACCAATCCAAACATGCAATTATTTTATAGCATTATCCATTTCCTCAACAAAACTCCCCCAAGGATGAATCTTCCAACTACTATTGAATGCTCTGAATATCAACTGCTATATACTCCCCTTACTACTACATACTCCCCCTTTCTAGATTAAAACAACTATTTTGTTTTTCATGACTATATACTCCCCCTTTGATATTAATGGCAAAGGGCACCAAAACAAATAAGCACTGGTACTACTCCTAGAGTAGAGTAATCAATCATTCATCAGTCACTGAGGACTGATGCACTACTACAAACTATAATTAGATCCAAGGAAGGGAATTACTCCCATCTTCTCCCTGAGATACTCAAATGTATCCTTCAGTAGAGGCTTTGTGAACATGTCTACTAGCTATTCTTTTGTGCTCACATAGTCCAATTTTACTTCTTTTTTTTTAAATTTCTCTCTTAGGAAGTGATATTTTATCTCAATGTGTTTTGTCTTTGCATGCATCATAGGGTTCTTTGACAAATTGATAGTGTTGGTGTTATTACAATGAATAACAATAGGGTAATCAATCTAAGTTCCAAAATCCTTTATCATCTATTTGATCCACACAATTTTAGAACAATTTAGTACTACTACTATATAATTTGCTTCTGCTATGGAATGAGAAATACAATTATGCTTCTTGCTTGTCCTAGTAACACCTATACCTCCAAGAAATATTTCTCCTCTTGAGGTACTCTTCCTATCATCAATGCAACCTACCCAATCTGCATCTGTATATACATGAAGTTTTACATTCTCTGAATTAGGATACCATAAACCATAGTCTATTGTTCCTTTCAAATATCTGAATATCCTCTTTACTATCATAACATGACTTTGTTTAGGTTCTGCTGCAAATATTCCAACAATACCAACTGCATTAGAAATATGTGGTCTAGATTGAGTAAGATATATGAGTTTACCAATCATAGACTTTTATAGGGTCTTGTGTACTTCTATAAAATTATCTTCTTTTGAAAGATTCCTTCCTATTATCATAGGGATAATTACTAGTTTGCAATCATCTATCTTGAATTTCTTCAATATTTCTTTCACATACTTGGACTAATTAATGAAAATACCTTTACCTGTATGTTGCACATTCAGTCCCAAAACTTACTTGATAGGTTCAATCATGCTCATTTTAAATTTTCTCTACATCTCTTTAGAAAATTTTGAACTAATCTTGTCATTACCACCAAAAATAATGTCATTAACAAAAATAGCAGCTATTAATAATCCTTCAGGTGTCTCTCTTATGAATAAGTTACAAGCTGCTGCTCCTTTCTTGAATCCAATCTTAGTCAAGTAACCATCTAGTCTTTCATACTATGCTCTAGGGGCTTGCTTAAGTCCATAAAGGTCTTTCTTCAATTTGCATATCATATATGGTTTGTGTGATAAAGTAAATCCTCCAGGCTTCTCTGTGTAGACTTCTTCCTTCAACTCTCCATTCAGAAATGTTGACTTGACATCCATCTAATATACTTTAAATTCTTTGAATATTTCATAGGCTATAAATAACTTTATGGATTCCAATCTTCTTAGAGGGGCAAATGTATCTGAATAATCAATTCCTTCTCTCTGTGTGTATCCTTTACATACTAGTCTTACTTTGTTCCTTACTACTGTACCATCTTCATTCATCTTGTTTCTGAATATCCACTTGGTTCCAATCACATTCTTGTCACTAAGTCTAGGGACCAATTCCCATGTATTATTCTTAATTATTTGATCTAGATCTTCTTTCATTGCTTCATGCCAATCTAAATCATTACATGCATCTTCAACACTTAAGGGTTCAATTTGTGAAAGTAAACATACTGCTTCATCAACTGTTGAACTTTTTGCCTTTGATCTTATCATGACTTTATTATTTTGATCTCCAATGATATCTTCTTTTGAATGGTATCTTGATGTGAATTTTTGAACATCAGGTGTGACTATCTTATCTATCTTCTATGATTCTTTTTCACTTGTTTTAGGATCATTACATAATACATCAATGTTGTCAAACATTTCTTCAACAATAGTTTCTCTACTAATAGCACTAGGTTCTTCTTCAATCGTAGGTGCATAATCATGATATCTCTCTTGAATCATAAATTTTTCATCAATCTTTACATCAACTCTTTTAATGATCTTCTTTAATCGTAAGTTAAAACATTATAAGATTTTATTTTAGTCTAGAGTAACCAAGAAAAATACCTTCATCACTTCTTGCATCAAACTTGCCAATAGCTTCATCTCTCTTGATGTAGCACTTCCTTCCAAAGATTATGAATTATTTTTCTATAGGTACATTTCCAGACCATAGCTCATAAGGTGTCTTGTCTGTGCCTGGCCTTAATTTAATTCTATTGATAGTATAGACTATAGTATTGACTCCATCTCTCCCATAGGTGTGTGCAACTTTTCCTTCAATCATGATAGTGCGCATTGTGTCAAGTATGCGCATTGTCTCTTTATCCCATGTTCTTCGTAATACTCATAAAATCTGTCAGAAGTGAATTCTCCTCCTCTATCTAATCTTAGATATTTTATCTTTAATCCAGACTCATCTTCAACTTTAGCTTTGAATATCTTAAACTTCTCAAATTCTTTAGATTTATCTTTTAAGAATGCAACCCACATCATTCTAGAATAATCATCAACAAACAAAATAAAGTACCTTTCACCATAGTATGATCTTTTTTTATTTGGTCCACATAAGTCTGTATGCACTAGATCCAATTTGTTTTGTGCCAAATTATGCTTCCTTCTGAATGAATTCCTCACATGTTTTCCCATCACACATTCCTTGCATATTGTATTAATTTGATTTGCAATACTAGAAATGTCTCTAGCTGCCTTTACATTGCTTATCTTTATTATATTGTCAAAATTGATGTGACATAGTCTTTTGTGCCATAACCAACTATCATCTACTTTAGCAACAAAACAACTTGCTTCTGAATTATGCTGAAAAACATTACCTTTTGTCTTTGAACATGATGCAATCATTACTCCTTTATTATTAATGATGCACTTATTATTTTTAAATTCCAACTAATATCCTTTGTCAAGAAACTATCCAACTCTAAGTAAGTTATGCTACAAACCATCAACATATAGAACATCATCAGTATTATTCTTTCCATACAAGGTGATAGCTCCTCTACCTATGATAGGTTTAGGAGTGTTGTCTCCAAATATAACCATGCCACCTTTCTACTTATCAAAAGGTAAAAATCTATCTTTGTCTCTTGTCATGTGATGTGAACAATTGCTATCAATGATCAATTTTTTTCTAATGTCTTCTTGTGAAATTAATGATAACTCTTGTGCTTTCTTTTCATCTTCAATGTCCATCTCATCAAACATTTTCTCCATATCTTCAATATAAATGAATCCAATTACATCTTCTACCAAATCTTCATATGATACTCCATCTCCAACATAGTAACATTATTTTGTATACTTAGGCATGTAATTAGTTTTGAACTTCTTGACTCTTGTAGGACACTTAGATGAAAAGTTATCAATCATGTTACATGAAAAGCATTTGAATGGTAACTGACCTTCACATTTTCATTTTCCTTTTCTTTCTTTCTTTCTTAGAAATCATAGCAATGAAATGATCTATTTCTTTATCCTCATCATCACCATCAAAGTTACCAAAATTGTTCAAGGATTTCTTACCATGGACTAAAGCTTTGAAGGTTGTCTCACTTTTAGGCTCTGTCTTCAAACTTGATATCTCGAATGTTGAAATCTTGCTAATAAAGGTCTCTCTTCAGAAGTATTTTGAAAACTAAATATTCTCATCTAGGATGTTTATCTTTCTTTCATATTCTGCTATTAGAGTAGTCATCAACTTATCCATTATGTCTTCTTCTGAAATTTCTGCACCATTGTTTCTGATTCTTGCAACTACTTCATTAAGTCTTTGATTGTAGGCTCTAATGTTCTCTTCAGGTAGCATCTCCAATGTATTGTAATTTTTATTCCGTGTCTTTTTGCATGCATTCTTGGCTTGGATGTCTCCTTCAAACATGTATTCTAGATACTTCCATATCTTGTAGGTTTTATCTCCTTTCTTGATCTCTGAAAAATCACTATCAGACAAGGTGCTGATAATGCATTCTTTGACAATAACATTTTGAGTGAACATATCCTTTTGCTTAAGAGTTGCATCTTCCTTTGCAAGATCTGATAGAGGGAATTTGAACTTCTTTAGTAGCTACTTCAAAAATCTCAAAAGCAATGCACTAAAAATGTGTTGTCATTTTGTTCTTCCAGTCTAGATAATTCTCTCCATCAAACTTAGGACTTTCTTTTCTAAAGAATTCCATCTGATCAACCTCAAGCTATTAAACTTTCTCTTCGAGGCATTTGGGTCTGATACTAATTGTTACAAATAGTGGTTGCCGTTACACCAAAAGATTGACCTGTTCATGTTTGATACAACCACTAGACTTATAAAAGACATAGGAGGTGTTTAATCCATGTTGTGAATCCCAACGGGAGTTCTAACCAATTTTCCAACAATGCTTACTCCCCCCGCACATTTTTTGGACTATCTGGAGAGAAAGGAACAATAGGATCTTCAAGGAGACTAATTACCTGCCTGAGGCCTCTCTCCATCTAGGCACTAAGCTCCTAAGTGAGAATGTTGCCTCGGCTAAATGGAAACTTCCCTCCGCACTCCTTCCACCTGAGAGATCAAAATTGCTAATAATTGGAACTTTTTGGTAGGCTTCACTAGGTTTGACAACTCTAAGTTGATAGCCTAGAATGCTACCCGTTGGGTTGCCCCACCTGTAGGCTGGATCAAACTAAACTTTGATGGGGTGGCAAACAACCTTGCCTAGAGTGGGGGTGGAGTGCTACGGGACCATAATGGTTCTTTCCTTTTGGATTATGCTTGGCCACTCAAAAATAGTACTGTTAACCAAACTGAAAGCACAAATCTTCTATGGGGTATAAAATTTTCCATCTCTAAGAATATCATGATGTTGATGATCGAGGGAGAATCCAAAGTAATTGTGGAGGCTGTTAACCAAAGGTCAAATGTGGGGTGGCGGGTGAACACCATCATAGAGGAAATTCTGGAGCTTCTCAACAACTTTGAGAACATTATCACTTCCCATACCTACAGGGAAGGTAACTCGGTGGCTGATTATGTGGCTGGTATTGGGTTCAATCAAACTAGGGTGGTTATTTGGGAGGAGATTAGTGCGCTACCAAAGGAGACCCAATGGCTAAGCGAGTAGGAAAAAAATGACATCAATAATGTTTAAAATGGGATGTATTGGCAATGGAATTGTTGAGGGCCCCACCAAGCTTCTATGCTAGCTTAATGTGGTGATAATAATTTTTATGAGTATGTATGTGAAAAATTTAATAAAGGCCCATAATTTCCCATTAAGAGATTACGTGTGGAATGGAGGTTGTCTACATCAACATGTCATTTTGACTACCAAGGGCATTAATTGAAAAAATGGCTTAACTTCTAATTATAACATGGGGAGATCCATTGGATTTTTCTATATGGGTCTCATTTCCCCAAAGACCACCCAGCCCATGCCTTTTATGAGAAAAATTCATACAAGGCAGTTAAGTCAAAAAAATTTGTTTTATGCCTTTGCCTACAAAGCTCAGCTCTACAATTTTCTTAAGGTGACTGTTATGGAGACCAATCCATTTGAGATGGGTGGCAATAAATTGTGCATTGAACCTAAAAAAATTGAAGAGGAGTTCACTTTTGATCCTCTAATTATTCACTACTACAAAGATAGTGGCATTTGGAGTATTATGGAAAGAATGAAGGACAACCATGATGAACAAATTTATAAGCAATTTGTGTCATCATGGAACAACAAAAAGGTGTCTGTCAGGGGCATCCACTTCCAAATCAATGAAGAAATCAATGGAAAAGAGATAGGGCTCTCGATGGAGGGAAGGAAATACATGAAAACCATCTGAACACCAAACGTGACTGGTCTCAACCAATTCTTCAGGCTTGGAGAAAAGCCTATGGAAAAGTTTGGGGGTTTCAACCGTGAGCTACTTCTCGAATTCAGGCCTAAGGTTTGTCATATTATTATGAAGTATTTAGCTTTATAGGGAAAATTTACTATCATTTATCATTCCTTAATCATATTATAAATAGAGACCCTATTTCTATCCCATTCTACCTCCTCCACTCATTGGAAAGTAACATTCTAGAGTTTAAGGAGAACAAAAACCTATAGAAGCCAATTCCCATCCTGCACCAAGGCCTTTTACTTTATTTATTCAAGTTCCACAAATTCATTTTCCCCCCACCTCAATTACCCCTAACTATCACTAAAATCACCCTGAACATTTTTCCTTTGGGAGCTAACAACTCCTCTCAATCCCCCTCCCTGTCCAACTAGGAGCCTAACCTTCTCCCCCATGATGGCAAGGGCCACAAGACGTTTGTGTAGAACCCCCTCAAAAGGTCAGGGGAATTAGAGGATTCCCATGGTTTTGAATCCCTAGAAAAAAAAGATAGGATGGTGGATGATAGCCTCCCCAAGATTGGGAAGAGGCTTAAGAAAATGAAAAAGTCGGGCAGTTAGATTGGGTCGGAGGTTAAAATGGGTGATATCATCTGGTGCTCCAATAGAATTGCTAAAGAAAAATGTAAAAGACAACTCAATGAAATGGATTCTAAAAAAATGTTGATTTCATAGGATATGGATACCTTTGGCTCCTTTGGGTTGAAGAAGGGCTCCTTAGCCAAGCATTTGAGAACCCCAGGTCTGTCAGTGCTCCTCCTATGAATCTTCCACTTATGGTGAATGAAATCCCTCTTAGAAATACCCTGACCCCAGCCCCTCCCCACACATAGTAGCTCAACTACCCCTATATTGATCATGCTACCATGGTTGTGGGTAAGAATGGTAGTTTCAAAAGATCCCTCAAGTAGAAATTCTAATGTAGGAGCATCTTGGGTCTTTGAGCAATCTTGGATCAACCAAAAATATTTCCTATTTTCTGTTGTTTGCATTATAATATTTTCATTTATTAGTTTCATGTTGTGAAAATCTTACATGATATTTAGGACATATTTGGGAACCTTCTCCTATGATCACATAAATATTGGATGGACTGTTTCAAAGTTACAGTTGTTTTCCTTGTCGTCAGAGCTATATTTTCCTGTAGTTTTGGTGCTGATTGTGTGTCATATAGCCATTGATCCTTAAGGAATAAGCCTTTCCCCTCTTAATTAATTTAAGAGGAACTAAATTAATATCTTTTCCTAAGAGCACAAGTCCTAATTCATTATGAGTAAAAAGTTATGGCCATTTTTCTCGAGTACCTATTTTCTACCAGTTTCACATGAAACGTGGAGTGTCTTCTTGCGTGGTTTTGTGTGATGAGATGGGGCCTTGAAAATTTAGGGACATGTTTTTGGGTCATGTGTGGACCTAAATCTAAAGGTACATCATTTTTAGTTATTTCTTTCATTAGTTTTGGTTTAAATATTCCAGACTGGACCTATAATGTAATTAAATGACTAACTAGTCGACTTGTGGCTTAGCTAGCTATATAAGGAGTCTAGATTGATGTAGTAGGGAAATTAAGAGGGAAGATTATCAAGATACATTATTTAATAAAATAATATGGGATGCAAGCTATAATTCTAAATTCATAATTCATTTTATAAGGTTGAAACCCGAAAGGCCTCACAGCCAGGCATGTTTGAAGAAATAATATAATTCTCTATTGTTGTTGCCAGTTGATTGCCTCATATCCTTATGTTTTCACTAATTTCATGTGGTTTTTACATTTCTTCCATTGTGTAACTCTGAGTAGGGCTTTTTGTTGATTCAAGTGTTTTCAATTCTACTTGATTATTCCTGTATCTACCTTGCCCCTACGTCAAGTGTTATCAGAGGAAGTTATTTCTTGTGGATTGGGTCATGGAGAACCTTATTAGATTGGTTTTAGGGTAATAGATATAAGATCTAAACTATAACTTGAAAAAGGTTATGATCTTGATAGAACCTGATTATCATGATGGTTCGTGGTAGAGGAAATGATAATGCTATCATGGATATGTTGAGGCAGATTGCAACTAGGCTTAAACCTGTAGAGACAGCCCAGAGAAGAGGCTGACATCTTGATGATTTTAGTGATGAAGAAGAAGAAGTACCTAATCCTCAACCTAAAGTTGAATAGGATGAGGAAAGACTTTTGAGAGTTTTGTCTAAGGCTAACTCCAAACCTGCAGTTGAAGTTGCTTGCTATGATGGATGACTTGAGACCAATACACTTTTGGATTAGATCTCTGAGATGGATAAATACTTTGAGTATGAAGATACTCTTGATAATAATAAGGTTAAGATATTATTCACAAAGTTGAAAGGTCATGCATCTCTTTGGTGGGATCATTTGCAAATTGAGAGACAGAAGAGAGGAAAAGAAAATATCAAGACATGGATGAAGATGCTTACAAAGATGAAGAAGTTTCTCCCAGCTGACTACCAAGTTAGTTGATGAGTAAAATGCAAAATTTGAGACAAAAGGACATGAGTGTGAAATAATATACTAAGTAATTTTACAAGTTGGATATCAGATCTAGACATGTGGATGATGAAGTTGAGAAGGTGGCTAGATATTTGAATGGCACGAGGACATCTATTCAAGATGAGATCATTTATGTGAAGATAGAAAGTGTGGAAGAAGCATACCAATTTTCTTTGAAGGTAGAAGAGAGGTTAACAAAAATACATGATCAAAGACAAAGAGGAAGAGGTGGTAGATTTTAGAGAAGTAGAGGCAGATCTTATGGAGAAAGTAGTAGATCTGACAATGGATTACAAGATAAAGGATGGAAAGATGAACCTTCTAAAAGAGGTAATTACTCTAGAGGTAGCTATACTGGTTACTCTAGGAATAACAATAACGGGAAAAGAGAAGAGAAATCTTGGTTTAAAGGTACTTGTCACAAATGTGGTGAAGAAGGACATAGAGCTTTTGAATGTACTAACTCTGGAAAGAAGACTGGAGGAAATGGTAGAAGTAATTTGGCTTGTGAAGAAGTTGAGGAAATGTCTAATGAACCTAAACATGGTGAGAACTTGACGCTAAGAAGGATCTTGTGGAATGAAGAAGCTGATGAGGAACCTATTCTAAGGAAAAAAAAAATTCAGAACTAGATGTAAGATCGCTGATAAATGTTGCAAGGTAATTATTGATAGTGGAAGTTCTAATAATTTGGCATCTGAAGACCTGGTTAACAAATTGTAGTTGTAGAGATTGAAACATACTAAGCCTTACCATATTGCTTGGATCTAGAAGGAGCATGAACTACTTGTAAGTTAACAATGCCTTGTTAAATTCAAAACTGGGAATTATCATGATGAAGTCTTGTGTGATATTATGCGTATGGATTGTTGTCATATTCTTTTGGGTAGACCTTTGAAATATGATAGGAAAGCATTGCATGATGGTAGATTGAATCAATATACTATTTGGATGGATGGGAAGGAAAAATTAGTGTTATCTTTGATAGAAACATTTGATGAAGGTCATTGTACTACAGTCAGAGTATGCTTAGTTGATGGTAAAAAATTTTGCAAGAGAAATGAAAGAACGTAATATTTTTTTTCTTTAATTCCAAGAAAAACTGAGAAACAAGATGAGTTAGAGCATGCACCTAAGGTTAAACCCTTGTTGACTAAATTTCATGACATCATTTCTGATAATGTACCTAATGGTTTACAGCCTATGAGAAGTGTAAGTCATTGTATGGATTTGATACCTGGAGCTAGTTTTCCTAATAAAGCACCACATAGGTTGACACCTGATGAAAAGACTGAGTTGAATAGACAAGTGCAATAATTTCTTGAGAGAGGTTTGATTAGGGAAAGTTTGATTCCTTGTATAGTACCTATTGTATTAGCACCTAAAAAGAATGGAGAATGGAGAATGTACACTGATTCTAGAGCTATAAACAAGATAACAGTAAAGTATAGATTTCCTTTTCCTAGGATGGATGACATAATGGATAGTTTGAGTGGAGAAAAGTATTTCACAAAGATTTATTTTAAAAGTGGATACCATCATATTAGGATTAGAGAAGGGGATGAATGGAAAACTACTTTTAAAACTAATGAAGGTTTGTATGACTAGTTGGTTATGCCTTTTGGTTTAACTAATGCACCTAGTACTTTCATGAGGCTAATGAATGAAGTTCTGAAAATATTTTTGGGTAAGTTTGTTATTATATATCTTGATAACATTTTTATATTCAGTAAAAGTAGGGAAGAACATCTTGAACATATCAGACAAGTATTGCAGAGGTTGAAGGAAGAAAAGTTGCTGATTAATTTGAAGAAATGATCATTTATGAAAGAAGAGATTGTGTAGCTCAGTTTTATAATTTCATCTAATGGATTGAAGATGGATCCTCATAAAGTGAGAGCTATACTTGATTGGCCTACACTAGAGAATGTTGGAGAGGTAAGATCATTTCATGGATTGGTAAGTTTTTATAGGAAGTTCATCAAAAAATTTAGTTCTATTTGTAATGCTATGACTGAAACTATGAGAGGAGATAAAAAGGATTTCAAATGGACACATGGAGCACAAAAGAGTTTTGAAACATTGAAACAAAGAATTGTAGAATTACCTACACATGCTTTGCCTGATTTTAGTAAAGTTGTTCAAGTTGAATGTGATGCTAGTGGAAGTGCAGTTGGAGCTATTTTGAGTCAAGAAGGAAGACCTGTAGCTTTCTTTAGTGAAAATTTGAATGATGCTAAGAGAAAATATTTAGTTTATGACCAGGAATTCTATGATATTTCTCAAGCTTTGAAGAAATGGAGACATTATTTGATGCCTAAAGATTTTTTGTTGTATACTGACCATAAAGCTTTATAGTATTTGGGAAGCTAGAATAGATTGAATCAGAGACATATGAAGTGGTTTGAGTTATTGCAAAAATTTTCCTTTTCATTGAAGCATAAAAGTGGACAGTCAAATAAGGTTGTTGATGCCTTGAGTCGAAGAAGTAGTTTGCTGACAAAGATGAGAGTTGAGGTACTTGGTTTTGATGATTTGAAGATCTTGTATGAGACTGACTTTGATTTTGTAGAGCCTTGGAAAGCTTGTAAAGAACACATAGTGAGTGATAAATGAACTGATTATTTCATTCAAGAAGACATGTTTTTTAAAGGAGTTTAGTTGTGCATACCTAGAGGATCTATGAGAGAGAACATAATAAAGGAGAAACATAGTGGTGGACTTGCTGGACATTTTGGGATTGATAAGACTGTGAATTTGATTTCAGAGAGATACTTTTGGCAATAGATTTATAGAGATGTACAGATAATGGTTAGAGGTTGCAGAATTTGCCAAACAGAAAAAGGAACTAGTCAAAATTTGGGATTGTATACACCTTTTCCTGTACTTGATAGACCTTGGGAAGATGTGAGTATGGACTTTTTTCTTGGATTTCCTAGAACTCAAAGAGGTTATGATTCTATTTTAGTATTAGTTGAAAGATTTTCAAAGATGGCACATTTCATACCTTGTAAGAAGACATCCGATGCATTACATGTAGCTGAATTATTCTTCAAGGAAGTGATAAGATTGCATGGTTTGCCTAAATCTATTGTTTCAGACAGAGATACTAAGTTTGCTGGTTATTTTTAGAGAACACTTTGGAAAAAGATGAATACTGAGTTGAATTTTAGTTCTACATTTCACCCTCAGATAGATGGACAGACTGAAGTTGTGAACAAAAGTTTGGGAAACTTGTTGAGATGTTTAGTTGGGGATAAGCCTACTAATTGGCATTTAGTTTTGGAACAAGCAGAGTTTGCATACAATAATTATGTGAATAGAAGTACTCAGAGGACACCATTTGAGATTGTTACTAGATTTCATCCTAAGGGAACCACAGAGTTGAGATATTTACCTACTGAAACTAGACGAAGTGCTAAAGCTAATCATTTTGTAGAATACATGAAAACTTTTCATGATGAAGTTAAAATGAATTTGGAGGACAATAATCTGAAATATAAACATAGGGCTGACAAGAGAAGGAGAAATAAATCTTTTGAATTTGGAGATGAGGTTATGATTCATTTGAAGAAAAATAGATTTCCAGTTGGTACCTACAACAAATTGAAAATGAAGAAGTTTGGACCTTGTAAGATTCTGAAGAATTTTGATAGTGGAAATTCTTATAATGAAGTGGAATTACCAGAGGACCTGGGTATATCACCTATATTCAACATTGTTGATATATTTGAGTACTTTGAATCAATTGATGAGATTAAAGATGATCTCGACTATCCTAACAAGGGTAGAGACAACATTGAGAAGATCTTGAATAATAGAGTTGGCAAGAGTACAAGAGGAAAAGACTACATGGAATATCTAGTTTAGTGGAAAGACAAGCCAGTTAAAGACAATTTATGGATTACACAAGCTGAGTTAGATCTTTATGATTCAGGTCAAAATATGAGTAGTGCCTAATGTGGACATCAGTTCTTTATTTACCCCAGGTGTCTGATGCAGGAGCATCTTGGGTCTTTGAGTAATCTTGCATCAACAAGAAATATTTCCTATTTTCTATTGTTTGCATTATAATCTTTTCATTTTTTGGTTTCATGTTGTTTGAAGCTTACCTGATGTTGAGGACCTATTTGGGAACCTTCTCCTATGAGAAAATAAATATTGGATGACTGTTTAAAAGTTACAGATGTTTTCCTTGCCGTCGGGGTCATATTTTACTACAGTTTTGGTGCTAATTGCGCATCATGTAGCTGTTGATCCTTAAGAAATTAGCCTTTGCACTCTTAAAAATTTAAGTGGAACTAAATTACTATCTTCTCATAAGAGCACAAGTCCTAATTAGTTATTAGTAAAAAGTTATGATAGTTTTTCTCGAGTACCTATTTTCTGCCAGTTTCACGCAAAACATGGAGTGTTTCTTCTTACGTGGTTCTGTGTGATGAGATGGGGTCTTGAAAATTTAGGGACATGTTTTTGGATCATGTGTGGACCTAAATCTAAAGTTGCATCATTTTTAGTTATTTCTTTCATTAATTTTAATTTAAATCTTCCAGATTGGACCTATAATCTAATTAAATGCCTGACTGGCCGACTTGTAGCTTAGTTGGCTATATAAGGAGTCTAGATTGATGTAGTAGGGAAATTAAGAGGGATGATTATCAAGATACATCATTGAAGAAAACAATAGAGGATGCAAGCTATAATTCTGAATTCATAATTCATTGTATAAGGCCAAAACTCGGAAGGCCTCACAGTCGGGCATGTTTGAAGAAATAATATAATTCTCTGTTGTTGCTGCTAGTTGATTGTCTCATATCCATCATGTTTTCAATAATTTTATGTGGTTTTTACATTGCTTCCATTGTGTAACTCTGAGAAAGGCTTGTTATTAATTAAAGTGGTTTTAATTCTGCTTGATTATTCTTGTATCTACCTTGCCCCTGCATCAAATTCACTGAGCTAGACAATGAGATCCTCAGTCTCAAACAGGATATGAAGAAAATCAAGGCCCACATCACTACCTCTAATAATTTTTCCCTTAAATTGATGCATGTGTCAGTGTTGAATTTGTGTAATGTGCAGGAAAAGGCTTTTTAGGAATGGGAACACTAAGAGGGGGGGTGAATTAGTGTTCTATACAATTACTTTCTTATCCTTGAAACTTAACTCAATAAATTAATTGTTGAACTAAATGTTTAAAGAATGTAAAGTAAACAACACATAACATATAACACTAGATATGATTATGGGGAAACCTTGGCCAAAGGAAAAACCCCAGTGGGAATTCATACCCACTAATAATTATACTTGTGTATTATGAACCTATTAATATTTCTTAGCCCTATCAAGAGTTGTCATTACAATGATTAATTACAATGACCTTGTCAAGGGTCAGACCCTATTAGGATTCTTCAGTAACAAACCCTATTAGCGGTGGTTGGCTCACTGCCAGAGCTCACTTCTCAATATAGAAGGCTACAACCTCCTAGATATCAGATACACACTATATTTGCAATGGTGAACTGTTGCTATGACACTGCTTCTCTGATCAGTTCCTTATGTGCATTGATATATTAACCTCTTGTAAAGCTCTATATCATACTGACTACTCTTCCCATACTTTTTCTTTTCTTCTTTCAACTTATTTTCTCATATCATCATTAAATACAAAGGTGCATGTCTTATTTATATGTGCAAACAAAACTATTCACTAAGTTGGCCTATAACTTATTACATACAACACTTCCAAATGAATTGGCTCAAGCATGTTCACATACATTAACCTGAGTTAGTTGGCCTATAACTTATTACTTACAGTCGGCTCTATGTTCTATTCTGTTCTGTCGCTTACTGTTTGTGTCACTTCAACTCGTTGTAACTTCATCATACTAACTTACCTAATCATGCATTCTTAACCATAGCTTAATAAAATATCCAAAACCTTATCTTCAAGGGCGCATACCAAAACTCGGTCATATGCATGTGTGTTGATGCTCTTTTCCTTAGGTGCTTCACTAACTGTCTTGTCTTCCATGCTTAGTCATTTCCTAATCTTCTAAGTTATGCGCTAACTCCAAAGCCTCATATGACTTTGTTTCCATAATGAAAACACTAAATCTTAGTCATATACACCACTATAGTCAACTTTCCAACAATCTCCCCCTTTTTCATTAATGGCAACAAAGGAATATGGTGAAGTTACTAAACTATATCTTACACAAAAACTTTCTACACGTATATCCTTATCTTTTTATGTACATAATATCCTCTATCTTATATCTCCCTTCTACTACATACTTTAATCCCCTTTACATCATATATACAATTCCATATTTCTCTACTCCTCTACTACTCCATATTATTCTACTCCCCCTTTGACATTGATGACAAAGGTCCTAAAAATGAAACTACAAGTACTTACACAATGAGTACATCCGGATATGCAATCTGAAGGTTTACAATTTCTTACTACCAAAATACCTTCAGTGCATCTATTGTCTGGAGATTCATGCATAGTGCATAAGTTAGCTTCTCCATGTTCTCCAAATCTGAACTTGGACCTTGATCATATGTCACAATAGTGGCATCAATCTCCTTGGTATTCGTATTAAGTACATTTAAAGAGGGCACAAATACATGTCTTAACTGTGTTTTCCTAGCCCTTATCTGAGCCATTTCTTTTTCTGCCTTCTCAATCTTATCCACTTGTCCTTGGTAGACATTATTACACATATTTATATCTATCAAGGGATCTTCTACATATTTTCTTACTGCTTCGATCATAGATTCAATTTCCCGAATCTTCTTGGAAAGATCTGATGTAAGTTTATCTTTATGCATACAATCAGCTATTATCTTTCTTCCATTAGTTGCTCAATCTTTTAGCAAAGCTTGACCAACTTTTAGAGAATTGAGGTCAAGTGCAAAGTTGCATGTTAATTCATTCAGCCTTTTAATAAGATATTTCTCTTCTTCTATCTTGGATGTTGATTCCTCAAGACTTGATAAATTTTCTTTAAAGCACGTTGTTGGATCATTTTCCATTCATAGCAAAAATCTTTTGAAAATGACCTCTTCCCTGCAAGTTTTGTAAAAGTTGTCCCACCCTGCTACAAACCAATTTTAATGTGTGAAGAAAATCCATAATATTTCATGGTTTGCACTCTTAGCCCCATGCTCTTTAATGTATCACCTTGCTCTAGTTCAGATCGCATCTCCTAATTCACAAAATCTAGGGAGATATCCAAGTTTTAAGGTTTGCAGGAAATAGTTTCAGAATTTACCAAAGTGTCGAAAACCCACAATGTTTTTAAAAACCCTCGATGTTTTCACATCCCTTGTTTACCTGTGTGTCAATGTTGATAACCATGGATGTTTTTGATCTTTTTCTGAAAACCCTGTGAGTTTTCAACCTCGCTTTCTTCCCTTTTGCCGATAGTCCTTGTTCGTCGGTCCTAAGTGCGCAAGTGCAATCGGATGGTGGGCCCGGGTCTTCAAGGGCTTTAAAATGATTGGTTGTCACATGATCGCATGTCAAAAATTTTTGACATGCGACCATGCGACTGGTTACTTCTTGTGCTAGGCCCGTTCGTTCGGAGGGCAGTGGTCCCACTGGCGGTTATGTGGCATCTTGTGGTTGGATATCGCATGATTGCATGTCAAAGTTTTTTGACATGCGATCATGTGACTGGTTGAGACCTGTTCCTGAGCCCGATGGCAAGTGGTGATGTGGCATTTTCTGATTGGTCAATGTGGCAGTGACATGGAAGTTCTCGATGGGGCCGTTGTCAGAGCAGTTTGTGGGTTGGCCAGCGTGTATCAAGATCTACGACTAGCGTATGATCTCAAGGAATATTCTCCACCCTTGAGATCATACGCTGATTGTCTGATTAAATGGGCTTGTTTTTAGTGGGTCCAACGTGCTATGCAGATGCTGATGTGCATGATTTTCATTGGTCGGGGAGCGGTGATGTGGAAAGTTGTCAGTAGAGCTGAGGTTGTAACGTGTTTGATGTGGCACCAGTTGTTCGGTCTCCTTGACATGGTGGTTCCTGGTTGGAGGTTGACAGCGGCAAGTGTTGACGGTTTATTGCATATTCGCATGAGCTAGTTTCATGCTATACGATCATGTGACAAACCCTGTGTGTTAGTGGTGGTGGTTATGCGGCAAGGTAGAAGGGTGACGTGGAGGTGTGTCACATGTTTGCATAGCCCATTCCCTAGCTATACGATCATGTGACAACTATTGAATGTCATCATTGCGGAGTTAAGGTGGGTACACGGTGCCAGTGTTGCCGAGTTGCTCGATTCTGGTTGGCTACTGACTGGTGATATGGCTGGAGACTTTTGAGTGGGTTTGTGATCACAATTGTGCAACTACAGATAAACATTAAGTCGCGAAGCTCGGGAAAGATAAGAGGATCTAGGGTCGAGACTTAAAGCTGGTCTCAGTTTGAATATGGGTTGTCAATTCCCTATAGGCGCCAAGATATGACCGTTGTCTTTCAATTTTAAATTTTCAAATGGTTTTTGCGACAGGAAGTACCAAAATTGATGGTTTCAGCGGCCTGATTAGATTTGTTTGGTGGCACTTACTATTGCAATGTGGTCTAGGGTGTTCTTTAATCGTTTGCATGGGTCTGTACTATATGTTTTTGAGCTCGAGAAACTTTTTGCAAATGGTGATTTGTACTGGTTTTCATGGCTATCCCTAGTGTTTTGTACTGAGCTCATAGATTTTTATGATTGCAAATCTGCCTGAGATTTGTTTTCTCCAGGTTGCCTATGTTTCCTACCCCTGCATTAAATTTTGATGTATTCCAATTGGTTAGGTGGGTGAAACCCTAACCCTTACCATGGTTACCCGTAGCTTGTTGCATCCTAACTTGTTTGGGATTCCAAGGTAACTGGTGGTATAAATAGTTGAAATTTTGACTTTGCAAGGGTTCCAGCTTAGAGTTCCTTTCTAGTTCCACGAAGGGTCCTTTTCCTATAGATATTTTCTTTTCTCTGCATATAGGGTGTTCTTCTTCCATTTTTGGTTTTGAGAATATGATGCATATTGTAACAGATTTGTCTTATGTATGAGGATTTGATATACTCTTATTGTTACCAAGCTATCTCCATTTGAATTTCGAGTCCATTAATCATACATCAAGGGTGTTTGATTTTTCTATTTGCATTGCCTAAGTGTTTGCAAGTGGAGTTGTCTTTGCAGAGATAACTGGTTCAGGGTTAGTGTTCATGTATGTATGAGCTGAGGTGTCAAAGATATTTCATGCTTGTCTTCCAGTGGATGCTGGTCAATGTATTATCTGTTTATAGGTCTCTTCTAAGGGGAGGGTTAAAATCCTTTAGATGGGTAATAACATACTTGGATACATAGGTGGGTTGTTAAGTTGAGGTTTGGTCATGGTGTGTGGTTGATGTCAGGCATCAACACATTGAGTATATTGTGTTCTTGTTTCATAGTTTTCTCTTGCAATATGGTATTTGACTCTGTGACCCATTGGACAAGGCATTGGTCTATCAGAGACTTAGGATAACTCAGGGGTCCTTTCAACCCAACATCAAAATCATTCAAATACCTTTCCCTTTCATGTTGGTGGTAATATTAAGAAGTTCTCTCTAGTCTTTAGACTCATTCTATGCAAGTAGGGTTGTTGCATAAGAATTTACTTCATTGGGGTACAAGTTACCTGAAGGGGTTTGAAGACTATTCCACACTAATGTATTTGCAGGCCTGTTATTTATCATGAGGTGTCTTGAGTGTTTAGATAAGGCAATACCTACCTGAGTGATGTGGAGCTCAAAGAAGATGGAGGATTTCTTTCAATCCTCATCAATTGGACTATTTTCTTGTCAAACTTGAGTGCCTACCCTAAGAATCAAGCTCATCATTTGATTCAAGTTTGGTCCTGCAAGGAAAAGCTCCAACAAAATGGTGACTCTGTTGGGGAACCATTGGAAAGAGTTAGATGAACAAACAAGCATTTGCTAAATTTTCTCACCTAATTGTGAGTGGCGGCTCTTATTTTTCCTTGTTTGATCAGTGCAGTTTCTGATAAGAAGTGAACCCTATGAAGTTCTATGTATTGATTGGAAGAAGATACAAAATCAATGTAATATATTTCTCTTCAAGAAAGTGGTGACTGTATATATCAAAGAACCTGATGGCTGCATGGTGAGCTCTAGATCTACCATGTCTTCCCAGTCAACAAAGTTTTCTGCTGCAAAACTTCTAGGTATTTATGATTACAATGTTTCCCTATCAAGTATTCAGTGCTAGTATAAAGGGAAGATTGAGATAAGATGAGTGTCTCTCATCTTGTTTCAAATCCAATGGATAATCATGGGAAAAGCCAGTCTAGGCGACTAAGTTTTGTCAAGTTGGATAGACCTTTAAGTTATGTTCTTCCAAGGTCTCTTTACTCTTTTTCTAGTGAGCTTTTGGGTCTAATTCCTATTTTTGATTGTCAGTCTGATTCAATAGTGAAACATGTCCTAGCATTCTATAGATTTATTATAGAATATCATATTTTTGATGAGGATGTTAGTATGATGTTTTTTGGGAGATCCCTCATAGGGGTTGCATCTAATTGGTATCTAAATCTGCCCCCAAAATGCATCTCTTCTTTAACTAAATTCAAGTGGTTGTTCTTAGAGGAGTTTGCTGATGATGATGAATGGAATGAGTTGCAAAAGGATCGTCAGCAAAAAGGGAATACAAGTTTATTTTAGAGCAACCCATATCTAATGCTGAGGGTACTTCTTCTGATGAAGTTTTGTCAGAGGAGTATTCAGATTGTGGCAGTGAGTAGGAATCAAAATCAAGGTGTGTAGGATCCTCCATTCATTCAGAGATGTCTGAATGTGATTTTAGTGGTTATTCAAGTGAGGAGTATGAAGATAAGGAAGTGATAATTGATTGTGATGTCAGTGAGTTTGAACATGAAGATTTAAGTTATGGGTTATTAAATAATCCTAAAATGGGTAGTGAGTTTAAAGTGTTCACTAACACTTTATATGATGAAGAATATGATGATTATCAGCCCATTTTTTGTCATGATGTTCAACATGGTGCATTGCATGGAGTTATCAATCCTTTGTTTGAAGAACATATGGAGGTCTCAGATTCAGTTGAATCAGGATGCCCATTTTCCATCTGTGGGTATCAGTCTGATTATTCATTCAAGGTCCAGCCGGTTACACCTGTGGAAACGCAAAGTCAAGGTATGAATGAGGCCTTTTTGCAGGCAGAATATGAGGCTTTTGTGTTTCCAATTGATAGCATACATGAATCAATAGAGAAGAATAGGTTCTTATCTGATGGTACTGTTCATGGGTATGCTGAATTGTTTCTTCATAGTGAGAAAGATAAAGAGAGTGCCAATAAATTTTACATGCACTATGAAGATAGCTACTTTGTTCTTCCTGATATGCTAGTTGAACACATTGACACACTTGTTGAAACAAATGAAAATAGAATGCCTGATGTGCCACATGAAGGAAGAAATGAAAATCAGATTTTTGATAGAGGCAGGAATTAACTCATGTTTGTTGATGCAGGTTTTTGTAAAAAATGTACACTTTGTATAGTTTTCCCTTTCCTATCTCCCTGGTGTGTTCCCTGTGTTTTTTGAGGTCTTTGTGTTTTTCCCATTAGGTGGTCTACTTCTCCCAGAGATCTAGATTCTTTCCATGCCTGAAAGAGGCATGCATCCTCAAATAGAGCCACTGTTGAGTCATTTTCTAGTCATAGCAAAAATCTTTTGAAAATGACCTCTTCCCTGCAAGTTTTGTAAAAGTTGTCCCGCCCTGCTGCAAACCAGTTATAATGTACAAAGAAAATCCATAATTTTTCATGGTTTGCGCTCTTAGCCTTGTGATCTTCAATGTATCACCTTGCTCCAATTCAGATCGCATCTCCTAATTCACAAAATCCAGGGAGATATCCAAGTTTTAAGGTTTGCAAGAAATAGTTTTAGAATTTGCCAAAGTGTCGAAAACCCACAATGTTTTTGAAAACCCTCGATGTTTTTGCATCCCTTGTTTACCTATGTGTCAATGTCGATAATCCTAGAAGTTTTCGATCTTTCACCGAAAACCCTATGTGTTTTTGACCTCACATTTCTTCCCTTTTGCCGACACTCCTTGTTCGTCGGTCCTAAGTGCGCAAGTGCGATCAGATGGTGGGCCCGGGTTTTCAAGGGCTTTAAAATGATTGGTTGTTGCATGCTCACATCTTAGAAATTTTTGACATGCGACCATGTGATCGGTTACTTCTTGTGCTGGGCCCATTGGCGGGGAGGGTAGTGGTCCCACTAGCGGTTATGTGGCATCCTATGGTTGGCTGTCGCATGATCACATGTCAGAGTTTTCTGACATGTGATCATGCAACTGGTTGACACCTGTTCCTGAGGCCAGTGGCAGGTGGTGATGTGGCATTTTTTGATTGGTCGATGTGGCGGTGAAATGGAAGTTCTTGATGGGACTATTGTCAGAGGGGTTTGCAGGTTGGCCAACGTGTATCAAAATCTACGGCTTGCGTATGATCTCAACAAATATTCTCCCCCATTGAGATCATACGTCGATCATCTGATTAAAGGGGCTTGTTTTTAGTGGGTCCAATGTGCTATGGAGATGTTGATGTGTGTGATTTTCATTGGTCGGGGAGCGGTGATGTGGAAAGTTGTCAGCAGAGCTGAGGTTGTAACATGTTTGATGTGGTGCCAGTTGTTCGGTCTCACTGACATGGTGGTTCCTGGTTGGAGGTTGACGGTGGCAAGTGCTGATGGTTTGTCACATGTTCGCATGAGCCAATTTCATGCTATGCGATCATGCGAAAAACCCTGTGTGTTAGCGGTGGCAGTTATGCGGCAAGGTAGAAGGGTGATGTGGAGGTGTGTCGCATGTTTGCATAGACCATTCCCTGGCTATGTGATCATGTGACAACTATTGAATGTCACTGTTGCAGAGTTAAGGTGGATCCATGATGCCAGTGTTGCCGAGTTGCTCGATTCTAGTTGGCTGCTAACTGGTGATGTGGCTGGAGACTTCTGAGTGGATTTGTGATCATAGTTGTGTGACTAAAGATAAAGGTTAAGTTGTGAAGCCCGAGAAAGATAAGAGGATCTATGGTCAGGACTTAAAGCTGGTCTCAATTTGAATATGGGCCATCAATTCACTGTAGGTGCCAAGATATGACCGTTCTCTTTCAATTTTAAATTTGCAGATGGTTTTCACGACAGGAAGTACCAAAATTGATGGTTTCAGAGGCCTGATTGGATTTTTTTGGTGGCACTTACTATTGCAGTGTGGTCCAGGGTGTTCTTTGATCATTTGCAGGGGTCTGTACTGTATGTTTTTGAGCTCGAGAAACTTTTTACAGGCGGTAATTGGTACTATTTTTCATGGCTATCCGTAGTGTTCTGTACTGAGCTCGCAAATTTTCATGATTGCAAATCTGCCTGAGATTTGTTTTCTCCAGGTTACCTGTGTTTCCTACCCTTGCATTGAATTTTGATGTATTCCAGTTGGTTAGGTGGGTGAAACCCTAACCCTTACCATGGTTACCCGTAGCTTGTTGCATCCTAAGTTGTTTGGGATTCCAAGGTAACCGGTGGTATAAATAGTTGAAATTTTGACTTTGCAAGGGTTCCAGCTTAGAGTTCCTTTATGGTTTCGTGAAGGGTCCTTTTCCTATAGATATTTCCTTTTCTCTGCATATAGGGTGTTCTTCTTCCATTGTTGGTTTTGAGAATATGATGCATATTGTAACAAATTTGTCTTATGTATGAGGATTTGATATACTCTTACTGTTACCAAGCTATCTCCATTTGAATTTTGAGTCCATTAATCATACATCAAGGGTGTTTGATTTTTCTGTTTGCATTACCTAAGTGTTTGCAAGTGGAGTTGTCTTCATAGAGATAACTGGTTCAGGGTTAGTGTTCATGTATGTATGAGCTAAGGTGTCAAAGATATTTCATGCTTGTCTTCTAGTGGATGCTGGTCAATGTATTATCTATTTATAGGTCTCTTCTAAGGGGAGGGTTAAAATCCTTTAGATGGGTAATAACATACTTGGATACACAGGTGGGTTGTTAAGTTGAGGTTTGGTCATGGTGTGTGATTGATGTTAGGCATCAACACATTGAGTATATTGTGTTCTTGTTTCATAGCTTTCTCTGGCAATATGGTATTTGACTCTGTGGCCCATTGGACAAGGCACTGGTCTATCAGACACTTAGGATAACTCAGGGGTCCTTTCAACCCAACATCAAAATCATTCAAATACCTTTCCCTTTCATGTTGGTGGTAGTATTAGGAAGTTCTCTCTAGTCTTTAGACTCATTCTATGCAAGTAGGGTTGTTGCATAAGAATTTGCTTCATTGGGGTACAAGTTACCTAAAGGGGTTTGAAGACTATTCCACACTAATGTATCTATAGGCCTTTTGTTTATCATGAGGTGTCTTGAGTGTGCAGATAAGGCAATACCTGCCTGAGTGATGTGGAGCTCAAAGAAGAAGGAGGATTCCTTTCAATCCTATTCAATTGAACTATTTTCTTGTCAAACTTGAGTGCCTACCCTGAGAATCATGCCCATCATTTGATTCAAGCTTGGTCCTGCAAGGAAAAGCTCCAACACACGTCATGATGGTGTTGACATCATCCACTAAATGTACACTAGACACTTTCTTGTCTTCAGGAAGTAGGTTATTCAATATTCTTACTGATTCAATAAATAATGGATTTTTCATTACTTGTTTCTACTTTTCTTTCTCCATTACTAACACACTGATCTTTATCGGGTCTTCTTCTCCCCATGAATCTAGACTTGTTGTGTCAAGGGTCAAACTTGACAATAATAATATTGATGGATTAAGAGTGAGAAGTGTGTTGTCCATAAATTCAGTCTTTACCTTCACAGGAACTTCAATAGAGGGCTCATCTGCAGTTTCATTTTCCTTCTCTTCTTCTTCTTCATCCTCTTCTTCTTCTTGTCTAGTTATGTCTTCAATATGAACTTCATCTTATTGCTTAGGAATTTCTTCAGCACATAGAATCTCTACTTCCTCATTGCTCACAAATGCTTTCTCAAACTTGTCTAAGTCTTTGTCTGTCGTCGTCATGGATATTTCTATATTATCTATCATAATTGTGTCATCATTGGCTTCATTCATAGGCACATAATCCTATGGACCTATCATAGGTGAATTTGGGATCTCAGCTTCTTTTTCTTGCTTAATGGGAACTTGGGTTGCAGGCACAGATGATGGATGCATGTTTTGTTCCAAAAATACCTTCTCAAATTCTTTTTCAGTTTCCTTTGCAACCAACTAATAGTCCTTATTCATAATCTATAAAGTTCTCAACTTGGTTCTAAGGTAAGGCTTTACCAAATTCAGTTTTAAGGTTTTCTCTTTGGCTGATCACACTGGGATGTTATAATCTAAAGGCTTTTTCCTTATTCTAAAGTCTTCTTCTGTTGCTTCTCATTTCAAGAAATCCAAAATGTTCCATACATTGTTTGGAATGACTGTCTTAAGTTCAAGAACTGTCTTCTTGAATTTTATCATGTGCTTTATAATCATACTATGGATCTCAAATTTATCTATCTCATGGTATTTGTCATAGAACTTAGCAATTTGATCAATTATGCCTTCATGTACCAATCTGGTTCTCAACACTTCTAGATTCGGTAGGAATCCTACCTCAAGAGGTGCTTGAATATTTCAGCCTCAACTTCTTGTGGATCTTGAAGATGGATGGCTTGTGATAGTCTACTTCTTCCTCTTAGGTATCTTACTTGGCTCAGGAGATGCTTGAGTGGACTCCAGATCAATATTATTTATGGGCACAGGAGTGTTTTCTTCCACCTTTTTCTTCTTTTCCTTAGGGTCGTCAGTCTTCTCTATTTTTACTTATGAAAAGGGTGCACTCTCAAGTTGCATTGTAATCTTGTCTTCCCTTGCCTTATCTAGATATTCTTGAGTGACACCATATATTTTTAGTATCTCAAAGGTGATCTTTGATGCTTTTCTCTTTGTAGATGTACTGTACAAGACTGAATCTACTTCTCATGTCTTTTCCTCATAGGTACCCCATCTTGATTCATTGGGATCCTTAGGTGTTGATACTAGGACTTGTGCATAAGCTTCTAGAATATGTTCCTCCACTTGATAACCAAGTGGATGAATCCACTTAGTTCTAGGTTCCACAGCTTCCATGCATGTGATGTCTATCTCCACCATGAAACAAATTCTATCCTTATACTTTTGCACTATTCTCTCAGATAGCCTATACCTTCTTTGCATCTTTATTCTGAATGTATTTATTTCTAATTCTATGTAGTCTTTCAAAGTCCTCTTAGATGATGCCTTGAATGAAATTTGTGGCATTGTAGGTAAACTTTTATCAAGGTATAGATATGATACTTTACCAACAATATGGAAGTACATATATATGATAAGTGACCCAAACCTAAATATATTTCTCTTGTTATGTTTGATAGCTCTTATGTTATCCATCAACTATGCATGCAAGATCTCACACAAGTTGAACTCTCCATTTTCCTTAACAATCTTGATAGCTACTAAAATAGTAGTTGTGGACACACTATTTACTCTGTTTTCATGTTGAAACTTATAACCTAGTATCATCTCCATAAGCTTGATATCCTTCTCTTCAATTAGCTCTAAGGTCATGCTACACTTATCACCCTAGGATTTACAACCATGTTCCACTAGTTTCCTTACATCCTTACTAGTGGTAAGAATGGCACCAGTCTTAGGAAGTTCGGTCAACTCATAAATGAGATCAGTAGTCATTCTAACAAGGACTTCTCCTATCTAAAATAGGTCATCAAGAATTCTTCTTAGTAAAATCTTAATCCATTTGGATTCATAGAACTCATATGTTGTCACATACTCAATAATAGGGTTCTTTTCTAGGTGTACGAACTCATCCGTGAATGTCCTGTCAAGTTTCATCATTGTTTCCATGTACGACCTTATTCTATCCAAACCTATTGGTTCCTTCTTGCAATAAATATATGCACATATGTCTTCTACGTGCATCACTCCCATTGGAGTCCTAGAGAATGCACTCCTTCTAGGTCATCTAAGACTAATTTAAAGGGATGCTTCTTAAAAATGTATCTCTTCCATTTAGTAATATCAAATACAACTGGAGTGGCCATTACTTACTTGTTTAAATAGGTTTCCAAGGGTTTCTTAGTCATCGTGTCCAAACAAGGGCTTTGCAACCAACTTTCACACTTCATCGCTGATAAACCAACTTCAATATTTCAACACAAACTACTATGATCTCCTGTGCTCTCTAAAGTCTCGAACTCAAATGGAAATGTGTGAATAATGGATCTTCGGTGACTTTAAATCAACTTTCCACCATTAATGCTTGTCGCATAAACATAGAATCTAATAGGGAATTCCAATCTTTGTTTCTACTATCAATCAGATAGTGCACTTTTGCATACTACATCAAGTAGTAACCAAACTACTATAACCAAAGGTGCATACTCTGAGGGTGTGTATGCCAGCCGTGCAGGGGTCTAGAGCTAATCTAGCTCCCCCTATGACCATGAGGGTCATTTATCTAGAAGTAGAGGGTGCGTCCATTACAGATGCATCCAATACATACTCATCAACATTATCCTGTTGGCATTAAGTAGAATTGCCACTAGTGACAACACTTATCTGCATTCTGAGTGCAAACTGAGCAGAACAGTGCAAACTGAGCATAACAATGCAAACCGAGCAGAACAGTGTAAATCAAGCAGAACAGTGCAAACCGAGCAAGAATAGTGCAAACCGAGCAAGACAGTGCAAACCGAACAAGATAGTGCAAACCGAGCAGAACAGTGCAAACTGAGCAGAACGGTGCAAACCGAGCAGACAGTGCAAACCGAGCAGAACAGTGCAAACTGAGCAGAACAGTGCAAACCAAGCAGAACAGTGCAAACCGAGTTGGACAGTGTAAACCGAGTAACATTATGTCTACCGAGTCACCAATATTTACCGAGTTCAAAACCTATCGAGTGGTTAGTATGAACTGTGCCTTCACTTCTACCGAGTGCATGACGATGCCGAGTAATGCAGTGGACGCCGAGTATCAGAAAGTCACCGAGTTAGTTTGCAGGAACCGTGTAACCATACTTGGGCCGACTTAGTAGCACTTATGTTTATTTGTCAAGCCGACTTTGTAATTGTAATTGTAATTAATTGTTTAGACTTGTATATAAATAATGTTGTAAAAATGCCAAGATGTGTAATGAGTATGAATGTGAAAAAGAAAGAAAGGCAGAGATAAGCGAATTACAAAGGGCTACAGTAGTATAAGGAACAGCAAAGACAAATTCATCACAGAAGGTGATCAGTACATCAGCGAATCTCAATCAGCAATCCAGTTGCAAAGCAAGAGATCTACTGTTTCATCCTAACAGGTGAATCATTACTAAAATCCTTTAACCGGGTAGACTTAACAGTCTTTTGTAAAATCTCTTTACTGAGTGCATACTTCATTGTATGTTTGTAAATCCTTTAACAGGGTGGATTTAGCAATCCTTATTGCTCCTAACAGGGCAGATCATCAGAAGTGATCAAATTGTAAGCCTTAACCGGCCAACTTTATTCTGCAGTACTAAAGCTTTGTGGGTTTCATCCCCACCCTAGTTTTACTTTCTTTTTGGAAGGTTTCTGGGTAACCAAATCTATGTGTCATTGTTGTGAATGCTTTTAAGTTTCATGCTTTCTATATGCGAAAGGTTAAAGTGAATTATATGTTAATACATCTGTAATTGATAGAAAATTTGGAGTTACTGATTCACCCCTCCCCTCTCAGTAACTCGGTTAATTCCTAAATATTTCCAGCATATCCTTCTTTGTTTCCGTCTAAATCATGTTCGCATCTTTTGTGGCTTTCACAAACTTGACTTCTCAAGATTCATCCAAAATTGATCCTTGAGACTTATTAGGTCTTTCATGTCCATGCGCATGTGATCTACAAAAAATTTAGGTGTGTCTAGCCTTGTTACAAGTGTGACAAATAATTGGAGGCCTTTTGTTCCTCAGCATATTAATGTGAGTTACCATACTGCACTGTCTAGCTGTATGACCATTCTAATTACATATCTGACATGTAATGTTCTGAGGAGTTCTAACATTTTGCTGAGGATGATTTCTCTAATTTTTCTAATTTTGATTTCTTTGATTTGATCTAAAATTCATAGCTCTATGACCAAACTTATTGCATGAATAAAAATAACCATTGAAAGGTCTTTCCTCTTTACAATCTCTTGTTATGTTTTCATACTTGTTACAGGCATAACAAGTGTTGTTTACTGGCTTGCGCTCATTGTTAGATAGTTCAGCTTTAGCTTCGGTTTGATTTCTAGTCTTCTTAGCTTCTATAAGTTCTTTAGGAGCTTTCATTTGATCTCGCATAGCATCAATCTGAAATTGGGCTTCATTGAATCTAATACCAATGGTATCTCCTTTTACCTTCCAAGCATACAACTATGACTCTATTAGATCCTTGCTGGTGTGCAACTTGTCAATATGATTCTTTTCTTCAATCAATTCAAATTCCATATGCTTCTTAATGTTCTCTAACTCCAAGATTTTCATGTTTTCTTGCCTTAGTTCTTCATCCAACTGCTTATTTTCTTTGACTTGTTCTTCATAGGCTTCCTGATTGTTAAATAAATTTTCATTCAAGTCTTCAATCTGATACTTTAGAGATGTGTTTTCCTCATTTATCTTTTTGAGGATTTTTCCTAAATCACCCTTAGAACAATCTTTCAAATATTTTCTCAGTTTCTTGATGAATACTTGAGAGCCACTAACCTTTAGTTTTAGTTCTTTGATTTCTTTTTCTGATATGTCAAGGTCTTCAAGAGCTGCTTCAAGATTCTTCTTCAGATGTTTCACTTCTCCTATATCCATGATCTCCTCAAGTGGTTAAACTTATCTTCAGAGGACCAAAGCTCTGATACCAATTGTTAGGAATGGGAATACTGAGAGGGGGGGGGGGGAATCCGTGTTCTATACAATTACTTTCTTATCCTTGAAACTTAATTCAATAACTTAATTGTTGAAATGAATGTTTAAATCATATAAAATAAACAACACATAACACATAACACTAGATATGATTACGTGGAAACCTTGGCCAAAGTAAAAACCTCAGTGGAAATTAATACCCACTAATAATTGTACTTGTGTATTATGAACCTATTAATGTTCCTTAGCCCTGTTAGGAGTTTTCATTACAATGCTTAAGTACAATCACCTTACCAAGGGTCAAACCCTATTAAGAGTCTTCAGTAACAAACCCTGTTAGGGGTGGTTGGCTCACTACAAGAGTTCACTGCTCAATAAAGAAGACTACAACCTCATAGATATCAGATACACACTATATCTACAATGGTGAACTATTGCTATGATATTGCTTGTCTGATCAGTTCCTTATGTGTGTTGATACTTTAACCTCTTGTAAAGCTCTATATCATACTGACTGCTCTTCACATACTTATGCTATGCTTCTTTCAACTTCTTTTATCATATCATCGTTAAATACAAAGGCACATGTCTTATTTATATACACAAACAAAACTATTCACTAAGTTAGCCTATAACTTATTACATACAACGCTTCTAAATGAATTAGCTTAAGCATGTTTACATACATTGATATTAACATGTCTATAACATAAATACAATAGGCACATAACCTTTACAAAATAATATTATACACGCTAACCAAAATACTAACAGTCAGCTCTATGCTCTATTCTGTTCTGTTGCTTACTGTTTGTGTCACTTCAACTCGCTGTAACTTCATCATACTAACTTATATGATCATGTGTTCTTAACCATAGCTTAATAACATATCTAAAAGCTTATCTTCAAGGGTGCAAACTAAAACTCGATCATACGCACGTGCGTTGATGTTCTGTTCCTTAGGTGCTTCACTGACTGTCATGTCTTCCATACTTAGTCATTTTCTGATCTTCTAAGTTATGTGCTGACTCCAAAACTTCATATGACTTTGTTTTCATAATGACAACACTGAATCTTAGTCATATACACTAGTATAGTCAATTTTCCAACAAGATTGCTAGTGGTAAGTTGGAAGCTGATGAGGACAACAGGGACCTCTTCCTATTTTTGCAGGAAGAATGGGCTGTCAGCTTGATGTCCAAGCGGCTGGGAAAGAGGACCTAACTATTGCTGGTGCCATGTTGATGGTTTTATTTTTTGTTTTTATGTTATGTGGTCAAGAATTTAAGACTTTGGTTTAGCCCTGCAAGGTAGTTTATAGTTATTATGTTCAAGGCTTTTTGGTTAAACTATAACCCTGGATCATTATTTTTTATAAGGATCTACAAGTTTGTTTTTGATAGAGGCAGACTAGATATTGTTACTCTGTTGATTATCTATTGCGAAACTAGTGCTGTTAATGTGCTTTTAATGTGCTCTTAGTCTTCCCTGTACCATGGGCTACCACCAGGGAAAACTTTAAGAAACACCCTCCCTAGAAAAAGTATAAAATCCTGGCGAATCCTACATTATTTTGGGTAAAAAAAAATAATATTGTTGGTGAATTTTTTTAATTTGAAAGGAAAAATATTATTTGTACTGGTGATTTTTTTTCAATTATATGAAAATTCTATAAAATATTGGTGAATCCTTCATTATTGAAGAAAATCACGATGACAAAAACCTATACCTAGAAATCATCATTATTTGATGGGGGCACTCCCTATCGCGGTACAGGGCGGGGTCGAGGGGCAACGCCCCCGCGGGGGTTTACGGGGGCAGCGCCCCCGGAAGCTAAAAATGACTTTTATTATTTTATGAAGGTACTCTGAGTTAATTTTACATCTCCTGACAAGAGATAACCCTACTTTTTGTAACCGTTTGATGATTTGAGATCAATGGCAGGAATTCTATTTCGAGCCAAGCTTTTAAAGGACACAACCATTCCCCCGAAAGTCTCTGGAATAGAGACATGTGTCAGTCTATTTCGGACCAAATTTTTAAAAGCTATAATGTTTCATTGAAAGTCTCCGAAATAGAGACACGTGTCAAATCTTTGTACTTCACCCGTACTCTAACTTAAATTTTCACTGCATATTGGCAAATATGACCATCGATTAAGACAAGCTTAGGAAATTGTAGGCGAAAATATTAAATTTATTATGTGGAAAAATTAATTTGATTGGCGAAGTCATTGCTGAAATAAAAATAATTCCATGTCACTATTGGCGATTTGCCAATGCATGGGACCCAATTTTTATAAAGTGCGGGCGACGTGGCCACCCCGAAAGTCTGATTTTTTTCGCCAAATTTTGGATCCCCGATGAGTGAAATTCGCCAATTGGCGAATATTCGCCACTAAAGTTATCCCTAGCTACCACCCTCTTGTTTTTTCTATCAAAAACAATTTTTACAATATAAATGAAAAGCTAATGATAATAATATCTCTCTAGTCGATTGCATACAAAAGATGCGAGGGAAAAATAATAATTACATCATTAAATCAAAATATATCAAAATATAACAATCTGTAAAATAAAATTGTGCGATAAGCATGCAATAATATAATGAGAGACAAGCATATCAGTTGGGATGTATGACTTGCCTCCAATGTTGATCAAAACTAGGGCTATAGAAAAGTAAGAAATGCTAGATAAGGAGCATTTATACATATCCATGAGCTAATCTAAAAGACAGAGGCTTTCAAAGAAATGAAATGTCGGATTTCCGACAAAATATAGAACAATTTTTCGCAAGAATATTGCAAACGGATAAACTTCTGCCATTGTCCCAGTTTAAAGATAAACGACCACCATTTTCCTCGAAGGTGGTCATTCCTGTTGTGGAAATCTCTTTCTTGCACAAGTTGAAACAGTATGCAAATCATGTTCTTGTGCACAAGTTTATCATGGGTGATGGCTGTTTACTTTTCTTTTTTCCTCGCAGTCAAGCCATCCTTTGATCACTTCTTTTTTCTATTCAAATCTGTCAACAACAATGTAAAGATGTTGCATAACCTCCCATAGAAGTGAACGTGTTCTTTATAACATTTACATGTTTAGAATCTTACAGAAAAAGAAGTTAAGCTAGCCTATCGGCCAAAGAATGTATCCGATTAAGTATGGAAAATGTTTATAATAGCTTTAGAAAGGGTATGAAAATATTTATTTTGAAACTGTTAAAATCTTGAATTTACTATGAAAATTTGAATACATTGCAGTCACTATCACCATTGTTTTCCATAGTCTTGACAGATCATGGCATCTTGCTTTTACAATTCTTTTACATTAGTGACGACCTTTGAGAGATGTATGCTATCAAAATGAGAAATGCATGGAGATGAGTAAAGTACACTCCAAGAATATGACTAAAATTAATATACAAGTTATAACGAGAGAGCGTAATCAAATCCTAGCTCTCTACACATATAGCCTACTCACTCTAAATAACTTTTTACACAAAATATCACCCCCCAACCATTTATTCCCATTACTTTACCAGAGTATATTCCGAAAAGTAGCTGAGGCCCATAATGTATCCTCCGGTTCATCTTTAGGATTTCTTTGTGCAATCAGCAAAAGCACAGTATGTCTGTGCTGCGGTGAGGCCAACTACAAGAATTGCAGTCAACAGCGCCAGTGCCTTCCACGGTCTTGACAGATGCTCCCCATGAAACTCCGCCCACGTATTTCTTATCTTGCTTTTATAATAATTCTTGATTAGGGTTTCCCTGATTCCAGCTTTCAGGTCTTGTGCATGCTCCAGAAACCCTGCAAAAAACAGAGGCTTTGCCATTCCGTCCCACATCTTAGCTATGTACTCATCTGTTATCATCATACTGTGTCGGTCAATGACCTGACTTTTTCGCAGCAGAGCAACATCCTCTGGTGTGTCGATCATGCAATCCATCAATTCCACGTACTGTGTTACATGTTTGGGCCGATTGGGATCGTTGAATTCCAGCGCCAGTAAATTCCTCATCATTACTTCTGTGTAGGTGTCTGAAATTACAATCTTGGGAAGAAAAAGAGTGTCTGAACGCTTGTCAAATCTGATCTTTGCAGATCCAGGTTTGAATTGAATTCCGGCCTTGACGAGCTCTTTTGCGTTGTATTTGTCAAGGAAATCATCGCGGCCTTGTTTGGCTGGGTGAGGAAAGAAAATAGCAAAGATGGCCGCAATAATGTCACCCATTGTTGTCATCAAACTCTCGCGGCAGGTCAAATTCCTGGACTCGTCTTCATCTGGTTTATGAATCTGCAATAAGGAGGACACATATTTGTGCATGCAACCTAGTAGGTGACCCTCATCTTTGTATTCAAGAATCGGATTATGAGATGCTTGAAAACAAGAGAGGGAGGAAATATTGGAGTTGAGACAGTCCTCAAGTTTATTGTTTTCTAGGGTGCTGTCTATTTCTTCGAGAAGAGAAAGAGGGACCTGGTTTTCCAGCTTCACAATATCACATCTGATACTTGTAAGCGTGGGTGTGAAGAATTCAGTGTACCCTTTTTGCCTTTGACTGGATTCCCGTCTTAGAACATGGAGACCATTGTGGAGAAATTGATAGAGGAAGAAGGCGTCCACCATCATCATCCTCCCGAACTGTTCTTTGTAGTTGTCATTGATCTTCCAGTCGTAGAACTCCTCAAATGCAGACGCCATATCTGTCACTTTTGTGAGGAAGTCTTCCACGACTCCTTCCTTGTTTAGCGCTGCATCTTTTGTAGAGTTGAGCTTGTAAAAATCCATCTGTGAAAGATGGCTGAGGCGTTCGTGGTACGGCCCCATGGGCTCTTGTTGCAGAGAACGGTGATGGTAAGGACCCAAAGACAGCATTTGAGGAATGTATGCCTCTGGTTTGGCATTAATCAGGGCCTTTGGCACCCTCATACTCGCCCTAATTTCTGTACGACCTTGCTCGCTGTGTTTCAGAAAATTTGTGACCTCTACAGTCCATTCTCTAGAAATTAATTGTTGCTCTTCACTTGCAGCTTCAGCCATGATGAACAACCAAACCAAGAAATGGCTTGAGATATGTAAAACGCTTCAAGAAGTTCAATCTGTAATAAGGTCAATGGTAGCATAGAAGTTATGTAATACAAGGGCGAATGCTTTTCGTGTGACCTAAGGAAGTGCCATCCTGGTAAATTCCCTATCTAACAGCAACGCAATTGGATCCTTTGCATCATTCCTAGCTGGGCTTTGCTTGCTGTCTGAGGGGAATTTAACTACAAGAAAATAGAACTGATTTAGAAAGTATATCACTCAGCTAATCCGATAAAGTGTACTGATTTGTAATATTACTTGATTAGATTTATTTTAAATGGAATAAAAGGATAGCATTCCAAGACTACGTATCAAGAAAAGAATAACAATCGTGATTAAATGCAATCTTCAGCCACACCCATTTTAATTATCCATATTGTGGTATTTGATTGAAAAGAAAATAAAAATATTTAAATTAAATTGCTATTACAAGTACAATTCTGAAATTCAATGTGTACCAGGCAATTATAGTGATTTGGTGGGCTATACAAATTTATTCTTAATTGCTTCTTAAACTTACAATATTATTTTAGGTCATTTCTCACTTAATTTAGGCAATTATAGTGATTTGGTGGGCTATACAAATTTATTCTTAATTGCTTCTTAAACTTACAATATTATTTTAGGTCATTTCTCACTTAATTTAGGTTTTATCAGTTGAGCAAGGAAAAGTTTGTTATTGTTCTATCTTCAAGTAAGGCTAAGTTAGTCAACATATCTTCACTAGGTTTTGTATCTAGTTAAAATCATTAAATTAGTTATTATCTTTTGACAATTAAAATGTATATTAGATGGGTTATTGATCTTTAATATATCTAATTGATAGGTAGATTATGTGCTTTTTTCATGAAGAATAAATGCTTTTAAATCAGGGAGATCACAACAAAAAGATCTTATATCTGATTTAAACATTCAATAATAACACTCCCACTAAATTTGAACTAAAAATAAAAAGAACAGCACAATTTAATCACCAATATCACCAATATTAATATGATATCTTTTGTTATCTATTTTATTTGTCATTTGAATATCATCGATCATTTTTATCTTCAGCATAGGAAAAAATACCAAAGAACTATACACAGCATATCCAAACAGCCAGCATACAGCCAACTAGACAGCAAAAGTACAATTATTTTAGTCTATTCTAAAATATATGCAATCCACGGAGCAATGAGTATCACATAATAGTATAACTTGTCACTAGTACTTTTCTTTCAAAGCAGTAAGAGGATTAGATCTGTATTGTGATCAGCCAAATAAGGAAGCTGGAATCAGAGTAGCACTAATAAAGAATTAGTGCAAAAGCAAGATAAAAAAGCGCCATTCCCACCATCTCTTGAAAATGTGGAAGATGCTGGCATTATTCACTGCAATTTTTGTTGTTACCCCATTACAATATAACTTGCTCATCTTTTAGGGCCGGTTGAAATAATATATTCTGCGTTGTATAATGTAAGGATTATTTTTCAATTTTTTAATTAATTTGAACAATATTTATTTTTAACTTATTAAAAAATTATAATTATAAAAAAAATATTTTCTTACAAATTCTTGTTATTGGCTTTTTTATTAAAATATATATATTTTTAAATTACATATTTTTAAATTAAAATATATATTATTAATTCTAAAAAATAAGATTATTAAAAAAATTATTAAAAAATTTATAAAAAATTTATAAAAAATTTATTAAAAAAATTATAAAAAAAATTTATAAAAAAAATTATAAAAAAATAAGATTATTAAAAAATAAGATTATAATTTCTTAACCATTCACGTACGGATCTGATGACTTATATATTTTGTTGTAATTTCAAATCCATCAAAAGCTTATTTAATTAATCGAAGTATTGGCAGATTAATTTTCTAATTTAGGAATTCAAAAAATGGTCACAAACGGCGAATTACTTAATACTCGCATTAAATAATAACTATTCCAGATTAATACCAGGAAACAAACAGAGTCTTAGTAATTATTGAATTCAGCTCCATTTGATTATAAAGATAAGTTCAAGAATTGCAATCAATATCGCTAGTATCTTTATAATAATTCTTGATTAACATCTCTCAAATTCAAAAAGGCCAATTGAGAAATGTATCAGTGATCAGACTGAGAAAGGGTTGGAAATAAATATAGCACTCTAAGAATTTCAATGTTGAATAAAAATTAAAAGTATTAGACAAGTGATGCAATGATAAAGTACATGTTTTTGTGTGGCCCAAGGAAGAAATAATACCAAGACAATCAAGTACTTCAGTTTATTTCTAGCTGGGATTTACTACTTGTCCCTACAGCAACCCCAAGAGAATCGGTTAGCTAATTCAAAAAGTATAGCATCGAGCAAACATTAATTTAAATAATTTTTTAAAGTAATGAAGAAATCATATCGTTTAATTTACAAATGTTTTTAATATGAAAAAGAATGTCATTTCACAACCAAGTAAAAAAATAAGAAGTAAAGAACGAAATCATATAACCAAGACTACATTTCAAAATCATACCCATTCTTTTTCACTTACCAAGGTTCCTCACTCAGATTTATGATTCGATAAATAAATAATAAAAAGTAAGTGAAAATAAATAATAGGAAGTGAAACTCCTTCAATTTAAACAATAAATTTTGTAATTTTAAATGATTACTTAATAGAACAGGTAAAATCATTGCTGATTTCTTTTCTATATCTTATGGATTTTACAACGGCGAGAATAGCTCGTTTATGTCTTTTTATGCTCAATAGTTCAATATAATAAACAAATATATAAAAGATAAAGTGACTCCTTATTTTAAGAGAAAATGAATAATGCTTGAAATGCACCATGCATTTGCAACGTACGATCAATCAAATTATGAAAGGATGAATAGTCTCACATGAACAAAAATAAAACATGAAATTTTTTACCAAGAAAAATTCCCACACGTATATGTTGGCATTCTACCACAAGAATTCCCACATAAAAAATTGATTATATTTTAGAAACCGTATGAAAATCAGGAAAGATTGACTTTTTGAAAATCAGAGATCTGATTGTTTTGGATAATGATTTAGAAGGTAAAAGTAAAGAGGAATTTGTAAAATATGTATATGAAAGAAAAGTAATTATGAAAGACTAGAATGTTTCTAATAGAAAGGAAAGAAGATAGTGAGTAAAAATATATCAATTTATTTTAGGGAATATTTCATTGGATAGGGGAACTATTAAGAAAAGTAGATAAAATGAATGCAAGTAAGGTCATGTTAGCTATTATGGAAGATATAGAGAAAGATATCTAAGCATCACTAACTAAATTATGTTACAATAATGGTAAGCACCTCCTTCCAATGAAAAACGTAATAATTATATATTAGAACATGAGGGATTCCCTTGAGAAGTGTTTTTGGATAATGCCTAGTAGATCAAAACCTATATATTCTAGTCTTGCAAGGCAATAAGGATAAATGCGAGAATTCAACAAAATCCCTTCTTTAAGAGTTATGGAAAGATAGTCTAGGATTGATGATAAATGCAAAGGGGGTTGTTGGGACTTTGGCTCTCTTATGGAGCAATATGATGCTCTCATGATGCGTAATACACTAAAATCTATAGTACATTACACATAACTTTCATGGGTGTAAGGACGATTATGCCTATTTGTTTAAATATCTATCAACAAACCATTGACATAGAGAGAAGAAAGGTATGCAATGAAATGAAGGATATTTTACCCTTTGTGGAGAAGACAATCAAGTGCCAATGAAAATTTTAGTATTATTTTAACCTAAAGAATTAGGAGGAAGGCATCCCCAAGGTGTATTCTAGCTCAATTTCATTTTAGTTTTTATATTTAGATTTATCTTTATGAGATATTAAGAATAAATAAAGCTATCTTTTGGAGTCATAGGTGCATGAGGGTAGAAAATGTTTTGAGTAGGTTGGAGCACTTCATAATTGATTTTTATTAGACTTTAGAGTCTATAGGTATCTCTTCCAAGGTAGTTCATTTTATTTGGTTAGATGATTTGCTTACAAATTTAACTATTGATAGGGAGGTTAAACCAAAGAGAGACCCTTCAAGATGGAATTTTAGTGGCCTAATAGCCTAACTTTAAAAAGAAACACCAGGGATGGTAGAATCAAAATGTCAAAGGATGGAAAATTATAGAAAATAAGAATGTTAAAAATGTAGTAAGAGCATGGAATAAGGAAATAAGGGATTTCTTTAGTAGAAAAATAGTTGTGGAATAATAAGTTATTATGATAGAACTTGAGATTATGGGACTATCTTATTAGAGGATTTTAAGGAGAAGGAGAATGAAGTGTAGAATGAGTTGAGCTCAATCCCAAGAGTCGAGGGAATTTTTCAGCTACCAAAATCAAGGATCAAATTATTGAAAGGATACAACAACATTAACTTTTTCCCACATATCAACAAGCATGAAAAGATAGATTAACCAAATTTACATTGTCATAATCCTTTCTAAGAAGAATATCACATAAGTAAATGCAATAAGAGAGGAAGGAATAAATATTTTTAAGAAATTATTTTTAAAAGAATCTAAAGGATATGATGAGGCATAGGTGGATCTTCCTAATCTATCAATATTAAAATGCTACATGTTAATTCCACTTTCTCCTTAGGAACCAAGGACCCAACTTCAGATAGCTTCTAGGTGGGGTATTTTTAGAGGTACAAATATTTCAAGGGAATATATGAATGGATGGTGACTCAAGAGTGTCGAAAAGTATGCACTTGGCTAAGAGTTCAAAATTTTAACTTCTTGAAAATTATCCCTAGGGTTAAGAATCCTAAATATTTCTACAATTTAGGACCCACTTTTATTATATAATTCAATGTAGAAAAATTGTGACAAAAGTAATAGAATTAAAATTTGAGAAGGTTATTTTAGGGGTAATCTTGGAAGGATATGGTGGTTTCTTGGAAAGAAGACATATTTTAGGTGGTATCATCAATACAAATAAAGCTCTTATTTGTAGAAACAAAGTATATGAAAAAGGATGGGTTTCTCTTGAAGTTAGATATGAACAAATTATATCGCAAGGTGTCTTAAAATTTTTAATTCTAATTTTTAAGAAATTCTTAATTTAGTGAGCATTAACCTATAAATAAATATATAGATATATTTATAGTTCTACTTTTAATATTGATAAATGAATCCTCAGACAATTTATTCACTATACATAAGGGACTTAAAACTGTGATGTCCTCCTTTCTTTATTTTTTCATTGTAATCGAGGTTCTTGGGTGGTAGAAATCATATAATATGTGACTAGGAATCTCAAAGGACTCAAAATTATTATAGGACTCGACAATATCACCCACTTATAGTTTGTATATGATACCCGTTGAGATGTCATAACCAAAGAATGAGGGTCTTTTAAGTGAATTTTGGATAAATGTGATAAGTTGGCGGATTAGAAAATAAATCTAATTATAATATTTATTTCCTCAAGGAGAATAGAAAGATTATTCTTAATATCTATGTTATTGTAGATTTTGAGGTGGTAAAGTTGCTATATTTTGTTGGTATTTATTATAATATCCCTAGTTCTAGTTTTAGTTAACTCTAATAAATTACTGTCATTTATTTATCTAGTTATGTAGTAGGCTAAATTGCTTATGTTAGTTGCAATAGTTAGAAACTTCCGCTATGTTTTTGTATAGCCTATTTAAAGGCATTTAGTCTTATTGAATAATACATCAAAACATGCTTTAATTCTATATTATTTTCTCTTTGTATTTTCATTTGGTATTAGAGTAGTATTACATTCATTCATTGTTAGAATATGATGGAATAAATTTGATGGTGTGAGAAGAATGATTGTGTTCAGTAATGAGAAGTCATTAAAAAAGTCTATTTTTGAGCCACACAAATTTACTGAATGAGAGTTGTACATGCTTCATTTACATGATCATACATTTCATTGGATGCAAAGATACTTCTACACTATGTGTTTTATCTTCTAGATCACTTTGAATAAGATTTAGAGGAGAAGAGGCTCTCCATGCATAATGCTTTTGGATGGGACCCATGGTCGCAATAGGTGCACTTTGATTTTCCCTTTTTGTCATTTTCTTGGATCTGAATCCTTCTTCCCTTTGTCTTTGAATTGTTGGTTAGATTTGTAATTCTACTTCCCACTTTCATTAACAACAAGTGCATGAGGTTGGGAATTATTCAATGTACCCATCTTTATAAGGTTATCTTTCTCATGTATTGGTGACTCAATGAATGTATCCAATATGGGAATCTTCCAATTTTCTCATGTTGTGCCTAACAGTGTGGAAAAAAGAGAGAAATACTCCATACTTTGGACCTAATTTAGATAGAATAGAAAGGATTAATTTTATTTCTTCCTTGGATTTGTTAATACGACATCCTTTTAGCTTAAGCAATAAGGTCATGAATTTTGTGAAGAACTCTTAAGTATTATCAAATCTCCTTGGATCTAATAATTTGAGCTCATTTTCAAGGATATGACCCTACATCTCATATTGCTTTCCAAACATTGTCTCCAATGTATCCCAAACTTTCTTTCGAGTTGTGCATGCCTCAACATGAAATAATAATTCATGAGATGTGGATAAGTATAGCAGACCAAAGGCTTCATCCATCCAGTTGAAGTATTTAGACTTTTCATCTATTAAATTGGGTTCAACCTCCATACTCATAACTATCTGATAGAGGTCTCTACTTCTAAGCTAAAGCAGAATATTTGGCTTCCAATCAAAGTAGTTGTATGGTATGAGAATAACAGAAGCTATAAACTCTATTATTGAGGCTTTGATTTTTTGTACCTACAAAAAAGTACTCTCCTTCCTAGCACCTAAGCTCTAATACCATGTGAAAATTATAACTATAGCTACATAGATCAACTAGAAGGAAAAGAAAACAAATCTTTGCAAATTATACAGAGAAATAATAGAGAAGATAATAAGAAAAAATAGATCATTACAAAAAAAAAATCTATATATTATTCTATTAACAAAAGGGATGATTATATAATCACCATAGTTAAAAATCTCTGAAAAGACCCATTTTTACTTACGTCATAGTAAACTTAGGAATTGATTGATGAATTAGAAACTAATTGACAGTCAACTGATAGTTAGAATGATGGAGATCAATCTCCATTAGAAACCTAATTTTGGGCATATAAAGAGGATTTTAATAGCCTCAATTTGGAGTAGTAAAAGCCAGATCAAACCTAACAGCAAGAGGTGAACCAAAATTTATGAATGGTGAACTGAAGATTGAATTAACCATAATATAAATGAGGAGACTATGAATGGTACATATGTCAACTACATTGGTTTGAAAGTTTTTAAAAAAATTCAAACACATCCACTATCTGCATGTCCAAAAATTATAGTTATCCAATGTTTAATATACTTAGGAATGGTGCTCCAAAATGTGGGTGAAATCACAATAGTGTGTTCCACTTTTTGGGATGAAGAAAATCGGTTTACAAAAAAAATACAATTTTAGGGCCTTCGCTCCAAGTACCCTCTTCATGCGAAGGCGATGATTGGCTTCACTCGAAGTACCCTACATGGGGTACTTCACGCAAAGCCACTTTTGGATGGATTTTTTTAATAAATTTCCAGCTTTCCTATTTCATTTTCATTGTTTACTATTGGAGATTTTGTGGACCCAGGGCTTTGAGCGAACTAGTGACGTCCACTATGACATCAACACTTCTTGAGCTTTTTCGACCTCTTCATATTGTTACTAGTATCAGATACACGTATTTTTCTCATTTTTTATTGTAAATTATATGTTTTATATTTATTTTAGTTAGTTATTTATTTTAAGTAATTTTTAGTTTGTAGAAATGTTAGAAAATCGTAGTTAAATTTTAGAATATGTTAGAAAATGATAGTAGAATGTTAGAATATGTTAGAAATTTGTAGTAGTACTATTAGAAAATCATAGTAGAACTGTTAGAAAATATTAGAAAATATTAAAAACTATAGTATAAATGTTAGAATATGTTAGAAAATTTTAGAAAATCCTAACGTAGTATACATTAGCAAATATTACAAAACTGTAAATTAGTATACATTAGAAAATTGTAGAAAATTGTAACTTAGTATACATTGGAAAATTGTAAGTTCTAGTATACATTAGACAATATTAGAAAAATGTAGTAGAATGTTAGCAAATGTTATAAAATTGAAACTTAGTATGTTAGAAAATGTTAGAAAATATTTACACAACATTAGAAACTGTAGTACCAAAGTAACGTAATGCCACCTGGGTCACTGATTGGATCGCTAATCTGGCTGCCAGCAAGGAAGCTAACAAGAGTTGGGTCCATGCCAAAGATTTCTCCAGTGATGCGAAGGATTCTCTCGTATGGATAGACTCCAAAGTACCAAAGTAATGATAAAATATAATTATGATAGAAAAGGGGTTTTTTGGAAGAGTAATTTCACTTATGACAAGCAACGGAGGGACAGTAAGATCAATTATTACACATCTCCTCTGCACACTTTCTAGGTTTCCCTTCTAAAGAACTATAATTATTTCCAAAAGCATATCTCCAGAAAACCAAGAACTAAGGCAGCTAGCAAGAGAGAGAGAATTAAGACTTTACCAAACTAAAGAGAAACCAGCACCTAGAGTATAGCCATGGTTGGGGAAAGACACAGGAGGGAACCAGAGAATGATACTAAGAAGTGGAAGAATCGCACTAAAGTCTGGAACACCCTTCAAAAAGGGAAAATCACCACCTTCACTGAAAGACTCCATGGTAGCAGAAAGAAGATAAACTCAATGATGAGTATAACAAAAATGAGGAAGACATGGATACAAAAGATTAGTAGGGCAACCCAAAATTGGAGGCCACAAAAATGCAGGATCGGGTCAAAGGGAAAACCTCAACACCTTGAGGGATTGCTCGGGTTGCCTCTCTGTTGATCTAATGATCAGTGATGATAACTCCCCTCCTCCTCAACCCTCACCTGGCACATAAATTGAGACTCAAGACCCCACTTTTGAGGACCCCAAAGAAGAACAGGGTAACCCTTCCACCCATTCTCCAATAAGGCTTGAGACCTCTAAAGATAATTCCAGAGGAGACTATCATAGTGAAGATTCTAGAAAAGGGAAAAAGGTCTGGAGGAGCTTCAACATCAACATAGTGAAAATGGGGATCATAAGGGAGGTTGTTTTCCCTACCATCCTGGAGCACATTGAAGGCAATATCCACAAAGAGGAGTTGACTCACCCCGCTCTAGTGGTTCTAAGTGATAAACCTAGGAACACAGATTTGGATTTCCTCAATAACATAAAGAATTATATGTTGGATCAGTACAGGTCCTTCAAATGGCTTTACCATGAAATTGAAGACCTCAAAGGAAAAATTTAGACTATTGATGACAAGGATCAAAAGACCCCTGAGCGAAAGAAAAGCTTGGAGGCAAGGGTTCAGCACTTGGAGTCTAAAATGATCATCCTAGAGGAAACCCTAAAGAGTATTGCAGAGAAAAACTTTAACATTCTTAAAGCATCCAATGACCATATAAAGCTGCTAATCAACAAAATGGAAGAAAAAATAGATAGCAGGGTTGATAAGAGGACTATGGAGGAAGGGAAGAAGAAGCCTAGCAAGGGCCTAGGTAAAAGAACCAGAGCCAAAACAAAGCAAAACAAGGGGAAGGAAGGATTACATGGTTCCCAAGACATCCAGAATGTTAAAGAGGCATCAAATTTGATGCAGGCTCTTGAAAGAAATGTTGTTGTCATGCTTAGGAGCCTGGTGTAGCTCATTTTTTGGTGCTTTTCTTTTTTCTCTGTTCTATATTTCCTTTTTTGTGGTTGTTTCATGTCTTGCCTTTCTGTGGCTTGTCCTAGGGTTTTCAAAAACTCTAGTTATGAACTGATTTCTCTTATCTATTTTTAATTACTCTGTTGTGGGTTTCAGGCACCCTGTAAAACCTATTTTTCTTAATCAAAAACATTAGAAACAGTAGTAGAAATGTTAGAAAACATTAAGATCTTATAGAAATGAGTAAAAATATTTGTTTTTAAATTTCTTTTAAAGTTAGTCAATATTAGGAATCTCTCTCTCTCTCTCTCAAGTACACACATTTTTAGTAAAGTTAGTAAATATTAGTTAGTTATTTGTTTTAAATAATTTTTAGTGTGTATAAACCTTATAAAATCTTAGTTAAATTTTAGAAAATTATAGTATTATGTTAGAATATGTTAGAAAATTGTAGTAGTAAGTTTCTAGGACCCTTATCCCTCCCTTATGACATATTAAGACACATAGGATCCCTTAGGAATCTCAAGACCTTATAATGTATATTAGGATGTCCTAGGACCCATTGATGTATATTAGGTTCCATTAATACATACAATGACTCATTATTTCCATCAAGGATCCTTAAGATAGATTACGATGAATTAACATAACCTATGATCCTTAGGACCTATTATGACACCTACAATTCCTTAAGACATTCTAGGACCCTTACGCATCACTTATGACATCTTAAGACACATAGGACCCCTTAGGACCCATACGACCCATTATTATATTTTAAAATGTCCTAGGACCCATTGATCTATCTTAGCTTCTATTGATACAAATTTTAACCCATCGTTTAGTACAAGAACCCTTAAGACATACTATTATCAATTAATATAACCTAAGATCCCTTAGACCACTTATCACACCTATGACCCATTAACATTCTTGGGCCATTATACATCCCTTATGACATTTTAAGATACATATGACCCCTTCAAATTTCAAGACCCATTAACATATCTTAGGTTGTCCTAGGACACATTTATGTATCTTAGATTCAATTAATACATATGAGGATCCACTAATGTAACTTAGGACCTCTTATGTTACCCACAACCCCTTAAGACACTCTAGGACCCTTATCCATCCCTTACACTATCTTAAGACACATAGAACCCATTGTTTCCCTCAAGATACCTTAAGACATACTAGGATCAATTAATGTAATGTAGGATCCCTTAGGACCACTTATTGCACCTATGACCCATTAACATTCTAGGACCCTTATCCATCCCTTATGAAATCTTAAAACAAATATGAAGCCTTAGGACCCCTAAGACCCATTAAAGAATCTTAGAATGTCTTAGTACCCATTGATGTATCTTATGTTCCATTAATACATACAAGGACCCATTTTCACCCTGAATACCCTTAAGAAATACTAGGATCCCTAAGGACCTCTTATGACACATACAACCCTTTAAGACATTCTACGACCTTTATCCATCCTTTACAACATCTTAAGATACCTAGGACCCATTAGGACCCCCAAGACATATTAATGTATCTTAGGATGTCCTGGGACCCATTCATGTATCTTACATTCAATTAATTGATAAGATGACCCATTTGTTTGCCTCCAAGTCCCTTAAGATATATTAGGATCAATTAATTTGACCTATAATCCCTTAGAAGCATTTATGACACCTACAAAGCCTTAAACATTCTAGGAAGCTTATCCATACCTTATGACATCTAAAGACACATATGGCCCCTTTAGATCTCCAAGACCAATTAATGTAACTTAGGATTCCCTAGGACCCATTCATGTATCTCAAGTTCTATTAATTGATATGAGGACCCATTGTCACCCTAAATAACCCTTAATACATACTAGAATCAATTAATATAGCCTAAGATCCCTTAGGACCACTTACATCACATGTGACCCCTTAATACATTCTAGGAAACTTATCCATCCCTTACGATGTCTTAAGACACATAGGACCCCAAAGACCCATTAATGTATTTTAGTATGTCGTAGGACCCATTCATGTATCTTAGGTTCCACTAATCTTTTATAAATTATTAAAAATATTTGTTTTTAAATTTCTTTTCAAGTTAGTAAATATTAGGAATCTCTCACTCTATATTATGTACATATGTTTTAGAGTTACATTTATAAATGTTATTCATGTAGAGTTAGATGTTAAAATATTATCCTAGGAGGACCGAGCCTTAGTACATCCTAGTAGCTTTAGGACCTATTAACACCAACTATTACATCCAAGAACCCTTTAGGAATATTAGTACACCCTAGGTTCCTTTTGGACCCCTATTGTGACATAAAACTCTTTAAGAACCCTTAGGATCCTTAGGACCTATAATAGGACCTCTTAAGACCTAATAGGACCCCTTAAGACATAATAAGACTAGACTTAAGACCTAATAGGACTAATATGACCTATTAAAATCAATTAGTACATCCTAGGACACTTAAGACCTAATAAGACCACTTACTTGACCTAATAGGACCTATTAATACCAATTAGTACATCCAAGGACTCTTTAGGACTATTAGTACACTCTAGGTTCCTTTAGGACCCCTATTGTGACACAAATATCTTTAAGAACCCTTAGGATCCTTAAGACCTAGAATAGGACCACTTAAGACATAATAGGACCCCTTAAAACTTAATAAGGTTGGACTTAGGACCTAATAGGACTAATATAACCTATTAAAATCAATTAGTACATCCTAGGACCCTTAAGACCTAATAAGACCACTTATTTGACCTAATAGGACCTATCAATACCAATTAGTACATCTAAGGACTCTTTAGGACTATTAGTATACCCTAGGCTCCTTTAGAACCCCTATTATGACATAAAAGTCTTTAAGAAGACTTAGGATCCTTAGGACCTAGAATAGGACCCCTTAAGACTTAATAAGACTGGACTTAAGACCGAATAGGACTAATATGACCTATTAAAATTATTTAGTACATCCTAGGACCCTTAAGACCTAGTAAGACCACTTAATTGATGTAACATGACCTATTAATACCAATTAGTACATTCAAGGACCCTTTAGGACTATTAGTATACTCTAGTATTGTAAATTTAAGTATAATTTTATATATTCAGATATTTATTTGCATTTTACATATAGTTATAACATGTAATAAAGTACTTAATTGTTAACACTTAACTTTCACATGTTACATCTATATGCCCACTCAGGATGCACTTCGCACTCCTTATATAGTGACCATTTTTCATACTGTTGAGACAAAGATGGCTCAACTTAGAGAGACCATCTATACATCTTAAGAAGATGGCATATACAGAGATACTTGTATCAATGTATTGACCAGTTTAGAGGAGATGACTATCAAATTGAGATCTCACTCTTCCTTCACACCTTAGGTAGTTGATAGTATTTTTTGAGAGTTGAGAGAACAGGTCTCAGGTGATGTTTACTTGGAGACGGTTTAGAGTCATGTCCCCAAGTAAATCATCAAACAAGAGCTTTTCCCATTTTACAAGGGGAAGCCCAAGGTGAGGGCATATTAGGTCACACGGTGTATGATTCCTTAAGCTGTGTTAATGATATACCCTCATTTTCTTGTAGCACATGGTCATTATCCTAATAATGACCAGATTCCTTTAAATTTTGTACAACAATTATATGTTGAGTTTCATTTGGGACTCAGGGTCAACTATTTAGATCAAGTCATGTATATTACGATCAGGGGCATGATAGAGTTGCAGACCATGATCAGTATCATAGGGCTAATCAAGTTGTACATCTTCACAAACAGTTGGTTGGGTAGAGGACTCTGGAAGTGGCACCGATGATGATTGCTATTGCAGATAGAGTGGTCATTTCTTCTTAGAGGGGAGTAATAGACAAGATGGGTCATATTGCTTCTACAGCCACCTCCATCAATTTAGATATAGTGGGAAGATATATTTTGACTAGACTAAGTCGAGATAGATCATCTTTTGAGGCTTTATCTAGTACTGTTGTAGGAGTCAATGATGAGGCATATAGAGCTGCAAGTCTTCCTGGACTGAGAGAGATACAAGCACTTTCTAGTCATCATAGTCATTTAGATGTGGCACTTTACTTTTTGGAGGATCTCTTGCAGTCATATTATTATATTTATAACATGCAGAGGATCCCAATACATTCAGTCAAGGATTTCATTGAACTTGCATGAGGTCCTGTAGTTCCACTGACACAAGACATGCCATCTAGTCAAGTACAACATAGTTCACAACACTTTGTAGAGCGCTCTGCACCCACAAATTAGTGTGCAGCTATAGAGCCAAGTATATAGGTTAGAGATGTACACATCACAACTAAGGGCCTAGACACATTTGATGAGAAGTTGCCTAGGTTGAGTCAGGTGGAAATTGGCACTGATGTTGGATCATTTATGGATTTTTTATTGCATCCAGGTGGTTCAAGCTCTACATCACTCCCATCCTAGCTAGTTTCACCCCTACACTATTGATTACTAGAGAGGTTCAAGACTGAAGGTGGTGTGGGTGATGTAGTTTCTATTGATGATATGATGGTGTAGCGTGTTGATTATCCTCTTGCTCTTGAGACCCAAGTATATAAAGTTTTCTTTTATCCTTTCTAGGAGTTTTAGTGAACAATTAATTGTAGATGTGTGTATTGATGTTTGTTCAATGTATAATATTTTGTAGGCACAGTTAGTAGAGAACATTACCTGTAGTGTGGGCTCAGGGCATCTTCATATGAAAGATTTAGTAGATGTGACACCTACTAGTGGTCAGGTAAATTTTAGATATATGTAGGTTTAAGCATGCATGTGTACACTTGTACACATGTATTTATATATTTCAATTACTTTACATAATATATACTATACACATGTATATAACCAACTATTGTACTAAATTTGTAGGAGTCAGTTGTTGCTTCACAACCATAGGATTCTCATGACACTCGGTAAGAGCACATTACCTCTAGTGTGGGCTCAGAGCATCTACATAAGAGATATTCAATATATGTGACACCTACTAGTGGTCAAGTAAGTTTTAAAAAAATGTAAGTTTAAACATTAATTTATAATATTTTAAGTATTTTACATTATTATTATATACATGTGCATTTATATTCATAGAGATTAGTTGTTCCCTCACACCAAAGGATGCTCGTGGCAGTCGATCAGAGGGTCACTCTATTTTCAAGCACCTAGATGACTCCCTAGTTTAAGACATGTTGCAGGTTAAAAGGACAATGCTATGTCACACTACAAGAAAAACTAAGGGGGTCCAACCAAAAGGGGTCCGGCTGGAAGCGGTCCAGCCAGAACTTCGTGGCACCATGTAGGCACCATCTGAGGGGGGTCTGGTCAAACACCTTCCAGCCTAAATGGGTCTGGCCAGACCCCCAAAAGTCTATATAAGGGAAAAAATTGGCTCACGCGAGTCATTTGGATTGAGCCACTTCAGGATTTCAGGAGAGCTACAGAGGTGTTCTAGCTGGAAGGGGTAGGTACATTTTTAAAAAAAATTATTTCAATGTTTTTTATAGTTTGTTTTAATTTAATATTTAATAATTGCAATTTAATTAGTTAGATATGTTAATTTAATTATTTAGATTGTAATTTAATTAATTTAATGTGTTAGTTATTTAATTAATTTAATGTGTTAGTTATTTAATTTATTTAATGTGTTAGTAATTTAATTAGTTAGATATGTTAATTTAATTAATTAGATTGTAATTTAATTAATTTAATGTGTTAGTTATTTAATTAATTTAATTTTGTTAGATATGTTAGATATGTTTTTAAACATGAAACTAGAAGATGAAGTAACTTAGACACTAGAATAGTAGAAACTAACATAAACTTTCTCTCTGACCAATTAAGACCTAATATAAAATGAACAAGACATAATCTAGGACCTTTTAAGATCTAATAAAACCTAATAAGACCCTTAACATCTAATAGTACTCAGATTAACATGATTAATATTTCTTATTAAACTCTAACACTAGAAACTAACATAAACTAAAATTCTAGAAACCAATTAAGACCTAATACCTAACCAATTAAAAGACCTAACAAGTGACTAATATTTGACCAATTATGACCTATTATTTGATAAATTAAGACCTAAGACCTAATATTCCTACCAATTAAGACCTAACATATAACTAATACTTGACCAATTAGGACCTATTAATTGACCAATTAAGACTAATTAAGACTTAAAATGTGACTAATATGACCAATTAAGACAAACCTAACACCTAATAGGACCTATACTAAACATGTATGTTTAAATTTGTAGTTTATGTATGCACATTTAAATTTGTAACATGTATGTTTCTTAAATTTCTAGTTCATCTATGCACGTAACATGTATGTTTCTTAAATTTCTAACATGTGACTAATATGACCAATTAAGACAGACCTAACATGATTAATACAACCCCTTAAGACTTAATAGGATTAATACCACATAAACAACATAAACAAAAATTCTATTCTAATCAATTAAGACCTATAATTAAACTCTAACACTAGAAACTAACATAAACAAAAATTCCATCTAAACCAATTAATACCTAATACCTAACCAATTAAGACCTAACAAGTGACTAATATTTAACCAATTAAGACCTATTAATTGACCAATTAAGACTTAACATGTGACTAATATGACTAATAATAGGTCTAAACTAATTAATACGACCTAATAAGACCTAATACCTAATTTAATAAGAACTAATAGTCCACCCTTAAGAACTAATGGGACCTATACTTAACATGTATATTTAAATTTGTAGTTCATGTATGCACGTTTAAATTTGTAACATGTATGTTTCTTAAAAATTTCTAGTTCATCTATGCATGTAACATGTATGTTTCTTAAATTTCTAACATGTGACTAATATGACCAATTAAGACAAACCTAACATGATTAATACGGCCCCTTAAGACTTAATAGGATTAATACCACATAAACAACATAAACAAAAATTCTAGAAACCAATTAAGACCTATTAAGTTACTCTAACACTAGAAACTAACATATAAAAAAATTCTAGTCTAAACCAATTAAGACCTAAATAGTGACTAATATTTAACCAATTAAGACCTATTAATTGACCAATTAAGACTTAACATGTGATTAATATGACTAATAATACCTAAATTGATTAAAATTACCTAATAAGACCTAATACCTACTAATAAGACCTAATAGTCCACCCTTAAGAACTAATAGGACCTATACTTGACCAATTAGGTCGAATATGACCTATTAAGAACTAATAGTCCTACCAATTAGGACCTAACATGTGACTAATACTTGACCAATTAGGACCTATTAATTGACCAATTAAGACTAATTAAGGCTTAACAAGTGACTAATATGACCAATTAAGATATGTAACATGATTAATATGACCCCTTAAGACCTATTAGGATTAATATGACATAAACAACATACAAACAAAAATTCTAGAAACCAATTAAGACATATTAAACTCTAACACTAGAAACTAACATAAACAAAAATTCTAGAAACCAAAATTAAGACCTAACAAGTGACTAATATTTGACCAATTAGGACCTATTAATTGAGCAATTAAGACTTTAACATGTGACTAATATGACTAATAACACCTAAACTGATAGTCCTACCAATATGACCTACTAAGACCTAATAGTCCTACCAATTAAGACCTAACATGTGACTAATACTTGACCAGTCAGGACCTATTAATTGACCAATTAAATCTCATTAATACAAGTAACATGTGATGATTAATACGACCCCTTGAGACTTAATAGGATTAATATGTTTATTAAATTTGTATGTACATCTATGCACGTAACATGTATGTTTCTTAAATTTGTACATGTACATGTATGTTTCTTAAATTTGTAACACATGTATGTTTCTTAAATTCAAGTATGTACATGTGCAGATATCTATATATATTTTCTTGTTTATCTATTACACATGGCATCGAGTAGAGGTTCAGTTGATTCAGGAGAGCCTAGTGTTCATGGGGGGGGACCTGGTAGTGGTAGTGGTACTATTAGTCATTCCTCTCATAGATCAGCTGATACAACACAGGCTAGACAGAAGCTATTTGTAGACACTATTGAGAGATTAACACAAGCATTACATGTTCTAGATTAGACATTAGCTTCCTCAACTAGCATTCCCAATAGGGAAAGAGTGAATATTATTAGAGATGAGTTGGTGTGTATGATTGACACAATTCAATCATACAACCTGTATGATATGATGCACATTGATAGATTCTATGCTTCTTTGTCTCACAGTGTTACTGGCACTGTGAAGTATAGTGAGATCGATACAACTATTTCCACTCCTATGGTGAAGGAGATATTTCCTCATTATCAAGACCTGAAGAAGGTGAGAGCATACATGCCTATGAGATGTGAGGATGACTTGGTGGGACCATTTATATATCCTCGATGGTTGGCTGCTCACCACATGTGGCCCTAGAAAGATGAGTTGCCACTATATTTCTGCAAACAATTGTTTGCAGAATTTCACTTGCACCTTGATGTTGACTATACAGATTTCCCTGCTTATGTTGGGAAAGGGAAAGGGAGATTATCTGACAGGTTCAAAGTTCCTGATGCCCCTATGCCCACTAATAAGCGAGCAAGGGTGGGTCGAAACCTTTTGGTCATACCAAAAGGTTTGGAAGTGGAAAGAGTGAGTGTTCCAGATGACACAGTGAGGATGGATGTTTTTTCTAGTATAGTAACTATTGCCACATAGGTTGAGGATATTTCCTCTAATTGTGTGGGGAGATATATGTTATGGTCTCATTCTAGCATTCCTCCACCTGCATAGGATGCATCTTCTAGTAGTGATCTATGTGATGTAGTTGACATACCATCTCCCTTGGAGGTCGCAACTATATCAGATATGGACGGTTTGCGACATAGGAGTGCATTATTATCTAGTGATCTTCTTTATGCATATCAGATGATACAGATGCTTGGTGGGATTTCACTCAATGAGGTTCCATCATTTTTTAGGACCTATATCATTTCTCAGTAGACTGCACCACCGACAGGTCCATAGTAGACTGCACCACCAACAAGTCCTCAGATGACTACACCACCACCGATAGCTCCTCCGTAGCAGACTACACCACCGACAGCTCCTTCGCAGCAAACTGCACCACTGGCAGGTCCTCAAATGACTACACCACCATCGACAACTCCTCGGTAGGTCAGTTCATCACGTCCAAGTTGTCAAATTTTTACTACATTACTTACAGACAACTGGATTGATCCTGTGGCTATATTATTAGATTCGTCAGGTTTGAGTGATTTCGGGAGAGCATTAGAGGCCACTTTGGTATATTTATAATTTAATTTAATTTTTATTTATTTAAAAACTTACACATATATTTGAAATTTGATTAATATATGTTATATATGTGTGTGTGTGTGTGTGTGTGTGTGTGTGTGTACTCCAAGATGTTATGTATGATGTTGCACCATATGGAGATTTAGAGACTCCACACGATTCTATTCATTGTGATACACAAGTACATTGAGATGTTTGTTCACAAAATTAATATTTCTACGATAATACGTATTTAAAATTTATTATACATGTATGTATGTGTGACATATTTTGTTTTTTTTACATAGACATCAGGAGGAGGTGCACCAGCATCAGGAGGAGGTTCACCTAGTTGAGCGACCATGTTATGTTAGATATTTCATGTGACATTTCATATATACATGCTATAACATTTCATAGATATTTCATTTTAGACATTTCATAGATATTTCATTTTAGATATTTTATACATGTAGATATTTTAGTCATTTCATATATGTACATGGTATATGGTTGTGTATTATTTCTTATTTTATACATTACATGGTATATGGTTGTGTGTTATTTCATGTATTGTATACATCACATTACATATTTCAGACATTACATGTTACATATTTTATACATGTTACATGTTATATGTTCATGTGTTATTTCATCTTTTAGACTTAGTTTTATACATGGTATATGGTTGTGTATTATTTCTTATTTTATACATTACATGGTATATGGTTGTGTGTTATTTCATATTGTATACATCACATTACATATTTCAGACATTACATGTTACATGTTATATGTTCGTGTGTCATTTCATCTTTTAGACTTAGTTTTATACATGGTATATGGTTGTGTATTATTTCTTATTTTATACATTACATGGTATATGGTTTTGTGTTATTTCATATTGTATACATCACATTACATATTTCAAACATTACATGTTACATATTTTATACATGTTACATGTTATATGTTCGTGTGTTATTTCATCTTTTAGACTTAGTTTTATATACATGTGTTATGTATACATTATGTTAAGGTGATGTAATTAATCAAAGCATACATGTAATTAACTAACTAATTAATCAAAGCATAATTCAGGTAGTTCTAATATAATTAAGTAAACTTAACTAACATAATTAAGTAATCTAACAAACATAATTATGTAAATTAACTAACATAATTAAGTAATCTAACTAACATAATTAGGTAACTAATTAAGTAAACTTGTAGTAACTAACATAATTAAGTAATCTAGCTAACATAATTAAGTAAATTAACTAATATAATTAAGTAATCTAACTAACATAATTAATTAATCTAACTAAAATAATTAGGTAACTAACATAATTAAGTAATATAACTATCATAATTAACTAAAGCTTAATTACCAAAAGCATTAATCAAAGCATACAATTAATTAACTAACATACATACATAAAAACATACAATATATATACATACATACATACATATATACATATATATATATATATGTATATATATCTATATATATATATATATATATATATATATATATATATATATATATATATATATATATATATATATATATATATATATATATATATATATATATATATATATATATATATATATATATATGATTTCAAACATGAAAATTCAAACTATAGAGTTCAAATATGTGAAAGTACAAGAGCTACAAAAAGAAGTTTATTCTGAAGTTTATAGAGTTCTAAAGCTCGTCATACATATAGTTTGGATCCTCTCTATCTTTTATTATCTCCAAAAGTTTTTCATGTTCTTCAATAGACAACCTCCACTTCTGATTGCCATTTTTTTTTTGCAAATGTCTCGAATTGCAACTTTGTTGCTATAACCAAGTGACTGTAATGTAGAACTTTTTGGCCAGACAGGTATTCAATAAATTGAACACCATTTCTGTCGACCTTTATTTGTTGATAATAGGTTCCTTCAATAACAACTGAACCAATTGGATATTTCTATCCATCACCATCTACAGTTTGTTTTGTCAACTTGTATTTTTCTTTAGTGCATCTTAGTAGATAATAATCTACACTTTCTATATTGTCAGGATCCGCAACTACAGCAAAAATATCACCTAGATATAAATAGATTTTATTAAAGTTAAACATCACTTATACGATCAATTAAAATTAAATAAAATAACATGTATGTGACATACCTGTAACAAATAAATCAGAAACATGCTCATAAGCAGCTGAATATATAGGATCATGAATGTTTATGTCAATGTCATCATCTTCATAAGGAGGCATTCTGATTAAATCCTTCATATCCCATCGTGAAACATATCCATTTGCATTATTATCACATTGACTCAATGGATTGTCCTCAATGCAGTGAGCACAAAAACATGATTTTTCTCTTACTTTAATCAAAAGAGGCTTGTGTTGTCCTATAGTGATCAATTGATGTAAACTTCTAATACCAACAATTCTTTGACAATTCTAAGGATTAGATCAGTCTATATATGTTACAAATATGAAATGAAAGTTGCACATGTTTAGATCAAAAATTATAAAAAAAATAAACATGAACACGGAATCAAAATTTAATTTAAAATTTTACAACAAAATATAAATTACCTTTCACTTCCCAAAAATAACGTTTGTTGTATATGGTGTCCCGAAGAGCAAAATGACTTTGACACCATTCAACAATTTTCTTTGAATTCTCTATCATGTTACCTATACATTTCTGAATCATCAGTTTAAAGAAAATGGATCTAAGCTAAAATTATATTATTTGATATATATATATATATATATATATATATATATATATATATATATATATATATATATATATATATATATACATATATATATATATATACATATATATATATATATACATATATATAGATATATATACATATACATACATATATATATATATATATATATATATATATATATATATATATATATATATATATATATATATATATATATGTATGTATGTATGTATGTATGTATGTATGTATGTATGTATGTATGTATGTAACTACTGAACACCATTTGTACCTGCAAGTTCATGTTGGCAAAGTGCACACTTCACACATGCTCCTACTCCATCGTGCTCTCCTTTTCCATGTCCACTTTCAAAGAAGCTCCACAAAAACTTAACATTGCATCTAGCATGTTGCATGGCTAGCCAATTAAAAGCTTTTGCAGATTTAAATTGTCTTGAAAAATTAAGTTGTATATACATACATGTCATCCTTTAATAATTTAACAAATAATTAAATGACAATGAAAATAAATTGAAGTATCTATACATGTATACCTACACAACCATCAGACCAAATCCAGTGTTGTGAGACATTTATCCCATGATTCACAATATCTTCAAAAAACATTGCAAAACAATGAGCCATGTAGCTTCTATCATGAACCTTATCATCACTAATATAGAAATGAACCTCCTTGATGATAATGCATTAATTTGGATCAGGACTTTCTACTCCATCCAAATTATATTGTGCATGTCTATAGGTCACTTGCACAAATATTGCAACCTGATCAGAATGATAATATTGCACTTGAAGCTCTTTTTGAGGGGAAAATGTATAGTTCTCAGAGAAATCTACAATTAAAAGAATACAACCAGGTGGAAAACAATATTTGGAATCATGAAATTGTTTAGCTTGCCATCGTGCACCATGACAATGCTAGATATGTGGATAAATTAGAGTACGAAATCTGGTCATAAACTCAAGGTATGGAAATTCACTCTCCTTCAATACAAATTTTTTTAGATTCATCTCCGCTCTTTGTTCGATATGTCTCATATTCAAATCCTTTCCACAAAACCGGTGTTGAAACATTATTATTCTCAATTTGCAATGGAAATTTATGCAAATCTCCACAATCACTGCATGCATTTTTTATACACTGTACTTTGAACTCATCTGAATCTTCTAATTTATCACATAAAATAGACTTCACAAATTGTGTCGTACTTCTAGGGATGACCATATTTGAATCAAGAACTGCCATAACTTTTTTATATGATTGCAAGTATAGATGAAACTCAACATGATTTTGACAACAACAAGTTTCACAAGCTTTATTTATGCATACAAAGCAAGGGTGAAACCTCTCAAACATTCTTTGACATATTTTCACATTTGAAAATTCATTCTTGAATGCTTCAAATAATTCACTTTGTGTTGTATCCATAAAATGTTTTGGATGTGCAGTTTTTATACCAGTCTCTTCATCTTTCATCCGTATCGTATCTCTTATATTAGAATAAACATGAGAGAGAGTGGTCCAATATTCAATGACCTATTTTTTTGCATGTTCAGAAATTCTATCTTTTGAGGAAGCCTACAAATTTTTACCCAATTTTTTTCAATGTTTTCATCTAACACATTTCTCTTCCTGATATATCTTTGAATAGTTCTTGTAGATACATTAAATAAATCATAAATTGCATGCACTTGTCTTCTCTATGTCAACCTCCTACTAGATAAAGTAGTCATAATTTCTCTACGTGCAGCACTTAAATCAGCTCCTTGACTTGAGTTATTAATGTTGTTCAATGCATCTTGCAAATTTTGAACTATTGTTCAATTTACATTTTCTCTTGAGTTTTCCTTTTTGTCAACACCCAACAACTCCAAAATAGGAGTCATTTGTTTTTTCCTGAATAACCTAACAAATAATTGAGCTCTTGCAACCATACTTTTATTTTCAAAATATTCATCCCAAAGTTTTTTGCAATGAATTTTAATTGTACTTTCAGATAACAGTCTTCAGATGGAATTTGACTGAAAAATGAATCCTCATTCATCTCCATCAAATTGCCCATGCTAAAAGATCTATTTTTAGCTCTAGAACTACCAATTTGTTCCCCTGCTTGAATTGCATCTTCTTGAATATCAATAAGTTCTTCCTGAACTTCAACAGGTTGATCTTGATTATGTTTTATCTGATATTTTTTGTCATCCTTTGTTCAATCATATTTTCTTAATCTATTCCTTTTATTCCCCATTGCAAAAACTATTCAGATTGAAAAATATAAAAGAATCACTTAACTGGAAAAACTCACACATTTCTATAAAAGCTTACGCTCATAAGCAAACAAAATATATACATATTTATCATTCACAAAATCACAACAATCTAATCTTACAAAATTTCTCAAGGACAATGAAAAAAATATAATTACTCCAAAATCATCAACCTATCTTGGAAACACAATGAAGACAATATTTTCCAAAGAATAATTGCAAAAAAAAAATTTTAACCCTACCTTAAACCACCACTCGATAGAAACCGTGCAAAGAACAATCCAACAATCTTGAAATTTCCCAAAGCTTTCACAATCCTCGAATTCAATCTCAAAGCTAAAATCTATAAACCTGTATATCGAATACTAGCCAAAATCCTCTTAATAAAGAAAATCGAATAAAGTTTTCAATGCATGCAACACCATAAACAGGTAAACTACCCTATGAAAAATAGAAAAAGAATCAGTTAACTTGAAAACACTAAATCAGAACTTGACATGCAATACCAAAATATAAAATTAAAATAATTAATAAATTCAAAAAACTATTAAAAATCACTTAATTCAAGATAAAAATCACTTAACTCTTACAAATAAAATTAAAATAATTTATAAATTTTATAAAACTATTAAAAATCTATATAAAAAAATTGATTTTATATAAAAAATCGGGCGAATTGTGAAAATTCAGATTTTAGGGGCTAGCCATGCATGGGACCGTGTTTGGTGGCCTAATGGGTCTGGCCAGACCCCTTCCAGCTAGACCCATGTGGAATCCTATTTGGCAGCCAAGTCAACAAAAAATGGTAGCTCTCTCAAGTTCTCCCTTCTAGACCTGAATTCTCTATCAAAATTTATCTTTCTGTAAAATCTAAAAATACCCTTTTGTAGAGCTCTTAGTCAAGATTATGGTCATGTAATTTTTATCATTTTTTGATTTCATATAATATATTATAAATTGAAAATACTTCAAGTAGGTATTTTAACATTTAAGAACACGCTCGTTCGAAAAATATTAAAAATAACAAATCATGTTAGAAAAATTAAAACTTTATATTTAACAATAGAGGAGAGAGTCCTCTTCAAGAATATGTAATTTTTTTTTTAATGGTGTAGATTTGATAGGAAAAATTGGACGCGAACTAAAAACTATTGATTTCAGCTAACACCAACTTTGGATAGTTATAACAGACAAAATATTTAACAAAATCTAATCTTTGTTTTTTTATGCATTAGCTATACATGTCATCTAAAACATATTATGTAATTAGAGAAAAAAAATATTATTTGCATATAGTTTTTTAACACGAACTAGACCCTAGATTTTCAGCATATTTCAGCAATAAAAAAATGGACTTCAAAAATTAAAAAACTATGTCAATTTTTGTTCAAATTTTTTTTTTAAATTATAAGCATAAACTTCATCAAATTTTACACATTTCATTAGTTTACATCATCTTCAAATTCTAAACACAAATGCCACTTTTATGTTATTAAAGTTGAAAATTTTGAATATTGTCATCCTTTTCCTTTATAAAAGTGTGACACGGGTTTGCACTTTTACCCTGCACAGATCTTTGATTTAAGACTCATTATATATGTCATTATTATATGTTTGATATTTTCATTTTATTATTCGAGACATATATTTATATTCTATCCAAACCTCTAGACATAGATGATTTATGATTTGACATTATATAGATTTATGATGGTTTCATTTGATTAGATGATAAGATTTGATTAGATAATTCATTTGATTAGATGATATGATTTAATTAGATGATAATATGATTTGATTAGATGGTTTCATTTGATTAGATGATATAATTTGATTGGATGAATTGATTAGATGGTTTTAATTGATTAGATAGTGTCATTTGATTAGATTGTTTCATTTTATTAAGTTTGATATATGGATGTAGAATTAATAGCATAAAAAATAACAAGTTAATACATGTAACTAATTGACAATAACTATTCTAACTCATTCTAGAACTAACATGTCATAAGTAATCTAACTAATTTTGTCATATTTTAGTGTTCAAACTAACATCTTAAGGGGATCTTTAACTAATAAGAAATCTAAAGGCAAGGTAATAAGGGGATCTAGAATTAATACATAAAACATGACTAGTTAATACATGTAACTAATGGGCAATAGCTATTCTAACTAATAAGAAATCTTAAGGAGAGGTCTTAAGGGGATCTAGAATTAATAACATAAAAAATAACAAGTTAATACATGTAACTAATAGACAATAACTATTCTAACTCATTCTAGAACTAACACATGTCATATGTAATCTAACTAATTTCATCATTTTTTAGTGTTCAAACTAATGTCTTAAGGGGATATTTAACTAATAAGCAATCTAAAGGGGAGGTCTTAAGGGGATCTAGAATTAATATCATAAAAAATAACTAGTTAATTTACATGTAACTAATGGACAATAAGTATCATAAAAATCATTGAATAATAAAAAGCATACGTAAAATATTCAACTAATATACAATCTATAAAACCATTGAACCATCAAGTAAGTCCATCATATATCAACAAATTATAGTCCATTATATGTTTAAATATATAAACAAAGTATATTCAATTTAATCTAGACATACTAATTAGGTCCTAACACATGAAATAGGTATACATATTATACTTTTTAGAGAAATTCAAGTGGTTCAAACCTTTCATGGGGAACATGTAATATGCTCTCATGATCTTCACTATCTAGTCTCCACTTATGACGTCCACGTTGAGATTTAACTGTATGGAGACAAGTGGAGGTGGAAACTACTAGGTAACTATATTGAAACACCTTATTATCTGGTTGATAATCAACAAAGTGAATACCATGTTGAATTACTTCTATTTTCTTGAAATATGTTCCCTCTAAAATAACTGAACCTACGGGTCACAAATTTTAACAATATAAATTTAAACAAATTAAATTTGAAATTTAAAAATTTACAAATTGAGTTCAATATATTGATGTAAAGCATGTACAAACCTATGGAGAACAACATTCCATCACTTTCTTCAGGTTCAAGTAACTTTGTCCTCTCTATAGTACAACATAGTAAATAATAACCAACTCCTATAATTCCATGCTCACCAATCATTGCAAAAGACATCTCCTACATAGTAGATTTATATATACATGTGAGATGTTAAAATTTACTTAGTTCAATCTATCTATACATGCAACTCAATGGACCATATAATGTGAAATATATATACTTACCAATTTTGACCAATCCTGAGATATGATTGTAATCAGTAGAAATCAAAGGGACATCATCAAATTTTTCATCTTCATCTCTATCAAATGTATCAGTAACAACTAGTGGCACTAGATTCTATGTACCTACATATCCACGGTCTTGATTGATGCATTCCTCATAATTGTCAGCAATGTAGTGACAAAAAAAGCATGAGTAGTCTATAGTGTTCAACATCCAATTGCAACAATTCATACTCATAACTAAATGCAAAGATTGTGTCTTTTATATCCTATTGCAACCATGCATAATTTTTCTATCCACACTTGAAAAAATGCATATATAATACATTCTATAAATATAATTTGAATAAAGAATACATAAAAAAATTAAGCACTTGAATAATTTAAAAATGTGTGCATACCTTTTATCTCCCAAAATTTTCTATGTGGTGCCACTTGAGTCAATCCTGATGACATGTCATTCTCATTTGGTGTGAAATGTGTATTGCACCATTCAACAACATCATGTGCATTTTTATATAAACTCTCTTATAATTTATTTTATACTTTTGTATAGCATGTTTGATGCAAGCTCCAGCACCATTATGTTCACCTTTTCCATGCCCACTCTCAAAGAAACTCCAAACATGTGGTATGTTTTCATTACGATAATATCTACATAGTGCATAAAATGGTCTTGATGATTTAAATTGTACAACACATCCATTTGACCAAACATAATGATTATCAATTTTTATACCTCTTTCTTTTAAATTTGCAAAAAGCATCGTGAAGAAGTGTTCTACATAATGAATGTCATGCTCTCTATCATCACTTACATAAAACTAATATTCCTTCTAGATGACCCATGCTTCAAATGTTCTTTGAATACCATCCAAATATAATTATTTATGTCAATAACACACATGTACCATAATAGTAATTTTCTCTAAAAAATAGTATTCTGATTGATTTTCCTTTTGATGAACAAAGGAATAATTTTCTGCAAAATCAACAACTGATACAATTGTTCCAAGTGGAAAATTGTCTCTCAGTATTTTGAATTGTTGTGCTTGCCACTTTGCACAAAAAGCATGATGAATGTAGGGTTGAATCATTTTTTTAAATTTGTCTATAAATACTCCAAAATTTATATCCTCTTCAACATATTCTAACCTTTTGGATTATTTCCCAAATTTTGTTTCATTCTTTACATATTTGTACCTCTTGCAATTTACCATCTTTGTTACATCAATATTTTTATTTTTCAAAGAAAAAAGAGACAAATCAGCACATGTTTGACATATTCCTTGTATGCAATTTATTTGACCAGCTACATCATCTCTTTTGTCACATAAAATGGATGAGATGAACTCACTTCATCTAGTAGCATTTTCAAAACCATAAGTGTCTTCTAAATTTTTTTGTAAAACCTGATAGTGGAGATCAAATTCAATATGATAACGACAACATCAAGTTTCAAACACTTTGTTTGTCTTGATATAATATGGCTTCAATCTTTCAAACAATGTTTTCCCAATCTTTATATTAGGATTTGAACTACAAAATACCACATACATTTCATGTTGTGTTGTGTCCAACCAATATTTCGTATGATATTCATATTGATTATCTGAAATTCTATGTCTGATAACATCTCTACTATTTGACGAAGGATGTGTATTATCATTCCAAAATAATGTGACCAAATTTTTGATTCCTCCATCAATCCTATTAGAAAGAGGAGCTCTATACATGATTTCCCAATTACCTTCCAAGGTGCTATCATCCAAAAGTATTCTCCTATTAACATATCATGATATTATTTTCCTATTAAAACCAAACTGAGATGAAACTGAAGATATCTATCATTTTTGGAGCATAGTGTTACCTACAATGGATATCAACATAACTTTTCTTGCAATGGTCTTATCTTTAGTTTGAGATCGCTTCCCTACCTGGTTCAAACATTTCCTAAGATTTTCAATCATATCAGTTTGCATGTCAACAACTTTTTACTTATTTGATGTTGTGTCTATACGCAATAATTTTAATGCCCCTTCCAACTTTCTATTTACAAGTACAACTGAAAGCAATTAGGCTTGTTCAAGTGTTTCAAAATTATCAAATTTAGCTAATATTTCTCTTTCTATCATAGTCATTGTTCTCTTCTTAGCAAGACTTAAGGGTTGAACATTAGAAAGTGGTCTCAAATTCTCCATATCTATTGTAAGTAAATAATTTAAGTTTCTATAATTAATATTTCTCTTTAAAGTTTGAGTTAAATTTAAAAGTTCATCCTTACCAATAGGAAGACGTGATCTTGACCCTTCTCCAACATCAATTGCTTAAGCCTATGTAGGGAGTGATCTCGACCCTTCTTCAATCTGCAATTCTTTGACTTGACTTGACCCTCCTACTTCAGCTTGTCCTTCACCTTCTTTAGTTTTATGATAATATATCAATGGAGTTTCATGATTTCTTTGTTTAGTACCAAGTGACCTTTTTCTAGAAAATTTAATTTTTCTTCCCTTCTTGTTCCCCATTTCTTCTCTTCAAAAATTATCTCCCATAAGCTCTCCAATAAAACTCCTCTTCTTCAAAAATTACTTTGATCTAATATTTCTCCTCTCCAAAATTATGCCTTTGAAAAAAAGAGAAATAGAAATCCTCCTCCAAAAAATACCTTTGTAAAAATTGATCAATAATAGAAAAAATGAATTAATTTATTGCAATTCAGTATAAAATAGAAAGAGAATGTTTTAGTTTTATACCATTCTAAATTTTTTTACAAAACAAATTCATAACTAGTCGACTGACTTCACTCAAGGTAGGCTAGGAAAAATTTTGGAAGGGTGTTTCTTCACTGGAATTTTCACATTGGGGTCTTCGTGGGAAGACCCTTCACATGAAGCCCCTTAGGTGTCTTCACGTGAAGAGGTTCTTCGCTCAAAGACCCCTAAATTAAAATTTTACGATCAAAAAAAAAGTGAACTACAAAAAAATGGCCTTTCAAGGCCTGGGATAAGGACCAAACAAGATGGTTTTTTCAAACATACGATGTCAAATGATGCTATTCTGAACAAGCTTTCTAATGAATATAATTTAATACATATTGAGTTCATTATCACTTTTAAATATTACTTTAACTAAACATAGGTTGTTTGGTCATTCAAAAACCTATCTCTTCCAGACTTTGGGAAAATAGTAAATTACAAAAAAAAAATTTAAAAATTTGTAGGAAAAGAGTATTTTTGTTACCTTTCTATTAAGAAAAAAAGAAAAAATGAATTTCGATATACACAGATCAAGTTAGAGCGATCCAAGTCACCTTATATCTAAATTATAGTTACTGTCACTTTAGAACTTAACAAACTATGAAATATTGACCAAAATGAATGAAACCAATTGCATCCTTTATAAATTGAAGTTACAAATATAATCTCGAAAGAATTACATTGTTATCATATTTTTAAAAAAATTATGCTAATCCAAGTGTTAGTAACTCCTTAGAAACACAATTTTTTCACACAAACCACTTTTCGAAGGAGAAGGAGAAATAAATTTTAATGAATTTTTATTTTTTTTAAAACTATATTTAGAAACTAGAAAGAAAATTCTAAAAGACTCTATTTTATATCATCTTTAAATTCTTAATAGTTTTGCGGCAACAAGTGTCCGAAAGTGAAGTTTTTTCAAAGAATGTCTATCTTTGTAAAAGTTGGCCAAAAAGTGGGACATGCTATTGTGGGACCACTCATCATGTCTATTATGGATTATAGAGATTTATTCAATACAAATAGGGATTTAAAATCTATTGGATTTGTAAATAAAATTACACATTAATTCCTTCATAGTTGTTCTCCTTAGAAATTATAAGACAATTTATTGATTTTTGGAAGTATATATGGTTGTTCAGATGTAGTGTATTTTCTTGCTGCTAAGGAACCAAGTTTTATAGGTAAATAATATGAGTTGAGTAAGTCATCTAGGTCAGTTTGTGTTATCCTAGTTTCCGTTGCAAGACATGAAAAAGTATATTTTTTAGTTAAAATAGGATGATCTCATATTAGGATCAATTAAAGTTGAGGATTCTTCTATTGTGGAGCATTTCGCTCATTATATTATAGGTCTCCAATAGAAGTACCCAAAAAGTGGTCTATTGAGGGCCTTTGTTTTTTCCACATTGTTAATTGGTTTTGATCCATATGTAAGTTGTTATATTTACCAAACAAATACATTGGGCATGTTTTTTCCATGGAAGGCAAATTTTATCATAGACTTATTAGAAAAGAAGGATGAAACTATAATACTAAAGCCATGAAAATCTTACTTGAAGTTGTGGAGACTAAAGGAAACAACATAGAGATTTTTGTGATGACATGCAAAAAGGGTTTTCAGCAACCTAAGGAATCGAAAGTTGAGGCAAGTATAGCATAAAAAGTCATTAATGGTATATTTGGTATTTAAAACTTCAAAAGATCATACCAGAGGTTGAAAGAAACAAGGACATGAGTTTTTCCATCATCCCTAGCTAACTTCTCAATTAGGGATGTATCATTGCATGGGAATCAACCTATTTGTGTCCCTAGAAAGTTGGATCTTGGCTGATTTGTTTGTGAAGAAAAGAGGGGACTTGATGTATTTGTGTCCCAAAAGAGAAGAGGGGGCTTGGAAATATTATTGTCCCTTCAAGGAGAGAGAGGGGAATTGAATAGGATTTATCAAGAACTTGAGGAGGTGTTAGACACATTTGAAGAAGATGTGTAATTTCAAACAAAAGGTGTCTCATGTGCTGGAATATTAGTGATGATTATTTCCATACACTTAAGGAGGCGTTAGACACACTTGGAGGAGATGTGGACTTTTAGAGGAAAGGTGTCTCATGTACAACACTACAGGAGGCATTAGACACACTTGGAGTAGATTTGGAATTTCAAAGGAAATATATCTAATTGTGTAGAGGAGATGGGAATACTCATATTATGTAGATAGTTTTAGGTACTATGGTCAGGAGATCTATTGATGCAGTTATTTTAGTGTTTCTTAAGTGAGCAAGGAGGATTGGTGAAGGTACCTCATCATCAAAGTCTCTAGGACCTAGTTGGGTTCAAAACCTGTGCAAATTTCACTATTATTTGGATTACTGTAATAAGGGGGGATGTTGGTGTTTATTACAATATCTCTAGTTTTATTTATAGTGAACACTAATAAATTGTCCCCATTTATTAATGTGGTTATGTAGTTATCTGAAATACTTATATTTGTTGTGGCAATTAGAAACTTCCGCTACATTTTTGTACAACCTATTTAAATAAATTTTGTCTTACTAAATAATTCATCAAAACATGTTTTAATCTATATTCTTTTATCTCTGCATTTTCATATGTATATCTTGGAAATCCTCTTTATAATAAAAATACTTAAATAATGAATGGAAATGGACTATTTTATAGTCCATGATATCAAGAAATTTATTTTTGGGTTTATATAATATAGCTTACAATATATGGGACTATCACATAGTCCATACTAAAAGAACCTAACTCCACTACAAATGAGGCATATATACTTTAAGCCTACATAGTTTAAAGTTGTGACCTCTCTTTCAAGAGTATAAATTGTCCTTCATTAGGCCAATTATAGTGTACATTAACACTCCCTCATGGAAATAGAAGTGGCTCACTCTTTCTAGTGGATTTACACTAATTCAAGCAATAGTCTTAACCATTCTAATCTATGCAATGTTTCTCCTTCCTATTTTGGAGAAATTTGTAAAGTAAATTATAGATTTAAAAATAAATATCAACTAGTGTGGTATCATTGAGAAAATTAATTATATCTTGGTCAAATGGTCTAAAATATGTGCTAAAAAGTGATGTTAGGTTGTGTTTTTTAGACTAAAGTAATGAATTTAGTAATTGAAATGAAACTAATGTCATATATGAACTTGGAAAATAAAATTTACATTGGATCCAATTAGTACTATAGTATAAATATAATAAGTAGAAAATAGTGGAATTTTTCCCATGTGCATGGTCTAGAGAGATTTTGGATTTTAAAATATCCTCCACATATGTAGATATTAGGTTATGAAGGATATCAAATGGAGAATAAGGAAAGGAGTCATGACAAAGTTCTAGAGTGAGGCTTATATTGGAGAGAAATTGTTTAAATAAATAACAAAATTATGAATCCTCTTCTTATTTTGAGGAGGTGGTGATAATGAAAAACTACATGGTGAGCAATGTGGAGAGAAATGAGTTGGTTATAATTTTCTTCCTACCTTGAACTTTACATATCTTAGAAGCATGTAGATGATATCCTTAATAAATGGTCCAATCCCACATTCTTGAGGGAGGAGAAATTAATTTAGGGTAAGTGTAAATAAATTTTTATCTTAGTAAAAGAAGTATATACCTATAATTACAATAGAGATGAGAGGGAAGGATTTTCTATATAATAAATTTTATTTTTGTAGTGGTCCCACAATAGTTGGTTACACTTTTTTGCCAAGTTTGGTCCACTAAAATAAACATTCTAAAACAAACTTTGCATTGAGACACCTATTGCTACAAAACCATTAGAAATTTTAAAATTATATAAACTAGTGACTTTTATCATTTTATGTGTAGATTCTAAATATATACTTTTAAAAAAATGGAATTGATTTGTATCGATTTGTATATCTCCTTCAAAAAGTAGTTTCTAGCAAAAAACAACAATTTTAAGAATTTTAGATGTTTTTTCAGTTATCCATCAATGAAAAAGGGGGAGATTGTTAAGTTGTCATTTTTTCAATTGTCATTGATGTCATTATTCTAGTTCTTTAGGTACAGTACTTCTCTGATTATATCAATGGGACTAGTTAAAAGCTTTACTAATACAACTATCATCGATGTGTACTTATCTCTACTGAGGTGTATAATATCTTTGGTCCAAATCAATAATCTTAGTATGCAATACATTTTTCCTATGGCCAACTCCACCAAAATTCGTACTTCCGTGCTACACAAGTTTTTTTCTAGTCTAAGCTAACGTGATTAAATACAACTGACATGAAAGAATGATATATCGATGATGGTATATATTGCAAGCAACTTCAAAATAAATAAAAGATTGTATTGATGTATGTGACTTTCAATTATATGTAATCTACTAATGTGTATAGCATACTATTTTAAAAATTAATAAAAAATAGGTTTAGAGGGACTCGAAACCCAAAGAGTTAAAGATACAAATAGGTCATTTAGTACAGCTAGAAAGAATAATTAAAACAATATAGGGGGAAAAAGTGTTGTAAAGTGATGTCTTGAGAGAACTATGGATCACTTGAGGGTTTTCATTTATGGAAAAACATATGTTGGCATTAAGCAGAATTGCCACTAGTGACAACACTTATTTGCATTCTCAGTGCAAACCGAGCACAATGGTGCAAACCGAGCAGAACAGTGCAAACCGAGCAGATAGTGCAAACCGAGTAGACAGTGCAAACCGAGCAGACAGTGCAAACTGAGCAGACAGTGCAAACCGAGCAGACAGTGCAAACCGAGTAGACAGTGCAAACTAAGCAGACAGTGCAAACCGAGCAAACAGTGCAAACCGAGCAAGACAGTGCAAACCAAGCAAGTTAGTACAAACCGAGCAGGACAGTGTAAATCGAGTAACATCATGTCTACCGAGTCACCAGTATTTACTAAGTTAAAAACCTACCGAGTGGTCAGTATGAACCGTGCCTTCACTTCTACCGAGTGCATGACGATGCCGAGTAATGCAGTGGACGTATCAGAAAGTCACCGAGTTAGTTTGCAGGAACCGTGTAACCATACTTGGGCCGACTTAGTAGCACTTATGTTTATTTGTCAAGCCGACTTTGTAATTGTAATTGTAATTAATTGTTTAAGACTTGTATATAAACAATGTTGTAAAAATGTCAAGATGAATGGAATAAGCATGTATGTGAAAAAGAAAGAAAGGTAGAGATAAGCGAATTACAAAGGGCTTCAGCAGTATAAGGAACAGCAAAGACAAATTCATCACAGAAGGTGATCAGTACATCAGCGAATCTCAATCAGCAATCCAGTTGCAAAGCAAGAGATCTACTGTTTCATCCTAACAAGTGAATCAGTACTAAAATCCTTTAACCGGGTAGACTTAACAGTCTTTTGTAAAATCTCTTTACCGAGTGCATACTTCATTGTATGTTTGTAAATCCTTTAACAAGGTGGATTTAGCAATCCTTATTGCTCCTAACAGGGCAGATCATCAGAAGTGATCAAATTGTAAGCCTTAACCGGCCAACTTTATTCTGCAGTATTAAAGCTTTGTGGGTTTCATCCCCACCCCAGTTTTACTTTCTTTTTTGAAGGTTTCTGGGTAACCAAATCTATGTGTCACTGTTGTGAATGTTTTTAAGTTTCATGCTTTCTGTATGCAAAGGTTAAAGTAAATTACATGTTAATACATCTGTAATTGAAAGAAAATTTGGAGTTACTGATTCACCCCTCCCCTCTCAGTAACTCGGTTAATTCCTAAATATTTCCAACAATTGGTATCAGAGCAGCATTGGTTCTCAAGACAAAGCTTAACTAGCTTGAGCAAAAGATCCAGGACAATGGAGGTATTCAAACTGAACAAGGTGATTGAAAATGAAAAGCTAGATCTGGAAATGGCCATAGCTAAACTTAAAGAAGCAAAAGAACATTTTTCCCAATCCCTAAGAAGAAGGAAGGAACTTGCAAATCAGATGAATGATCAGAATTACATTGAAGAAAAGATTGAAGATCTTTTTCCCTCAAATAGCTCAGATGAAGCAAACAATGCTGTCAAAGAACTCCTAGAAAAGAATGGGTCTCTACAGGAAGAAGTGAGAAAATTAAAAAGAGAACAAGAGCTACACTCAACAAGATTTTGTGAGATCTTAGAACAAAGAAACAAGTTGAAAGATGAATTAGATGGAAGGAACATTGAAGTCCAAAATAAAACCCTTCAACTAGAAAACCTAATTGATCAGATCTCTCATACAAATGAGGAAATTCTGAATCTAAGATCAGAAATAGAAAGCACAAGAGAAGAACTAAGATCTGAAAAGGAAATCAATCTAAGATTGGTGGATGACCTAAACGCTGAAAAACAAATCAATGAAGGAATGCTGAAAAGTCAAGAAGACTTGAATCAGCTGTATGAGCGAAATCTTCATAGGCAAAAAGGAAAAGCAGGACTTGGATACAAAGGAGAAGGTGAATCTTCTAAGCAAGGTACTCAAAGGAATTAGAAACCTACTTGTAATCACTGTGGTAAAATAGGACATACTTCAAATAAATGTTGGAACAATGAAAAAGTAGAATTCAATGGAAAATGTTACAACTGCAATCAACCTGGTCACAAAGCAAATGAATGCAGGGAAAAACCAAGATTCAGAGGTAATTGTCACAAATGCAACAAACAAGGTCACAAGGCATCCGAGTGCAGATCCAAGACATTCAATCCAGCAGAACAAATTATGAAAGCAATGTTTGGATGGGACTACAACACCTGGTGTAGATGTCATTACTGTGGAGAATATGGACACATTGGCATGAATTGCATAAAACATCATCTAAGGAAAAGAGATACTACCGTAAGATGCTTCAAATGCACTAAACTCGGTCACATAGCCAGAAACTGCATGAATGCTAGTGAAGTTGAAGATGGAAAGAAGAATGAAGCAACTAAGGTCAGGAAACAGGTGAGACAAAAGTGGATTCCTAAATCTACCAAGCAAACCAGTCCAAGTAATGGAATGGGTGGCTCTACCGACTCAAACTAAATTTCCAAGAAAGCACTGGAACTGTATTCTCATAGACCAATCTCAAGCAGTTCCAGAACCGAATTAAAAGAAAGATCTAAATCAGCATGCAAGATGCAGTAAGATCACAGGAAGGTCAGTATCAGTCTTTACCGAGCAAAGTCGGTACCAGTCTTTACCGAGCGAGGTCGGAGCAATATGAATTCTCGAGTTCACCGAGTTGTGAAGTCTTTACCAAGCAATTAATTCTTAGTGGGTGACAGTCTGTCGGAATTCATACCCTAATTTATACTGAGCATTAATGATAGAGTTGTAAACAAAAGGCAAGTAATCGAACTCATTCTTCACCGCGAACCTTTATCACTTTGAGAGTAGAAAATTTCAAGAGCAACCCAGTGATTCAATACTTTTGCGAAAGGAATTTTCTGTGAGCTACCATGGCATCATCCAGCACTTCAGCAAAGAAAGGATCTGAAATGTTAGTCCAAGGGGAATGGAAAGCACCAGATTTCAAGATCATGCCCACAATTGCAGCAGCCCTAGATCTGAACGGAGCTCAATCTCAGATTCCTCCTAAGGTACTACTTATTAACGATATCCGCAATCATTTCAACTGTTCAATTCATGAAATGGGGAACCTAGAACTAGATATTGTGTGTGAGGAACTATGTGTGGATGGTATTCTCAAACCCGAGCACAAACATCTAGAAGATAAAGGTTTAGTTCACATTGCACATTTACCTTGAAACTTTCGGGAGAAATGGGTTAGATACATTCTCAACCGTGTACATGATGGCAAGATTTGGCTTGAGCAACCCATAGAGATCACAAAGAAGATGATTCATCAAATCACCGGTCTTCCCATGTTGAACAAAGCAAAAACTACCAAAACCCTAGGTCGGATGGAACTAGAGAAGAAAAACCTAGCCAAGTGGGATGGTAGAGGCATGAAAGTTAGCAGCATTACCGATGGTGAACTGAAATTAGCAGCATTACCGATGCTGAACTGAAGTTCAAGTCGATAGAATAGTGTCTCTTGTGAAGCTATTGACCTAGCATACAAAGTGGTCAAGAATAACTTAACATTTGACCTAGCAGACTTATTGTTAAAGCAGTTTAACAAAAACATGGAAAGCATTCAAACTTCCAAAAACAATCCATGTAAGTTTGGATCCCTATTGGTCTATTTATTCTTCTATGCTCAGAAATTCTTCCCTTCTAAAGGAAAAGTTGTATGGAGAAAAGATGTGCCAGTCCTTTATGAAATAAATGAATACATCTCAGAAATGGGTGAAAATTTTGAAAGCATCATGGATAATTATTTTGAGTCTTTCAAAGAGAAAATGAATGACAGATTCTGGATTCCATAGAAGTTGGTGGAAGATTACAAGGATGACATTTGTTTTATGGTGGATTGTGACAATGTATATATTCAAGCAGCTAAACCGAGGACTGTATATGTAAAACCTCTTCCTTATGAGGTAAATATTGATGAAACCAAGAATATCATTGAAGCTCTTCTTAATCAGCCTGTTAATCCCAAAGCTCCATATTTTGGAACATATGATGAAGCTAAGGTGAGAATTGAACTAAGCATAAAGCTTCCACAGGCGGTAAACAAAGGAAAGAAGAGGATAGCCAAAATGCAAATGCTAACCGAAGACAAAGGAGAAAAAGATGAAGAAGAAGAGGAAAAGGATGAGAAAACAGAGGAACCAGAACCTGCAAAGAAGAAAGGAAAGGTATTTATCACTAAGGCACCTAAGCCTCCCACTGCTGTATTTACAAGGAGAAGTGCAAGAGGTAAGGTAGACAAGGCAGACAAGGCAGACAAAGATATAGTATTCAAAAGGCCTCCTCTAAACTTTCAAGAGAGGATCAAACTTTTTAGAGACAGATCAGGATCTGGAGTAAGTAACATAAAATCTTTTAAATATGAAACAAGAACGGAAACAGAACAGAAGGAAATAGAAGATGCTGTTATTGAAAAGATGGGACAGTGGAAATACTCTCCTGAAGAAATAGCCCCACAGGTTCCATCAGTTCTATTAGATCCAATAAAAATGAGATGGAGCAATGCAAAGCAAACTGTGATAGACATATTTGATCAAACCCTGAGACAGTTAATGCCGAGCTTGAAAAATGATGAAGTAAAGAAGGCATTAAAAGAAAATGAAAATAAGATGACACTAAGGTTCAATACTTGTTTGATTCTGATCAACAATATTGAATCAATTGTGAAGGCTGCAAATGCCACATGGAAGAACATATACCACCTTCACCAACCGAGTATTGAAACAGTAATAATAAAAGATATTGAAGATGACAGTGATGAACAAGAAGAAGCCACTGAGGTAGATGATACTGTGAGAATAGTGGCAGAAGTCATTGCATCACTTCCTACCTCTCCAGTAAAAGTTTCTACATCTAGCCCGAAGACACCTTCAAGCATGGTTGTGACAACTTCTACATTTGTCCAATCATCTATAGCAACAACAGAAGCAACTACCATTTCTTCTACCGAGTTGCAGTCTCCCACATCATCAAGTTTTCCAGCAGTAAGTTTTCTAGTTTTTGAATCTACAAGTGTAAATATTTTAAGTTCTCCAATAGAAAGTATACCAATCTCTATAGCCAGCCCTACTATATCTACTATCACTACTACTAAGGCATTAAGTACAGATAAGCCTAAGGCTCTACCAAGTATAAAATTTTTGGGTAAGAATATAGTAGAGGATATAGACTTAGATGAAGAAATAGAGATTCCAACATTAGATTTTGCAAATCTATCAGCGGACCAAATGCAAAATATAGGTGAAATCCTTCAAAGGAAAGCAAAGCAAAAGAAGCTTAAAGAGGAGAGAGACAAGGAATATCAAATCATCAAGGATGCTAAGGACATTTTGTCTGATGCATTAGGTATTAAAGTAAACTCCTCCCAACATGTTTTGCTACAATTAGTAGAAGCAGTTAATAAATACAATGAGGATTCATCTGGGACAGAAAAGTTAGTTGAAAGAGCTGAGAAGAGATTCAACAATAAAGTGCTTGAGCACATTGCTCAGCACATAGCTATTAACCAAGCAGAGTTGTCTTCAGTTTTGTCAAACATTGAATCTACCTATTCGAATGCTACCTCTCTTTTGGCCAGATTGTGCAATATTGTCGAGTTCACAAAGGATGTCACAGATAAAATGAATAAAATGGATGAGGATATGAAGATTAGCATATAGAAGTTGCAACTTGAACCAAGTTCAACCTCTGCTCATCACATGAAAGTCTCATATCTATCAAATATGCAGTCAGATCTACTGAAAGAAGACACAAGGATCCGGTCCACACTGCTAAACATCCAACACATGATCCTTCCCATCATGAATACAATGTATAAGCACATTGAACATTCCAAAATATTGATTCATGACAATCAGTTCTCTATAGAAGATCACATGATTGAACTCTCTGCAGAAGTCCAAATTGCAATCCAAACATGCAAGATTCTGCAAGAAAGTTGGGACAGAACCCTGGCACTAATAATGAAGGTACATTCTGATTTTCTATCAAATTTTGGATTCTCTCTGTAAATCACTTCTATATGCACCTTTGGCATTATCGCCAAAAAGGGGGAGATATGTATAGAGGGAGATATATGTATAGAAGAAGATTTGTATAGAAAAAGTTAGCACATTGAAAGGGGGAGACAATGTATAAAGCCCTATAACAAAGACAAATTTTGAAAAATCAAAATAAAACTCAGCATGATTCATGTATATAAGTTTTAGCCAATAAGTGTTTTTGTCACTAATGCCAAAGGGGGAGATTGTTGGCATTAAGCAGAATTGCCACTAGTGACAACACTTATTTGCATTCTCAGTGCAAACTGAGCAGAACAGTGCAAACCGAGCAGATAGTGCAAACTGAGCAGATAGTGCAAACCGAGTAGACAGTGCAAACCGAGCAGATAGTGCAAACCGAGCAAACAGTGCAAACCGAGCAAGACAGTGCAAACCAAGCAAGTTAGTACAAACCGAGTAGGACAGTGTAAACCGAGTAACATCATGTCTACCGAGTCACCAGTATTTACCGAGTTCAAAACCTACCGAGTGGTCAGTATGAACCGTGCCTTCACTTCTACCGAGTGCATGACGATGCCGAGTAATGCAGTGGACGCCGAGTATCAGAAAGTCACCGAGTTAGTTTGCAGGAACCGTGTAACCATACTCGGGCCAACTTAGTAGCACTTATGTTTATTTGTCAAGCTGACTTTGTAATTGTAATTGTATAAGCACATTGAACATTCCAAAATATTGATTCATGACAATCAGTTCTCTATAGCAGATCACATGATTGAACTCTCTGCAGAAGTCCAAATTGCAATCCAAACATGCAAGATTCTGCAAGAAAGTTGGGACAGAACCCTGGCACTAATAATGAAGGTACATTCTGATTTTCTATCAAATTTTGGATTCTCTCTGTAAATCACTTCTATATGCACCTTTGGCATTATCGCCAAAAAGGGGGAGATATGTATAGAGGGAGATATATGTATAGAAGAAGATTTGTATAGAAAAAGTTAGCACATTGAAAGGGGGAGACAATGTATAAAGCCCTATAACAAAGACAAATTTTGAAAAATCAAAATAAAACTCAGCATGATTCATGTATATAAGTTTTGGCCAATAAGTGTTTTTGTCACTAATGCCAAAGGGGGAGATTGTTGGCATTAAGCAGAATTGCCACTAGTGACAACACTTATTTGCATTCTCAGTGCAAACCGAGCAGAACAGTGCAAACCGAGCAGATAGTGCAAACTGAGCAGATAGTGCAAACCGAGTAGACAGTGCAAACCGAGCAGACAGTGCAAACCGAGCAAACAGTGCAAACTGAGCAAGACAGTGCAAACCAAGCAAGTTAGTACAAACCGAGTAGGACAGTGTAAACCGAGTAACATCATGTCTACCGAGTCACCAGTATTTACCGAGTTCAAAACCTACCGAGTGGTCAGTATGAACCGTGCCTTCACTTCTACCGAGTGCATGACGATGCCGAGTAATGCAGTGGACGCCGAGTATCAGAAAGTCACCGAGTTAGTTTGCAGGAACCGTGTAACCATACTCAGGCCAACTTAGTAGCACTTATGTTTATTTGTCAAGCCGACTTTGTAATTGTAATTGTAATTAATTGTTTAAGACTTGTATATAAACAATGTTGTAAAAATGTCAAGATGAATGGAATAAGCATGTATGTGAAAAAGAAAGAAAGGCAGAGATAAGCGAATTACAAAGGGCTTCAGCAGTATAAGGAACAGCAAAGACAAATTCATCACAGAAGGTGATCAGTACATCAGTGAATCTCAATCAGCAATCCAGTTGCAAAGCAAGAGATCTACTGTTTCATCCTAACAGGTGAATCAGTACTAAAATCCTTTAACCAGGTAGACTTAACAGTCTTTTGTAAAATCTCTTTACCGAGTGCATACTTCATTGTATGTTTGTAAATCCTTTAACAAGGTGGATTTAGCAATCCTTATTGCTCCTAACAAGGCAGATCATCAGAAGTGATCAAATTGTAAGCCTTAACCGGCCAACTTTATTCTGCAGTATTAAAGCTTTGTGGGTTTCATCCCCACCCCAGTTTTACTTTCTTTTTGGAAGGTTTCTGGGTAACCAAATCTATGTGTCACTGTTGTGAATGTTTTTAAGTTTCATGCTTTCTGTATGCAAAGGTTAAAGTAAATTACATGTTAATACATCTGTAATTGAAAGAAAATTTGGAGTTACTGATTCACCCCTCCCCTCTCAGTAACTCGGTTAATTCCTAAATATTTCCAACAGTTATAGTGATTGCATGAAGTAAGTATGAATATTGGAGACACATTCATGAAAACGACTAAGTACATAATCGAATCTATAGAGTTTTGCAGTAGTATTTTGGTCAACTAATATAGTATATGTTATATGATGGATTGAAAGGTTAGAGGAAGATATTTTGGAATATATATGATCTTTAGTTAAGGTTGCATGTGCTTTGGTGTTGATATCAGTAAGTTACAGTGATATGAAGGCATGCGAAGATAAAGGAATAGTGAAATAGGGCATATGAACAGTTGCGATGATTAAGGGAATGATAGATGGAATGGTAATGTGCTAAGTCAAATAAATATTATATATTGCCAAAATTATGGTAATACAAGATCGCTGACTCATTATTTATTATTTTCTTTAGTAACTGTTATGTTTTGTATTGTATTTGAGAGCCGACTAGATGGTAGAATAGATATAAATAAAGAGTGTTTTGTGAAAGCGATGTGTGGAATAATATGTGTGAGATATAGATGCAAGTTTGGGATATCAGTGGTGATTGGTAGTAGATGTGAGATCATAGATTGACAAAGGCTATTGAGACTATAACTAGAACTATCAAAGCATAGCAGATGCTTGTAATGTTTATTCTTGAAGAACACTTTTGTAAGTAAATTATTGATTGTAAGAGTTGTAAGCTCACTATACCTTTAACGGGATTTTGTATACCTTTAATAGGGTTGATATTCCTCTAACAAGGAAATATACTATGTAATACTTAGCTCGTAATAGGGCTAGATCTCCTAACAAGGATATTATATTTTAGTACATAGTTGTGGGTACCATCCCCACTGGGGTTTTCCCTTGGCCAGGGTTTCCTTGAAAACAAATAATGGGTCATGAGTTATGTGTTATGTATTTATGTTCTTTTCATTTCAGCATTCATATGGTTTATTTTCAATTGTTTTGATTTTGATTTAAACTTTTGTAATATTGATTCACCCCTCATCTCAGTATTACTCAATCCTAACAATTGGTATTAGAGATATTGGCCCTTGGAGAGAAATTCTAATAGCTTAAGGGAGATCAGAATGGATTCAAAAAAATTTTAAGAGAAATTTGACGCGAGACTTGATGACCTGGACAAAGAAAAATTTGAGAATGGCAAATTGAAATTCAAATTAAGAAGAGCAAAAGATTTTATCAAGAAACTAAAGGACCAACTTGAATTTTTAAGAAATCAGAGACAAGACCTTATGGAAAAGATCAAGGAGGATTCAAAGAATGACACATGAAACTAGTTCAAGAAGATTGAGAAAGAAAAAGAAAAAATTAATCTTTTAATGATTAAGGAGATCTGAGATGAAAAGGATGCAAAATACAAAGTTGAAGAGACTCTAAAACAAGGAAATGTGCAAATAGAGAAAATGAAGACCGAACTTGATCACTACAAGGACAAATGCCTAGAATTAGAGAAATACAATCATATCATTAAAGGTGAACTCACTCAAGACAAGTTACACATTGAGAAATTATATATAAGAAGTGATAAGATTGATGAACAAAGACAGACAAAAATCTAAAGGAGATATAACTAGAATTGGATACAATGAAGGAGAATGCTCTAAGACTCATGAAGAATCACATGAAGAAAAGACTGAAGAAAGGCCTACTCTTGAAGCACATAAAGTTTAGATCAGACCTTTCAGAGGTAGATGCTTTGGATATAACAAAGTCAGACACATGAAAAGAGATTCTAGAGGTAGATGCCCTCTCAAACCCTTTACTAGTTATTGTTATAACTGTTATGCATATGGACACAATAAAGTAGAATGTAGGAAACCTGATCAAACAAGAAATAAACAAGATTGCAACAAATATGAATTAACAGCCAAGATCACATGATACAAATTCAATAACCTTGGGCATACTGCAATATTTTGTAACCTGTAGATTAATCAAGATAGAAGACTACCTACATGTTACAAATGCAGCAACTTAGGACATATAGAAATTTTTTGCAGGTATAATGGAATGGATAAAAGAAGAGGACCACCTCTTGTGGTTATAAAGAAAAATATTGGTGAGAGTGGTAAAAGTCTTGGTGAATACATGGATGAATTCAAGAATCATTTCATGAATCCAGCAAATGAAGATGATGGTAAAGTATGAAAGGTAAAATATTTTGATAGGGCATTGGTTTAGGGAGAGACAATAGATGCTATTGTGTCTTCGCAAGATGTTAACATTTCTACATCAACTTAGAAGGCCGAGCATGGCCTTAGGGGGAGCATTGGATGAAGACACTAGATTATATCCAGCCCTTGATTCTGAGGAATGAGCTCTTGCAAGCTTAGATGTGGTATATATAGATACTATGAAGTTTATATCTATGATTGTAGCACTTGAAGATTCATATTCTGTGAGTGGGAGATTTGTGTTTGACATGACAGTGTGTGAAGTTGAGATAACTGTAATAAATGCATTAACTCACTTAGCGATGGATAAAAGACCTCAAGGCATCTCATTTTTTCACCATTTGATAGAATAAACCAAGGAGAGAAGAGTTAAGGAGCATATCAATCACCTAGCAGCTACATTACATGATCAATTCTAGAATTCAGCATTGATGAGTCTAGTTTATGGGATGTTTTATTTATGATTTTCTGAGTCTAGACTTAAATATCTTATGGTTTTTCATAAACATTATGCGGAGTTTTATGTTTCTAAGCTTTATCCATATGTATATTTGATACTTTTGAAACTAAAGGACAAGACTGAATCTATATATATAGACTAATGGATATTATGATAAAATCTGGCATTTCTCTTCTCTAGTTTTAATGGGTAGTGTTCTTGCAGTCGTTTGACAAGGATAGGTTAAAATAGGAAAACTTATTATAATCTTTGCCTTGGATTTGTGTTGTGGATTCTGGTATGCTAACCTTTTGCAAGAGGAGAATAAGTCAGCAAGGAGCACGGACTCAAGGTTGAGTGGGTCTTTTAAGGTGAGTAACTATTTCAAATTTTATCATGGATCCACTACTTCCATAACTTCATGATTGCTAGTTTAGACCAAGTCAATCTGGTTATCGAGTGTTCCTATATTCTTGAAGCACTAATTATGGCTTATCCTCTTTCATAAATGATGATGTCATTCCTATAACTGAAGTTGTTATGCGATGTAATGAAGGACCTAGTTTTTAGGTGTCATGTTTTTCTCAGTTGGTTTTAAATAAGCTAGAACTTATGATTCCAGGCTAGCTATATGTTTTGAGGAATTCATACTATAATCCACAACAAAGTGAAATACTTTGATATTCCATATTGTATCTATGTCTTGTTAAATGAATATATGATAGTTCCATATTTCAATCTCTGAGTTGTAAATCATTCACACTTCTTTGGGGACCCATGCGGGAGGTGAATTCCCTGTTTATGTTCAAGTAGGATTTAGTTAAGTTTCTCTGAAGTTGTTAAGAACTGTTCCTCCTGCAGCCACTGGTAATAGAACCACTAACTATTTCCTGCAGCATAGGTTTACTTTTGAAGCATTATCTATTTACTGCTAAGCTTTTCCTTTAAGTTGTGAGTTAATCTATAGTTTCAGTTGCTAAGTATAAATCTCCTATAGCAGTAGCTTTTACTTTAGTAGTGATGACCTTTGAAAAGAACTAAAGCATAAACCTTGCATCCATCATCTCAAGTTCATGTTCCCAGATTGATACATTTAATGAATTCTAGCATGATATTCTAAGTAGACATGTGATAATTTTAAGCAATGAATCACTATAAAAGGATGTCCAATCCTTGGAGTTGCTAGAATATTATCTTGACCAGTCATTTTTGGCACCACTATCGGGGATGGTGTCAATTTAGTTTGACCTAGAAGTCATTAAGTTAGTTTGTATTCTACATTATTTGTATGCATAGACGTAGGGATCATCTTGGGCAATTCCTACCTAACCTTAATCAGGAAGAACCATTCGAGGTTTTCAATCTAGCACTTGAGGAAACCCAATTAGAGAACCCACAAGAAGAAGAACCATTTGAGAACATTTTTGCTGATGCCTATGACCAATTGCCTTCACCACAGTCATCTGAAGAGTCCTACCATTTAAATTCTATTTTTGCTAACCCAGCATATCTAGATAACATAATGGCTCAACCTACCTTCCCTTTTCCTATTCCTACTCAGCAAGGTAGCCAAAATTTGAAGAAAATTCCTATCGTTGCACTTTCTAAGTTCTATGGACTCATCATAGAAGATCTAGAGACTTTCCTCTTTGAGTTTGATGTCCTCTGCCAAAGCAATGACTATACAACTGATGACCATAAGCTCAAATTTTTTCCCTCCACTTTAAAAGAGGCTTCTCTAAGATGGTTTATGAGTTTGGGTGTTGATGCTGTGGTAGATTGGGATGCAATGTGTAGCCTATTTTTTGCTAAGTGCAAATATTATTGCAGAGGAGGGGACTTAAAAGGAGATGACATATTTAAAATGTCATAGAAAGAAGATGAAACCTTGGAAGACTATGTCTCCAGGTTCATGTTCATCCTGTAGCATAACACACAACACGAGCTGAACGAAGAATCTCAAAAGCATCTATTTTTGAGAGGTGTGAATGATGGAAGCATAGAGGCCCTTGACCTTATGGCACGGGGACATTACCTAGAAGAATTGGGATGACATAAAGAGTATATGTCTGAACTATTCTAGAACTACTATCAAGAAAGGAAGAGGTTTAAGAGCCTTGCCTCACAAGTCTAATGGCGTAGGTGTGTCCAAAATGGAGCTATCCAATCTATTGTCATATTTCAAGCAAGACATCATTAATGATGTCGCTACTCAGTTGGATACAATGTAGGCAAGGAGAAATAAAGATGAAGCTGATGAAATGTTAGTAGAGTACTATCCACACTGTAGGGAGAAGAAAAATAATTATCGGTATAATCTGTTGCAAGCTTGGAGTCCCAACTTATGCCTACCAAGTTCAAAGCCATTGATGAGAATAGAGAGGTTCTCTACATTTCCCAATGAAGGCCATGGGAATAGAGACCAGGTATTCCCCAAGATCCTCTTCAAAATTTTAATAGTAATAATGCATGGAAAAACCAATAGCATAGTGGATTTAGTGGGTATAATAGTTGGCAATAGCCTCAACAAGGTTGGAAACAACCTTAGCAAGGCTGGCAGTAGCATTAGTAAGGTTGGAAAAAACCTCAGCAAGGCTAGTAGTAGCATCAGCAATGTTGGCAACGGCCTCAGCAAGGCTAGCAATAGTCTCATCAGGGTTGGTCACAACCTCAGCAACCTTGGCAACAGCCCTAGCAGGGGTGGCAACAACCAAACAATTGGATGAACCAACCAAACCAGAAATCTTTGATGCCACCACCTTAGTAGAAGGCTCTAATACCTCCTCTTGCATCCAACACTACTTCCCCTAAATAGACTCAATTGCCTGCTCAACCTACTCCTAATCCCAACAATGCTAAACCAACAACTCAGCAGTAGAGCTATGCTATTTCCTTGAATAATATTCATTTAAGGTCTAGCACAACTCTTCCTCCTCCACAATATCCTATTATCACTAAAGTTGAGGATGCTTCACCAAAGCCAACTAAGGTGCCATTCAAACCTGTTGCTCCTGCAGCTCAAGAGCCCCCATTTCCTCATAGGTTAGAGGAACAAGCTAAGCTAGTGGAAAATCAAGTAGTGTTGGACTTTCTTTCCCAACTAAAGCAAATGACAATTATAATACCACTATTGGATGCCATAAAGGAAGTGTCTATATATACTAAATCCATCAAGGAAGCTTGTCTCAAACAACCCAGGAGGAAGAAAAAGGATCCTAAAACCGTACATGTCCTAGGCCAGTTATATGATCTGATGTTGGAGAAATTGATAGTTCCAAAGTATTCTGATCCTAGTAGCCCTATGGTCACAGTCACTATTCAAAGAATACAAGTCCAAAATGCTCTAGTTGACTTAGGTGCATCCATAAATGTCATGACCAAGGAAGTAATGTCTAGTTGCATATCATCGGTCTTAGGGAAACCCCAACCATCCTTCAACTTGTTGATAGTTCCACTATTACACCTGACAAGATGGTAGAGGATGTAATAGTCACCTTAAATTCTTGGGAATATCTGGTTGACTTTGTTGTCCTTTCTCCAAAGGCTAACATGGGAGGGTATCCAATAATTATAGGTAGGCCTTGGCTAGATACTGTAGATGCCTATATCACTTGTCGGTCGGGAAAAATGACTATATCCAATGGATTCAACACTAAAAATATGACTCTATATTCCCTAGCTCAACCTCTATTGCAAGATGACCAGATAATTTGGCCAGACTTGGGTGATACTGAACCTGAAGTCAATTCCATTTGCTAGTTAATTATGATATCCAGGGAACCATTTGTAGCCTTTAGGAGAGAAGATGATATAATTTCCTCCATTATCATGAATGAATATAGAGTGCAATCCATAACATGTTCCCAAGAAGACTATGTTCTTGAAACTTTGTTACCATCTTCGACTGCTCCACAGTATTCAGAAACTTCACAATTCCTTCATACATTATTACCTCAGGAATTGAGTCTTCTCCAATTGCTTAGCTATCCATGGTAGAGAAGGTCATTAAGCTAGAAGTTGGTCCAGGACAGGAATTAAATATGGGTAGTGCTTTGTCACTCTCCCAGTAGAAGGATGTCCTATAGATACTGCAAGAACATAAACAAGCTTTTTCTTGGGATTACACTGATATGAAAGGTCTAGATCCTAAACTCTATACCCATAAAATTTATATTAGTCCTTAATGTAGGCCTATCTGCCAACCTCAAAGAAGGGTTAATCTAGCTTTAAGAGATATAGTTAAGAATGAGTTGCAAAAGTTGTTAACTACTGGATTCATTTATCCCATTTTTTATAGTCAGTGGGTCTCCCCTCTTGTTATAGTACCTAAGAAAGGAGGGAAGTGGAGAGTTTGTGTTGACAACATGGAGCTTAACACAACCACTAAGAAGGACCACTTTCCATTATCGTTCATAGATCAAGTCCTTGATAACCTGGCTGGTAAGAAATACTTCTCTTTTCTAGATGTTTCAATGGTTATAATCAGATACAAATAGCCCCTAAAGATCAGGAGAAGACAACATTCACCTATCCATGGGGCACATTTTCCTATTTAGTGCTACCTTTTTGGTTGTGCAATGCTCCTGCCACTTTCCAGCGAGTTGTGATCATTATATTCTCAGATATCTCTATTGATTGCATGGAGATTCACATGGACAACTTTACCACATATGGGCATACTTTTGATGAGGCTAAGGAAAACTTGGAGAAAGTTATTTAGAGATGTTTTGATTATAACCTCTCTCTAAATAGTGAAAAGTGCTTCATGATGATGGAGGAAGGGGTTTTCTTAGGACATTTCATATCTTCAAAAGGTATTCAAGTGGACCCTGCCAAAATTGAAGTAATTAGCACATTACCTACTCTAGCAGAACAAAAGGATGTGCATAGTTTTCTTGGACATGTCAGGTATAAAGGACTTTAGTTAGTTTGCAATGCCACAGTATAATCTGCTCAAAAAGGATGTTGATTTCACTTGGGACTTTGAGTGTGCAAAGTCTTTCCTGCAGCTTAATGAAGTTCTCACCACAGCGCTAGTTTTGAGAGGACCTAATTGGGGCTTTCCTTTTCACATCCATACTGATGCCTCAAACTATGATATTTGTGTTGTACTTGGTTAGAAGGTGGACTTAGTTAAGCATGAAATGTACTTTATCAGTCAAAATTTGCAAGGAAATGAGTTTAATCACACTGTCACTAAAAAGAACTGCTTCCAGTCATCTATGCCTTGAATAAATTCAAACACTACATTACTAGATATGAGATCTATGTGCATACAAACCATTCTACTATTAAGTATCTCATGAACAAGCCTGTAATCTCTCAAAGACTAGCTTGTTGGTTGCTTCTTATGTAGGAATTTGACATTACAATCATAGATAAACCTTGTAAGGCCAATGTGGTAGCTGATTTTATTTCTAGGTTGCATGTAGCTAATGATCCTACAACCATTGATGATAGTTTTCTTGATGAACATCTCTTCCTACTATCTATACACAATCCCTGGTATGCCGATATTGCAAATTATCTCATCACTGGTAAGACACTAGCTCATTTCTCTGCTAAAGAAAGAAGATTTTTGACTGAAAAGAGATTTAATTATTCATGGATATCTGGATTCCTATTTTATACTGGTCCTGATCAAGTAACTAGAAGATGCATACGAGTAGATGAAACATATGATATCCTCAAGACATGTCATGATGAACCTTGTGGTGGATATTTTACTACCAAAAGAACAACATTGAAGATTTTGACTACAAGTTACTATTGGCCCAGCTTACACAAAGATGCTGCTCAGTACACCAAAAAGTATAAAAAATGCCAACGCATGGGATGGCCTACTAAGATAGATGAAATGCCCCTATAGCCACAAGTTGTTTTTGCACCCTTTGATAAATGGGGAATTGACTTTGTCACTCCTATTGAGCCCTCTTCACAAGGAAAATCCTATATCCTTGTATGCACTGACTATGTTACAAAATGGGCTGAGGCTAAACCTATGTGATGTAAGTAGGGATGGGGTTGCTCTGGTGTCCTTACTAGCTATAATAACTTTCTTAGGCTTTCTCTTGGCCTATTAGGGTTCAATTAGATACCGTACCCTGCATAGGATCCCAATCCTATCCTTCCAAATACCCCACCTAGTTACACCAATTCAAATGCTTGCCAATCCAATGGTTCTATCTTGCTTATAAACTTTTGTTTACACATAAAATGGATTTTTCTTTCTTCATAGTGAATGGGGTATGTATTTAGATGTTCTTCAATCCCATTCAACCTTCTGATTACAAACAAATTGAGTTTAGAGACTCAATCTTCCAAAACTGTCTCAAATGCACCAATTAGGCCTATTTGAACTAGCCCTCTTAATGAGGTTTTCCTTATCTAATTCAAGATTCCCCTTAATAGTGTACCAAATAGGATTGATATATAGATTATGATCCTTCACATATCCCCCTTATTGAATCCAAACTTGGATTGAAGCTTTCAATGCATTCAACCCACTTTTTTTCTTCCTCTTACTGTTGATTGCTTCCTAGCCGGGTACTCTGAACTCACCTAGGGCATCAATGAATTGAATTCAAAACTAATTCTTTGGGCCCCTCCTCTTACACACATTATATAATACAACTCCACCCCCATATAAAAAAAAACCCACAAAATTTCTATGGTGGAAATGGGAGTGGCAAGAACATCTTCATGTACAACTAGAACAGTTGCAGCAGACTGCCCAAAACAAAGATGATCTTCTAACCCAAGAAAAATGACCTCCTAATAACTATATTAATGAATTAAAAATGTTCACATATGCATGGTTAATAGGAATCTACAGTTAGATCATGTATTTCAATCCATTCTACCGTTCATGCAAACAAAAAAACTACGGGACTGTCAAATTTGGGACAGCAAAATGACACAACACAAAAGCTTTTCAAAGCATGAGAGGATGACCTTCTCAAAATTACTGGTGTGAATGAAAAAGTTCTATAAATTCATTTTAATCAAGGATCCATGGTTATATTTTTCATTTCAATCCATTATCCCATGCATGAAATCAAAAACTCAATGACTATAAAACTGTGAGCAGATTTGAAGAAGCTTTTATAACATAGCAAAAATGACCTCTCCCAAACGTATGGTCTGAAAATAAAAGCTCTATCTAATCATAAATAATATGGATCAAACATTAAAACATGGATTCAATACCATTTTCATAAGCATGAAAAGAAAACTTAAAACTGTGACTCTTTCTTCAATATTCAGAAATTTCTTTTTGTTCCACCTCTGTCCAAAATCATTACAATGCTTAGCTCATGGTTTTGAAAAGGTTTTACACTTCCTTTGTATGCTTCCTCCATGTCTGTAGATGTTACAAACATTATTCTTCTTCCCAACTTGATCTGTCATGAAAATTCTACAAGTTGTCATGCAAGTTCTTGAAAGTTGTCATGACCAATTTTTGTTTTCTTTTGTTTTTTGGCTTCTCCTTCAAAATAGGAGTTTGGAATCCTTCTTGGACATTTCCTAAGACATATTAATGATTTCTAGACATGATTTGGCCTTTCATCCATCATCCTTCCATTATTTCCCATTTTTTTGACACTTTTTAGCCAAGTTAGTAACTTTGACAAAAAAAATTAAAAAAATCAGTTATCTCACTCTACCTTTGGGTTTTGATCTCAGAATTTTTAGCCATAGTATAAAACCATATTCAAAGGCATTTAAAACATAACACAACCTATCCAAGTCCAATTTTCACTCTAGGACTTAATCTACCACTTTTTCCTGAAGAACACACAAAATAACTCTACTAAGCAAACTATCTAGACATGCATTGACCTAGTCATATCCACCTTAGGGAAATAAAGAAATGACCTTCTAAGGTCCACACAACTCTCCTGACTTAGCTAGAGTCAGTACATGCCAAAACCAAAAAAACATAGCAAGAAGACTAAGGAGTTGAGCTAAGTGTGCTCCTACACCACTATGAAGCACCTAAGAGATAATAATGTTGCAAAATTCCTTTATGAGTTCATCTTCACAAGATTCGGGGTACCAAGAGAGATTCAGTCTGATCAAGGACCTCAATTTACTTCTAATTTGATTGCTACTCTGATGGAAGATTACAACATCAGGCATGGTAAATCATCACCCTATCACCCCCAAGCTAATGGGAAGGTAGAATTTACCAATTGGGAGTTGGAGTCTATTCTCACTAAAATAGTAGCCATCCATAAGAAAGATTGGGCTATTTGACTTCCTAAAGCACTTTGGGCTTACCGAACTACAGGGAAGTCTACAACTAGTTTCACACCATTTGAGCTTTTTTATGGTCACTCTATAGTCATGCCTATAGAGTTTGAATATAAGAAACTCTGGACAACTCTTGATCTTGGGATAGATCTCACTGTAGCACAACAAGAATAGATAGTGAGCTTGAATGGCCTTGATGAGTGCTGAAAATCTACCCTGCACAACATAGAATTGATACAACACTAGCACAAGCAATGGCATTACAAGTATGTTAAGGACAAAGTCTTTTCTATTGGTGACTGGACACTCCTCTATGACTCAGTATTAGCATAGTCCAGGGAAATTCCAAACCAGGTGACTCAAACCATATAAGATTATTGCAGTCTTTCCAAATGGAGCAGTCCAGCTTTCCATAGTTGATCCAATTCATTTCAAATTATTGGTCAATGGTCATAGACTGAAGTTATATCATAAACCCCAGAGTAAGGACAAGTTTCTATAGCAATTCTCTTCCACCATTGGTGACACACTTCCTCCAGCAACTCGTAATGAGCTTTTTTCTCATTTGCTTTCCTCACTCTAGGAGATCTTGTCACTTTCATAATAAACACTTTCTTAACGAAAGTCACTTCTCCATAATAAAATTCCATTTCATTTCTTGTCTATCACCCATCCACCTCTTTTATTCTTCATTCATGGATAACAACAACTACCACCTCAACAGTAATTCAGGTTAGCACACATTTCAAGGTATGAAATTTTAATTTGTTTTTCCAGTTACTTTTTCGTATGTCTTGTCACTGATGCAAGTGTCAGACCACTTGCCAAATTTTAGCTGGGGGGAAGTTATATCAGTTTTTTTTCATTATGTTTATGAAATTTTTATATTTATTCTTTTATCTTGTTGTACTTGCATTTCTTGTCATGATTTGACTCTTTTTGAAAATCATTATGTTGCATTGTTATTTCACACATATGAGTTAAAGGAGGCAAGTTATGTCAAGTACAAGTTTTGCGGAGAGTACTTATGAGTAATTATGAGAAGTTAAGAGATAATTTGCATTTGCATTACTCATGAGCTCATTTTCCAAGCTACACTGCTAGTAATTTCCAAATTTGAAATCTTCCTACAACCTGCCTTTTCACGCTTCCTTGTTTGAAATTATTTTTGTCTATTTTTTTTATCTCCTACAACTTTGTTTTGGCTGTTTTGGGTATTTCATCAACCTGAAGATGGGAGGTGACCTCATTTGTAGGGAACCCACTGTGCATAATGTCTTGCTGGAAGACCAAGCCTGCAGGCCATATTTTCAAGCAAGGGGTTGGATAGATTATATCCAGAAGCTAACCAGCTAGGATGAGGAAGTTGCACTATAGTTTCTAAAATCATTAAAAGATGGAGTGGCTATACTCAAAGGACTAAGGGTGCCATTTTCATAGGCAATTTTGGTAGAAGTTATGGGGTTACTGCAGGAAGGGGAGGAATATGCAAAAAATCTTGATCCAACCATGTCCAGAGGTCAGTTCACTCTGCATTCCGATCCACCACTTGAAGTTGACTGGAAATAAGGTACATTTAGACTTTCTCTTCTAGAGCTATTTAGGCCATGTGTAGTTTATGTCATTAGATATTTTACCTGTGAAGGATGGCATTCATTCCTGCATTCCATTCACTTTAAATTCTTGAGTTGTTTAAGACATGACAATAGGCCTATCAATGTTCCTAGTTTTGTGTTTGGCATCTTGTCAAAGCAGGATACTCTAGTTCAAGAGGGTAAACATAATTCTATCTCACACCATTGTTTAATCGAATTGATAGTTGAGAAAGCCTTAAGGGAGCAGTTAGAAATATCCTGGGATGAATTTCTACTACAAGGGTTTAAGGAACCAATCCGAGAACCAATTGGGTAGAGAGTGGGATAGAGGATTAAAACTAATAAAGGGGTTAGGAAAATTTTTATTGAACTTGGACAATGTTCTTCATCCAAAAATAAATCTAGGGTTAGGACCCCTAATTCTCCTCATTCCTCTACTTCAAGTTCAACTTATGAAGAGGAATTGGAGACTTCTATAGAAAATTCTAAAGCTTCTCCTATCACAAAGAAGGTTTCCCCAAAGGACAGGAAAAAGAAAAGTAACCCTAGTACTAGTCAACCGGCTAAGAGATCTCCTGTAGCCACAGGCACTTCCAGAAAAAGGAAAGTTCTGGAAAAGAAGAAAGAAACTCCATTAAAGAGAAGTATTAGGAGGAATTAAAGTACAACTATGGATATTCTAGTTGAAGAACCAAATGTGGAACAAGAAACTTCTAGGTGGAAAGAAGAGGAATTTGGAAACATTCAGCAAGAAGCTAAAATACAACTTGAAACTTTTGAGTAGGAAGAACAATGGACTAAGATTATGCAGCAGGAAACATTTGAGGGGTTTCCTGATATTGAAATAGAGCAGGTTCCTAGTAAGCCAAAAAATGCAGAAGTCATTATAATCGGTGATGACTCCAACTCAGAAGAGCAAGCTTATGTGTTTCAGAGAAGAGATTCAACTTCTAGGAGCCCTTAGGAAAATGACTTAGATAGTTACATCAGGGAAGAATATGACACAATGTTTTCTCCTACAACAGAAAGGAGTCCCTATGAAGAGAATGTTGATATTGATGCAGACCTTGTTAATAAGGTAGTAGAGAAAATTTTGAATGAAAGATTATATACATTGGCCTCAGTGGCTCAAAAATGCTCAAATACCAAGAAGGCTATGATCATCTAGATAGATCCTTTAAAGAAGGAAAGTGAAAATAATGGCAAGTCACTTGTTCATACAATAGTAGATAATTCTTCCATTAGTCCCATGTCAGATAAATCTGGTTCAGCATCATTGTTATCTGTTATCTTTCAATTGTATGAACAATTAGTTTCTTAGAGAGAGTAGTGGAAACAACAATGAAAATAACTAAATAGGGTAATAGACTATCATTATCAGGAGACCGTAGTTTAGGAGGAAAGAGTAGAATAGATGAGTGTAAAACTTGACAAAATCACATCTCTACTTCCTGACCTGATGAGCTATAGATCCCCATCACTTGTCTATGCCTTGTTTCTCAAAGAACAACTATTAAACTATCAGATGACATGCATCATGCAAGAGAAATATCCCTCATTGAAAGAGCCTACTTAGTTTTCTCAAGCCTTCCATAACTCTCTTGCAGCCATTTAGAATCTATTGTGTGAACTTTATCTCCACAACCTAGCAGTCCCAAATGACCAAGTTTGGAATCCCTTACTTTATGTTTGAGATATTCAGCTTAGAGCCCTTATATCCTGGGTACAAAATGAGATTAGTTGGGACACTCAAGCCAAAGTGTATAGGGATTTATAGCCAAAAATTCCCATGTATCTAAGGCCTGAAGCCAAAGATCCTCAAACTTACTATTATAATTGGTTAAGGATTGCCCCTTCTGAGTCAAGCGGTACAGTAATCTATCCACTAAGGAATGAAGCATTTAATGCATATGAATGGCTAATAGAGTTTGAATTTCCTGCAGCTAGAAATGTTATTCAGTGGCGCTGGAATAGTTTATCTACGGAGATGAGAAATAGAGAACCACATTCACCTCTCAACTTTGCTATGGAAAATCAGCATGCACCTTGGTATATTTCCTTGGGAAGAGAGCGGGAAAGTTTCTGGATTCCACTAACCTTTCAGCTGCCATTACTGATGTCTCCTCTCCTTGCAAACTCAAAAAATTTAGATAGATTTGATACAAAGAAAGAGAAGGACAGGTGGAAAAGACACAGAGAGATAAAGGGATTCTATTGGAGTCTTACAGAAGGAGGTACTGGGCAAAGAACAGCTGCAGATTATAGATTGACAGCCAGGTTGAAGAATTTGTTTGCTACGGGACCAACAAATAGTTAAGTTGGGGGGAATGATGAGTTTATTTTATGAGATGTTTTGTTTATGATTTTCTAAGTCTAGACTTAAATATCTTATGGTTTTTCATAAACATTATGCAGACTTTTATGTTTCTAAGCTTTAGCCATATGTATATTTGATACTTTTGAAACTAAAGGACAAGACTGAATATATATATATATATACTAATGGATATTATGATAAAATCTAGTATTTCTCTTCTCTAGTTTTAATGGGTAGTGTTCCTGCAACCATGTGACAAGGATACATTAAAATAGGAAAACTTATTATAATCTTTGCCTTGGATTTGTGTTGTGAATTCTGGTATGATAACCTTTTGCAGGAGGAGAATAAGTCAGCAAGGAGCATGGACTCAAGGTTGAGTGGGTCTTTTAAGGTGAGTAATTATTTCAGATTTTATCATGGCTCCACTACTTCCATAACTTCACAATTGCTGATTCAAACCAAGTCAATCTGGTTACTGAGTGTTCATATATTCTTGAAGCACTAAATATGGCTTATCCTCTTGCATAAATGATGTTGTCATTCTTGTAACTAAAGTTGTTATGCTATGTAATGAAGGACCTAGTTTGTAGGTATTTGTTTCTTCTCGGTTTCTTTTAAATAAGCTGGAACTTATGATTCCAAGCTAGTTAGATGTTTTAAAGAATTCATACTATAATCCAACAACAAAGTGAAATACTTTGATAGTCCATATTGTATCTATGTTGTGTTAAATGAATATATGATAGTTCCAAATTTCAATCTCTGAGTTGTAAATCATTCACACTTCTGTGGGGGCCCGCGTCAGAGGTGAATTCCCTATTTATGTTCAAGTAGGATTCAGTTAAGTTTCTTTTAAGTTGTTAAGCATTGTTGCTCCTGTAGCCACTGGTAACAGAACCACTGATCGTTTCCTGTAGCATAGGTTTACTTTTGAAGCATTATCTATTTACTGCTAAGCTTTTCCTTTAAGTTGTGAGTTAATATGTAGGTTCAGTTGCTAAGTATAAATCTCCTGTAGCAGTAGCTTTTACTTTAGTAGTGATGACCTTTGAAAAGAACTAAAGCATAAACCTTGCAGCCATCATCTCAAGTTCACGTTCTTGAATTGATACATTTAATGAAGTCTAGCATGATATTCTAAGTAGACATGTGATAATTTTAAGCAATGAATCACTGTAAAAGGATGTCCAATCCTTGGAGTTTCTAGGATATTATCCTAACCAGTCAAGTGTATTCAAGGTATTTAGACCATTTACTTTATCAATAAGATTTCGATACACCTGTAATATATGATGTTGTTGATAGACTAAGGTATAAGTTTAAGAGACATCCATTTAAGTCTTGTGAGGATGACCTAAAAGGTTCATTTTTTAAAACACCTTATGACATCTTGTGTGTAGAATACATTAGGGCTTACATTCATTGTAAGTATGAAATAATAGGTGATCTAAAAATATATACAGAAATAAATGAGATGATATAATGTTAAGGGAAAATGAAGAATTCAAACACTTAGAAGACCAATCTATCATAAATCTAACCCTCTTGAATGAATTTAGTGAGACTCAATGGTTTAAGATTATACTCAGAAGAGTGCATCATCTGTTTATTTGGATAGGAGATGGTGTATGTGCTTCTAGGTGTGCTTGGACAAGTACTAAGAAGACCTTTCTTATCTTCTTAAAGGATCCTACTCTCCTCTATGATCTTCATAGGTTTATATTATTAACTAAAACCTTTCCAAACTCTTCTCTAAGAGTTAAACTCTTTTTGCTTAACCTTGAAGGACAATCACCTTGTAGTTACTCCAATGCTTTCTCCTACACTTAGAAGGCTCTAAGTGTCATCTTCACACAAACTAGAAAATTCATTGTATGGGTGCCAATTACCTTAAATTCATTCATATTACTCCTATTTGGAACCATCTTGGTGGATCTCCAAGCCCTTTCCTATCAGGTTCAAGATCTAGTCTTTAGGAGGCCTAATTAGGCCTAATTCCTTGTAGCCCTTGACAAGGTCTTTTCTCCATTTCCTACCAAATCTTCCTAAAATACATACAAAACCAATTCCAAATTTGAGTACCCTTTTATATTTTATGAAGGATTCATAAGTTTTTGGGTTCCTAGGGCATCCATACATAGGCTTCCTATTATCTAGGTCAAATAGGGCTAATAGGCCTAATTTATAGGACTAGACTGATTTCTTGCTCAAATCTCAACCAAACAAATTGGTAAGTTCTAAATCCTTCTAACATGAAATGATACCTTCATATGCCTTCTAGAACCATGATTTTTCTATACTTTACTTCTTTCCCCTGCATGAAATCTTCAATTCTTTACTATCAAACCTCTAACCGGGCACACTAAGATTGCCTAGGGCTTGGCATTGAAAATAGCAGCTCAATTCTTCCAACCTCCTAACTCTAAATATATACAATGCAATGTATCCCCTAAAACATTCATCTACCCTTAGGAATATTTCATGGCTAGATTTTATCGGGGAGCCATAAAAACACAAACTGGTCAGGACACGACCAAGAAACCCTCTAGATTCTAATTAGTTTATTCAAGATGCTAAATTAACTCTAAGCTACCTACATAAAGAATGAAAAATCCTGAAAACTATCCTATCAAAACAAATCCAACATCAGTTCAAATAATTTAATCGATATGATAGCATTGTCACACAATAAAGCTCGGTGTCCTCACAAAACCAAAATTGCAGAGTTGTTTCACTATTCTCAAACTTGATTAAAATAATCCCTACCTTGATATTCGATCCTAAGAGAGTCTTATATGCCATTCTCCATGTTTTTATGCCATGTTAGTTCATTCCCACTCCTATATTTTTGGGAATCTAATGCTGTTAAATTGCATGCAACATTTGCATTAAATTGCCAATGTTGTCATGACAACTTTTGGTATCTTTTACATTCATTAGGCCAACTAGAATATAGGGCCTCTATGCTATGTACTTCAATTAATTAACACCATTAATGACCTTAAAGCATCTTCCTTACATCCTTCATGGGTTTAGGACACATTGATAACCCAAATCCCAACTTTAGACTTCTAAGCCTTAGCTAACCAAAACAACTAACAATGACTAATTGGTGACCTTAGTTCTAACACTAACTCACCTAGTCCACATGGCCTTCTAAGGTCTCAAAGAAAACTCACAACTCAACTCACAACTCTAACCTCTCTAATGTTAGATACAAGCCAAAACTTTAAGGGCTTTGAGGATTGCCTAGGTGCTCCTACACCATCCTCCCCTAAACAAAAGACTTCAATCCACTCTTGGATTAAGTAAGGTTGCATCAACTCCCAACTTATTAAACTTAGCTTCCTTGATCCATACTACATCTACATCAGATTGACCATGCCACTTGATCAAATGTTCTTTATATTCCTTCTTTCTAGTCCTTTTGTAGACTCTTGAATCCAGTATGTTGTCAGCCTTCTTAACTATGGTAGAAGGTAATTGGAGTTCATCCACATCTTGGATAACTTCAATCAAGCTTTAATCTAGGTCAGGTGTAGGTCCTTTGTAAGGAACCATGGATGAAATGGTAAAAATAGGGAACGGTCCAGTATCCTCTGGCAGCTCCACTTTATAAGCATTATCTCCATACTTTGCTAAGATAGGACAGGGACCTATCCTTCTCATTTGCAACTTGTCAGGGAATCCCTTTTGTAATCTAGATTTGTTTAGATGCACCATCACCAAGTCTCCATTATTGAATTGGATTTCTCTTCTACCCTCATCAACCTTAGTCTTATGCTTCGTAATCTTCTCAGTCAATGTCTTCCTGACTGTGTCATGAATCTCCTGCTTTGCATTGATGAACTACAACTAATTTAGAACCTAATTGAAGATCTGTGATTAGAAGATCACTGACTTGTTGATTAGATATGTAATATGTTTAAATCAGTAATATGTTTTCATTGATGTCAACTAATTTTGACAGTACTTATCTTGTAAGTTACTATACTCAAACATCTATAAAGAAGAAGTGAAAGAGATGAAGAACATAAATATCTACATTGAGAAAGATGTATATGACACATGAGGATAAGAAATACATTGGGTAACTTATTGATGAGTCTATGACCTTATGTTATTGAAATAAGGATGTTGCATTCATCTATGATGAAGGATAGAGCCAAAATGCACAAAGCAGTGTGGTTGGTTAAAGAAGCATTCCAGTATACACCAACAAAGTGTAGTGTATACTGAGCATAGTATAAACTAAGCTAGTGTTTATCGATGCATTTCTTTGTTAACCAAGCAGGATAAAAGAACCTAATGATCAGTTTAGCCGATAAGGAGTGATGAGCTGGAAAGTGTATAACTTCGAGGTAACGGATAATGTTTGTTATGAAGATTGATAGCTAACATAATTCAAGGAAGATCTAAAGGATGAAATCAAAACATGTTATTTGGCACATTAGTCGAGGAAGGTTTAAGAGACAAAATCAATGAAGGTGATTAAGTAGAAAAATCTAATGGAGGATAAGAAAATGGTTTACTTTTCTATATAAGAGACTAGAGTTTCTAATGAAACACATGCCAGAAGAAGGAGATTATAGTATTTTCACGTGAACAAGTTTTCATGCATACCTGATCAAATAGGTTAAGAAAGAACTGAACTGCAGAGTATGCTGAGCGTCATAAAGTTATTATCGAGTGAGAGTAAGTTACAAAATAGTGATTGATATAGAATTGATGAATGATCAAAGTATTTGAATGAGCTTAAAATAGATCTGATAATCTGCAATTGAATTTGTTTTATATTTAGATCAAATAGTTGTTACAGTTTAACCATTGTAATTAGATAAATCTCTTAACAGAGTGGACTAGGAAATCCTTTTTCTGTATCATTCATAGAATGAAAATTGTTATCCTGTCAACCCCATACTGAATGTTGGTTGAGCGATAACTATTAGTCTAAAATCCTCTAACAAGGTCACACCTAACAGTGTGTTTGTAACATTTAATAGGGTTGGGTCTTCACTGACCTCACTTCAAAAGAATGAACAATTTTTGGGTTGTCGGTCCCAGGTGGGTTTTCCCTTTACAGTGTTTCCACATTAAATCTCTTGTGTTATGTGTTGATTGTGATATTTTTTTTTTATCATACTTTACATATTGCATATTAGATTTGGTCGGTAATCATTATAAGTTAATGATAGATAATCAGTAAAAGTATAGACAGTTTAGTATTTTAAGTTACCGAGTAGCAGAAGTTTGAGATAATTTGTTTTGGATTATACATTTTAACTTGGGATAGTGGATAACTAATTCAGCCCCCTCTCAGTTATTCTAACAATTGGTATCAGAGCTTAGGTTGCTTAGAAAAGAGTTTTAAGGACTTCAACACAAAGATCTCAAAATGTATAAGAGGGAAGTGCCAAAGCTAAACAAAGATAACTTCGTAGTATGTCAAAGCCGAATGAAGCTGCACATATCTGGAATTGGGAAGGCTACACTAGAACTGATGGAGAATGGCTACATTCAACCAACCACTAGTCCCTTGACTCTTGATCAATTAAGACACAGGCATGAATACAATGTTTCTATGATGGAGATTGATGCTGCTTGTACCAATGCCAAATTTGAAGATATCAAAAGTTGCACAACTGCCAAAGGTATGTGGGATAAACTTTCTCAAGTTTACAGTGGTGATGTGAATGTCAAAAGAACCAGAGCTGAAAGCCTAAGGAGTAGATTCAATGATATGAAGATGAAAGAAGGTGAAAATATTGTGCAGTATACAAATAGACTAAAAGAGGTAGTACATGCTATTAGAGCATCTGATAGAGTTATTGAGGAAGAAACAGTAGTAAGAAAACTTCTCAGAACCTTATTACCAGCTTATGCAATCATAATATATAAAATTCATGAAACAAGGTCTACATCTAGTAACACCCTTAATCTTGACAATCTCATTGGTAAGCTAACAACCTTTGAATTGAACAACTTTGATAACAGTGTTGTACCATTTGTTGAATCTACTTTTATGACTTCTCTAAAGATTGGTAAGTCTAGTAGCAAGAATAATAAGACTAATAGTGATAGCAATATTGATGATGAGCTTGAAGAACTTGAAGCTCTTATGGCCAGAAGGTTACCTAAAGGTAAAGGGAGATATAGAGGTAAATTACCTTTAGCATGTTTTAACTTTAAAGAGGTTGTCTATATTGTTGCCATATGTCCAAACTAGTAAGATGATGAAAGAAAAAAGGACCAATCTGAAGGAACCTATGGGAGAAGAAACAATAGGAGCTATTGACACAACAACAGAGACAACTGAGACAATAATGACATAGGTAAAAAGGTATGTTACATAGCTAAAGAAAATGAATCTGAATCTGACTCTAATGATGATGTAGAAGTTGTATTTTTTGCTATGAAATATGACACAGAGGAAGAAGAAAAACATGTAGAAACTATTGTCAAGTTGGCTATACTAATGTATATGACTTAGTATAGTGTTGTCACTATGGAAGAAAAGTCATATAGTAGTTTGGAGTCAATGCACTTGATGTAAAGATCATAATTCAGTTAAGTGTTGAAGACTAGATAGTGTATAGAGCTCCTGTAGCTTAGAGCATCAACACACGTGTGTATGGATGAATTATGGTATGCACCCTGGAATTTAAGTTAGTTAGACTATACTCATACTTATTCTATGAGAGCATAATAAGATATGCAAGGATATGAAAGATATAGTCAATTGAAGTTGCACAGCCAGTGTGTGCCAGCAGAGAATAGAGCATGGAGCTGACAATTAGTATTTTGTTTTGCAGTCATAACATAAAGTTGTAAAGGCTATGTGCCTATTGTATTTAGGTTTTAGACATATATACTTGTTTTTTTGTAAGCACACATAATCCAATTCATTTGGAAGTGTTATTTGTAATAGGTCTAAGGGCCGACCTAGTTGTTTATTTTGTATGAGCATATAAATATAAGATGCACCCATTGTATTTGGTATGGAAGTTGTGAGAGTAATATGTTAAGTAGATTAGAAGTGTGCGAAGACACTATGAGATGTATTAAATCTTTTTAAGAGGTCAAATCATTAGCACATCAAAGGAACTGATCTAACAAGCAGTGTCACAGTGACAGTTCACCTGGCAGATATAGTATGTATCTGATATCAGAAGGTTGTAGCCTTCACCATTTGAACAGTGAGCTCTAGGATAGTGACTCCACTCCCCTAACATGGATCATTTAAAAGACTCCTAACAAGTTTTGACCCTTAACAAGGTCTACATACTTAAAGCATTGTAAATCTACTCCTAACAGGGTAAAGGATCTTCTAGCAAGGATCACAAAATACTAGTACAGAATATTAGTGGGTGTCAATTCCCACTGGGTTTTACCTATTTGGGTTTCCCCATTATCATATTGGTGTCATGTGTTGATTTCTTGTTTTATGTTTATGTGAATGTTTAATTTAGTACTTATGCATTTAAGTTCAATATAAAGATTAAAGTGAAAAGTTAAAATACAGTGAACACTGATTCACCCCCCCCCCCCTCTCAGTGTTCCCATTCCTAACAATTGGTATCAAAGCTTTGGTCCTTAGAAAATAATTTTAACCACTTGAGGAGATCATGGAAAAAGGAGAAATGAAACATCTGAAGAGAAATCTTGAAGCCGCTCTTGAAGATCTGGACAAATCAGAAAGAGAAATTGAAGAACTAAAAGAAAAAGTCAGTGATGCACAATTAGTTATCAAAAGGCTAAGAAGGGATCTAAAAGAATGTTCCACCACTGATTTGGTAATAATGGTCAAAAAGATGAATGAAGAAAATGCATCCTTAAAAGAACAGCTTGAAGAATTTGATGAAAAAATGATTAACAATCAGAAAGCATGCAATGAATAGGTCAAAGAGAATCTTGAACTCAATGAAGAATTAAGACTAGCAAACATGGATATCTTGGAACTAAGAAACACCAAAGTAAGTTTGGAAACAAAATTAAAAGAAGCAAAAGATCACATTGACAAATTGCACACTAGTTCTGATTTGATAGAATCTTAGTTGTATGCAAGGAGAGCCAAAGGAGAAACTAGCTATATTGGATACAATGAAGCACAAAACTAGATTGACAACATGCCAGCAAGAAAGGATACATAGAAGGACTCTACTAATACTAAGAAGACTGAAGATCAAACCAAAGACAATAATGAACCTCCTAAGAATGAGCATAAGCCTGGAGAATGCACTTGTTTTGCATGTAACAAGCATGGACACATTGCAAGAAACTGTACAGAGGTAAGACCTTTTAATGGTTACTATTATTCATGCAATATATTTGGACATAAAGCTATGAATTGCAAGACTAGTAAGAAGAATAGGATCCAGCATGATCAAAAAAATTAGAATCAGACAAATGTAGGAATTTCTCAGAATGTTACATGTCAGATATGTAACTATAATGATCACTCAGCTATAACATGTAAAATGGTGACTCATGTCAATGCGCCAAGGAATATAAGACCTCCTCTCATTTGTCACTCTTGTAACAAGGTTGGACATATATCAAAGTTCTGTAGATCAAGGACACAAGGTCAGGAAAGCCTTAAAAAGACCGAAGAACTAGTATTGGATCCCGAAGGAGAATTCAATTTTTTGAAAGCCTCAGAGGATGTGAGCTTGATTTGGTCAAAAGGAAAGAAGGACAAAGTTGATGAGTATGTATCAGATGCATCCATAGTGGACGCAACCTCTATGTCTGCATGAATGGACCTCAAGGTCATAGGGGGAGCTAATTTATCTCTAGACCCCTGTGTGGCTAGTATACTCATTCTCAGAGTATGCGCCTTTGGACTTAAGCTTTTGGAGTATAAAGGAACCTTCGTGAAAAAGTGCACATGTTGATTGTTAACAGAACTCGAGTTGGAAATTTTGAAGTGACAGCCTGATTTACATGACTTGCATTAATTCCAAAATTCTCACTTTAAGTACATAGAAAACTATTTCATTACTCATAGCATTTGAATTTAGAGAAATTGAAGAGCAAATAGAGCCTTGGAAGTTGTTGTGAAGATACAGAGATTGAACTATCAGTGTTTGCAGTGTGTTTGGTCAGTTGCAGAAACCCTAGCTCATTGTGCCAATTCAAAAGTCATTAAATTATCTTAGAGATCAGTTGGAAATAAATTATCAAGTAAGTCATGGCCACTCCCATTGTTTATGATGTCGCTGAGAAGAAAATATATTTTTTCAAGAAGCACCCATTTAAATAACCCTAGATGATTTAGAGGGAGCTTTCTCCTGCACAACTATGGGTGTCATGCATGTGGAAGACATTAGGGCTTACATCTACTATAAGAAGGAACCAGTTGGGTTGGATAGGTTAAGGGTGCACATTGATACCATGTTGAAACTAGACAAAACCTTCATGGATGAATATGTCAAGTGGAATGATCACCCTATTATTGACTATGCTATGGCATATGAATTCTATGAGACAAAATGGATAAATATTTTATTAAGAAGAATTCATGATGATCTATTTTGGATTGGTGATGTGCTGATAAGAATCACAAGTGACCTGATAAATGAGATTATAGGCCTATCTAGAAGAGGCACCATCCTTCCTGTGGGAAAGGATGTCAGGAAAATGGTTGAGCAAGCATTTAAGTTAAGGAGCGATAGGAACGGCATGACAATCAAGCCTATTGAGTAAGTAGGCATCAAATTGATGTCAATAATACTGGGATACAAGTTTCATCACACCAAGGCACAGTTGATTAATAACATCAAGTCTATCGAACATAAAAAGCCAAAGATATTCAAGTTTGGGTCACTAATCATCTATATGTACCTTCATATAGTTGGGAAAGTATCAGACTTGTATTTAGACAAGTCCATTCCAACCACGCCATAGATATCCCTCAAAGTATCCATTGAGAGCACATTAAGGGATTATGTAACTTTGGAATTGAAGACCTTCAGGGCTAAGATGCAAATGAGGTACAGGATTCTAGAAAGCATTGTAGAGAAATATAAGGATACAATATGCTTTATGGTTGAAACTAATACAACTTGTATGGAAGCTATTGAACCAAGAACTAAGTGGATTCATCCACTTAGGTATGAATTAGAGGAACAGGTCCTTGAAGCATATGCATAGGTACTTCTGTCAGCCCCCAAAGATCCTAATGAACCTAGGTGGGGAACTAATGAGGAAAAGACAAGAGAAGTAGATGCAAAGCTAAATAGCGCAGCAAAAAAAAGAAAGGTTGCTAAAGTCACATCAGTGATCTTGAGAATACATGGTGTGTCTCAAGAAGAACTTGATAAAGCAAGTGAGGAGAAGATATCATTGGAAATTAAGAGTGCATCCACAATACAAGATGAGTCTGATGATCCTAAGAAGAAGAAGATAGAAACAGAAAAAGATGATAGTCAAAAGGGTAAAGAAGATACCACTCCTTCTGTGCCCAAAGATACTATTGACCTTACACTCCTCTGGAGTATAATCCAATAGACAAGAGGAAGAAAGCATCCAACACTAGTCATCCATCCTTACGAGCCACAAGGAGCAGGAAAAACATTCAAGCACCCCCTAAGGTAGGATTTAGACCAAGCCTTAAAGTTCTGAGCACAAGAATTATTGATGAGGGAAGAATTGATCAAGTAGGGAAGTTTTATGATACATACAGTATGATTGAAAAATCAGAAATACATGGTATGATTGTCAAACATGTGATCAAGCTCAAAAAAACAATTTTGGAGTTGAAGACTTTGATTCCAAACAAAGTATGGGATATAATAGAATTCCAAAAGAGACAAGAAAATGAAGAGGATCTAAGGATCAGAGAAAAGATCTTAGATGAAAGTTTTCCAGTATGTTCTCTAGAAGAAAAATTTATGTTGCTAAACTTGGTGAAGCCACATTTGAGAACCAAACTAGGACACTCTATATCATGGACAAGAATTATGATTTGATTGCCAAAGAGACAAAGAAGGCATTTGAGAAGGGTTTTATGGATAGACACATGTATCCTCCTACTACACCAATAGTACAAGTAACCAATAAGGAAGATAAAGTGGTAGAGCCCACAAATGTACCAGTGATAGGTCCACAGGACTCAACACCCATAATAGAAACTCAAATAGAGGTAGACAAGTCTACACCCATCACAAAATCACACAAAGATAGCACTATTTTCATTGATAATGTGGAGATAGCCATGGTGGCTACATATAAGGATTTGGACAAGTTTGATGAAGCTTTTGTGAGTACACAAGAAGCTGAAATCCTATGTAGCAATACACCTCCCACTCATCAAGAAGTACTTATAAAAGACATATCTGATGAGATAATAGAAGAAAAGAAAGAAGTAGAAAAGAAAGAAGTATAAAAGAAGAAGTAGAAAAGAAAGAAGAAGAAAAGAAAGGAGAAGAAGTGGAAAAATGAAGTGAACATAAGGATGAAACTTATGTTGAACTGGTCAAGGTGAAACAAGAAGTGATGGATAACACTCCCATCACTCCCTCCTCAGCATTGTTGTCAAGTTTGGCACCTGACACAAGTAGTTTGGACTCATGGACAAAAGAAGACCTGATTAAGTTCAAAGTCTTAGCTATGGAGAAGGAAAAAGAAAAACAAGTAATGAGGAATCCCCTCCTGGTAGAATTAGTAAACATTTTGAATAGTCTACTACCAAAGGATAAGAAAGTGGTAAAGGTACACTTTATTGATGATGTGAGTACAGTCATCTCACAATTTAAAAGCAATTTTTCTAGCTTAGAAGAATCTGCATCCATAGTGGCATAAGAGAAGTACTTAAAGAAGAGACTAAATGAACTAATGAGAAACTTTGCACTAGACTTGAATTCACTTAATTCTAGTCAAGCATCCTTGAAATAAATTATAGATGAGGGAAGAAGAATCATTGCAGAATGCATGGAACAAGATAAGCTTACTAATGCTCATTTCAAAATAAAAGAGGCAGAAGCTATGATTGAGAAAGTAAAGAGTTCAGTGAGAGACAAATCCATAGATATGAACATGTGCACTAATGTCTACCAAGGATAGATAGACAAAATTCAGAAGGAAGAGAAAGAGATGGCACAGATAAGATCTAGACAGACTTAGTTGAGGAATGCTCTTGCACCCTCACTAAACATTCTCAATCAGAACATCAAGGAGATTGATGCCACCATGATAACTTATGATCATGGTCCCAGCAATGACTTGGAGAAGATGGAGAAGCTTCAATATGCATTATGCACCCATCTCCAAATAGTTAACTCTCTGATAACTTTTTGGAAGAAGGAGATCCAGAACCTCAAAATAACATATCCAAATGTTTTCCCTCAATATGTATAGATACATCTTTTTGATACACCTTTTTCATTAACGTCAAAGGGGGAGATGAGTATAGAATATGGAGTATCATATGTATAGGGAGATACAATATTTTGTATAAGATATGTATAGAAGACAAAACTTTTTTGTAGTAAGGATAGTTAGCAACTTGGCCATATTCCTTTTTTGCCATCAATCACAAAGGGGAGATTGTTGGCAAGTTAGCTATACTGATGTATATAACTTAGTATATAATTTTAATTATGGAAACAAAGTCATATAGCAGTTTGGAGTTAGGGCACTTGATGTAAAGATCAAAATTCAGTTAATTGTTGAAGACTGGATAGTGTATAGAGTTCCTACAGCTCAGAGCATCAGTGCACATGCGTACAGATGAATTATGGTATGTGCCCTGGAAGTTAAGTTAGCTAGACTATACTCATGCTTAGTCTATGAATGCATAATCAGATATGCAAGGATATGAAAGATATAGTCATTTGAAGTTGCATAGCCAGTGTGTACCAATAGAGAATAGAGCATGGAGCCGACAGTTAGTATTTTGTTTTGCGGTCATAATATAAAGTTGTAAAGGCTATGCACCTATTGTATTTAGGTTTCTGACATATATACTTGTTTTTTTGTAAGCATGCATAAGCCAATTAATTTGGAAGCATTATTTGTAATAGGTCTAAAGGCCGACCTAGTTATTTATTTTGTATGAGTGTATAAATATAAGATGCACCCATTTATTCGGTATGGAAGTTGCGAGAGTAATATGTTAAGAAGAGTAGAAGTGTACAAGGACACTATGAGATGTATTAAATCTTTGTAAGAGGTCAAAGCATCAGTGCATCAAAGTAACTGATCTAACAAGCAGTGTCACAGTGATCATTCACCTGACAAATATAGTGTGTATCTGATATCAAAAGGTTGTAGCCTTCACCATTTGAGAAATGAGCTCTAGCACAGTGACTCCACTCCCCTAATAGGGTCCAACCCTTAACAAGGTCTACTATACTTAAAGCATTGTAAATCTACTCCTAACAGGGTAAAGGATCTTCTAGTAAGGATCACAAAATACTAGTATAGAATATTAGTGGGTGTCAATTCCCACCGGGGTTTTACCTATTTGGGTTTCCCCGTAATCATATTGGGGTCATGTGTTGATTTCATGTTTCATGTTTATGTGAATTTTTAATTCATTACTTAATCATTTAATTTCAGTATAAAGATTAAATTGAAAAGTTAAAATATAGTGAACACTGATTCACCCCCCCCCCCCCCTCAATGTTCCCATTCCTAACAGAAACATCACTGATCTCTAGAGTTAACATAAATGATACATGGATTATAGATAGAATATGAAAATGCTTATTGGGTAAAAGGAATAAACTATAATTTTCTAAGTGTGGCATAGCTAAATAATTTAGGCCACTGAGTTTCTTTTGAGAGCAAGAAAGTAAAAATATTTGATGATGGAGGAAGACTGGTTGGAAGTGGAGCACAATCTAGAGGTAATCTATTTTATCTTGATATTGATGAGTCTTCTTTCTTAATGATAAAAGATTAAGATGTTTGGTTGTGGCATAAAAGGTTATGCCATGTGAATTTTGATAACATGATTAAGATTAATAAAAAGAGAAGAGTTAGAGGTCTGTCTAACTTATCTAAGCCTGATCATGTTATGTGTCATGAATTTCAAAAAGGTAAGATGACAAAATCTAGTTTCAAAAGAAAATATTATTCAACAAAGAAGATACTTGAGTTGGTTCATACTAACCTATGTGGTCCTATGAGAACTTAGAGTTATTATGGTGATAGATACTTTATTCTTTTTGTTGATGACTATACTAGATTGATGACTATCATGTTCTTAAAAGAAAAATCTGAAGCATTCAAGATGTTCAAGTGGTATAAACAAAAATAGGAAAAGAGACTGGTAAAGAATTGAAATGCCTAAGATATGATATAGGAGGTGAATTTATCTCTGATGAATTTACTAATTTCTATAATGAGCATGGTATTAAAAGACAAGTCTCTACACCGAGGACACCTCGGTAGAATGGCATTGCTGAAAGGAGGAATAGGCCTATAGTTGACTATGCTAGGACACTAATGCTACAAAATAATGTTGCTCAAACATACTGGAGAGAAGCTATTAGTATAGCTATTTATGTTTTGAACTGAGTACAACTAAAAAAGGACACTAACAAGACACCCTATGAGTTATGGTTTGGACACAAATCCACTGTAAGTTATCTCAAAAATTTTGGAAGTAAATACTTTATTCTGAAAGATGAAAGAAATGGGAAGTTTGACTCAAAAGGTGATGAAGGGATATTTCTATGATATTCTAGTAAAAGCAAAGCATATAAGTGTCTGAATAAAGTAACTAACAAAATGATTGAAAGTGCTAATGTTCAAGTTGATGAGTTTGATGATAAGAATATAGAGGAAAGCAAAAAGGAACCTAAAGACTATGGTAGATTCACTTACATTGAACAACCAGAGGTTCTACTGATGCAACAGATAGTAATTACTGGTCAACAAGAAAGAAATACCAATGGACATGAAAGAGGAACCGACGAGCAGGATGGACTTACCGAGCAATCAAATGAAACTTCCCAAGATGAACAAGAAAGAAGAGACTGATTACTGGCAATATTTGTTAGAAGACATCATCTTGAGACAAATTATTGGAGACAGACAAGCAGGAATGATGACAAAAAACAAAGCAAGACAAGGTACATGTCTAGTTTGTGAATTTGAACCAAAGAATGTAAATATTGCATTAGAGAATGAAGAATGGATTAATGCAATGAAAGAAGAAATAGAGAAAATAGAGAAGAACAAAACGTGGAGTTTAGTACCCAGACCTAAAGACAAAAATGTTATCGGTACTAAGTGGATATATAGAAACAAGCTGAATGAGAATGGAGAGGTAACAATAAATAAAGCCAAATTAGTATGCAAGGGATATGGACAGGAGGAAGGCATAGACTATGGTGAAACATTTTCACCTATTGCTAGATTAGAAGGAATTAGAATGTTACTTGCATATGCTGCATACAAGAAATTCAAGGTTTATCAAATGGATGTTAAGTTAGCATTTCTGAATGGGATACTTGAAGAAGAGGTCTACATAGAACAACCAGAAGGGTTCATTGATCTAGATAACAAAGACATTGTATGTATACTACATAATGCTTTATATGGTTTGAAGCAAGCACCGAGAGCCTAGTATGAGAGGCTACATACTTACTTATTAAGTATTGGATTTGTTAGAACTAGTGAGAATAATAATTTGTATATGAAAGGAGATACTGATGATAGTATTATTATTGCTAAAATATTTATGGATGATATTATTTTTGGAGGTCAAGATCACATATGTAAAGCCTTTTCTAATGAGATGAGAAAAGAGTTTGAAATGTCAATGTTTGGAGACATTAAGTTCTTTCTAGGCTTATAAGTGATTCAGTGGAGTGATGGGGTATTCATCACACAATCCAAATATATAAAGGAAGTATTGAAAACATTTGGCATGGAAGATGCTAAACCTATGGGAACACCGATGGCTACTAGATGTAAACTAAGGAAGATGAAACTACAGAGGTAAACATGACACTGTACCAATCTATGATTTGTAAGTTAATGTATGTAGTTCACAGTAGGCCTGATATAGCACATGTTGTTGTAATTGTTGCAAGATTTTCTACAAACCCTAGAGAATCACACATGGTTGCTACAAAGAGAATCTTAAGATATTTGAAAAAGATAGAAGATTATGAACTGTGGTATCCTAAGGAAGGAAAATTTGAATTGAAGGTATATACTGATGCTGATTGGGCTAGAAATGTGGATGACAGAAAATGTACCACTGAAGGAGCATTCATCTTTGGTGAAAGACTTGTTACATGGACAAGTAATAAATAGGCTTGCATTTCTTAGTCTAAAGCTAAAGCAGAGTATGTTGCTACTACAACTAACTGTTCAAATATTGCATATATCAAGCAAGTGTTGGAAGGAATCAATGAGGTAATCACTAAGCCAATGATTATATATTGTGACAACACTAGTGAAATTAATATTTCAAAGAATCTGGTGATACATTCTAAAACAAAGCATATATCTATTAAGTATCACTACTTAAGAGAACAAGTGAAAGAGAAGCAAGTTAAGTTAGAATTTGTTACATCAAAAGAACAACTTGCAGAAATATTTACAAAGCCTCTACCGAAGGACACATTTAAATACTTGAGGACTAGACTTGGGGTTCGTCCCCTGTCTACCTATCACTAAGGTGCTCTAGATGTTGCATCAGTCTAATCTTATCAGAAGATCATACATGTTGATGCAACATAGTTGACACTTTTGGATCATGTTCAAGGTTGTGAAAATTTTGAAAACTAGAACAGATTGGCATATCAATATACAGAGATATAGAGAATGCACTGAAAAATAGATAGTTACATGGATACTACAGAGTGGTGTGTTTATTTGTTTCTTTGGCATTGTTTTTGAATAAGGTAAAAATAGGTTTTGAATGGAACCCAAAACCATTTACATCAAAGCAAAAAGATAAAGCATTAAAGATTTTCAAAAAGAAACTCCTGCTGCAAAGAACAGAGCAGGACCCAAAAAAATACTAGATACGACAACAAAAGCAAAGAAAATAGATCTAGAAACTATAGATCTCTATAGTTTTTGTTGACCATTAGTGTTTCACACTTAGTCATTTATCTAGGCAATGATGGTCGGTCATCACTGCGACCGAGTCATTTTGTAAAGGCTAATTTTTGTATTGTATACTTACCGACCAGTAGTACTACCGAGTAAAGTCATGGTCACTATATGTTTGTAATATGTCGAGAGTATAGTTATTGCTGAGTTACATATATCAATGATTACTGAGTGACATAGAAGTTCAACCGATGTCGAGTATAGTTTATGCTGAGTGCTAGGAATAATTTTTGCCAAGTTAGCCAGAATTGACATACAAGTTTGGAATGGCACAATGATCGAGGTAAACCATTTTTGGTGATAATAATGTTTTGTATTTTATCTATTAAGGTAATTATAGAGGTAATTACGCATCCATATTGTTATCATTGATCCCTATGTAAAACCTAGAGCCAATCAAAAAATTATATAGTTAAGGCGGCAATAGAAATAAATCTGATCCGTAGATCTTGAAACGATAAAACATTTTTGTTGTTATATAAGGGAAAGATCTAGATGAGAGATATGTGTGTGAATCAGAGAGATAAGATTGAATTAGTATGAGAAAATGATCAGAGAAGTATATTCAGAATAGTGAAGTATTTAGAAAGAGTTCAATGACCGAGCTAAGCAGTGAAAGGACAGAATCAAGAAAGATCAGTAGAAGAGATCAAAGCAAGAGTAAAGAGAAGATTTGTAATCTACATACTAGTGCAAACTGAGAGATTAGGTACTAAGACATTTTGACCAGTGTATCAGGGTAAATCTCTTAACCAAGTAGTCTTAGCAGACTTTTGTAAATCTCTTTACCGAGTGCTTACTTTATTGTAAGTTTATAAATCCTTTAACAAGGTATACTATACAAGTCTTTTAGCTTTTAACCGAGCAGACCTTTCATAGGGTAGATCATGATTTGATCACATTTTGTAAGCCTTAACAGGCAAAACTTATTACTGCAGTAGTGAAGATTTGTGGGTGTCATCCCCACCCCAGTTTTACCTTTCAAGGGTTTCTGGGTTACCAAAATCTTGGTGTTATGAGTAATTTCATGCATGCTACTTTATATGTTTTATTGCTTACTATGATCAATTTTTATTTATGTCAATGCATAAAATTTTATCAGATCAAAGGATAAAGGTAGGTAATATCTGATTCACCCCCCCGTCTCAATATTACTTTCCCACTTATATTTCCAACAATTGGTATCAGAGCAGCAAGGTTTCTCTTAAGGAAGTCTAACCACTTAAGGAAAAAGATCTTAAAATGGAAGCTTATAAACTAGGGAAGATTATAGAGAATCAAAAGATTGAAGTATAGCTGGCATTGTAGCAACTGGAAGCAGCTAGAGGAGAATTGAAGAAATCTTTGAGCAAGAGAAGAGAGATTTCAATCCAACAGAATGAGCTACAGTACAAAGAGGAAGACATCTCTGGACTATTTGACAATGCTAACTCTTCCAAGAGTGATAAAGCTATAAAGGAACTATTGGAGAAAAATACCATACTAAATGATGACATCGGAACTCTAAGGAGAGAACAAGAAATTTAGTCTGTCAAACTTTGTGAATTAGTGGAACAGAAAAAGAAAGCTGAAGATGATAACACAATGGTTGAGGAAGACAAAAGACAAATTGCAATCAGACTAGATGATAGAACAAGTGACATGCAAAGATTGACTAATAATCAATTAGACATGGTAAATCAGCTACCGATGGTTAATCAGGAATTGGACAAAAAAGATATGGAAATCAATCAACTAAGGTCTGAGAATGATTAGTTGAAACATGATCTGAGAACTGAAAAAGAGATCAATAAAAGGATGAACAAACCTAATGAAGCTGTAAAATATTTTGAAGAGTTGTTAAGATCACCTAGAAGATCTAGTGATAGATCAGGACTTGGACTGAATGAACATTTATCTATTGAAGAAGGAGAAACATCAATGAATGGAGAACAAAAGATGGCTAAACCAAAGAACACCAAACCCACATGTCATCACTATGGAAAGCTAGGACATACAGCCAACATATGCATAAGCAAACATGGTAAGTTTGATTCTAAGCCTAAGTTTAATGGACATTGTCTTAACTGCAAGAAGCATGGACATCAAGTACATGAATGTAGATTCAAAGCTAGTAATTCATCCACCTCACCCAAGTTTCAAGGAAGTTGTTTCAATTTTCATAAATATGGGCATAAAGAATTTGAATGTAGATCTAGACCAAGGTGGTCATCAAATGAGAAAACAAAGCTAGTCACAAAGCACAACTGTTACAATTGGGATTACAACACTTGGTATAATTGCCATTATTGTGGCAAGTATGGACACATCGGAGAAAATTGCATGAAGACTCACTTTAGAGGAAAATCAAAAAAGCTAGATGAATGGAAGCATGGTTTGTTACAAATGTAACAAGGTCGGTCATTTAAAGAAAGATTTTAGATCACCTATGCTAAGCAATGAAAAAAAGAATGGAGGTATTCATGAGAAACTGAAGAGTCAGATTGAAAAGACATGGAGGAAGAAAGAACAACAAAACTCAAGCAAAGCTAGCACATCGGCGATCACCCAATCTAATGGATTAGGTGATCACACTTCTTCTAATTAAGCTTGAAAGGTATGTTTGGAACTAAATCTTGCAAAGCCTTATCTTTCATCAGTTCCTAACATAGAACTAAGCAAAAGTCCACATCAGCATAGATAAAGATGCACTAGGACATATGTGAACAAAATAGAAAATTTCACTTTTGATGCTGAGCATCAGTGTCAACGACCAAGCTATCAATGCATGTCAAGCACCTGCAATGGCCGAAATGTTATGTACGCTGAGCTATGTCGCAATGGTTATATCGACTGAGCTTGTGAGTTTGTCGAGATAGTTGTAATCTACCTAAATCTGTACAGCATTTATGAGGCCCTAATCCTATGTTTTTTGGATTCTATAAAGCAAAAAGTTGGCATTAATTTCATTTCACTAGGCTATTCAAGATTTTAGAGAGAGATTTAGAGTTTGAGCAACCTAATTAAGCAAAGCAATTCCAAATTTTGTCAGCGTGCCGTTAGCAAAATTCATCTACAGGGTTATTGACAAAAAGGTACTTTACCGAGAAAATATTTTCTTTTTCAAAAATTACAATTTAAAATGGCATCATCTTCATCCACACCAGTTAAGAAGCAAGGGATGGAAGTTTTCAATGTGCAACTTGTAAGGAACGAAGTTTGCAAACCAAGGGTATTCAAGACAATATCGGAAAGTGTTGTCAAAGGAGATTTGAATGGAGCCCTATCTTCTATTCTGTAGAATGTGTTATTGATGAATGACATTAGGTCTTGCTATATGTGCAAAATTGGAGAAATTGGTGATTATGAGATCAGGGAAGCATATGAAAAACTATGTGTCAATGGAGTACTGAAGCCAGAACATAAGGTTGTTGTTGATCAAGGGTTAGTGCATGCCCTAAATTTCCCACAAAATTTCAAAGTGGAATGGATCAAGATCATTTTTGGTCGAGTACAGGACATGCAGTTATGGTTGGAAGATGGACTGGTGAAGATCACAAAGGAAATGATACACAAGGTCACTGGTTACCCTACAATTGATGAGAAGAGAAAAATGAAATGTGTAGGAAAAGAGAATATTCAAGAAAACACCCAAGCAATTTGGAACAAATGCGGCATGACAATTTCCACCATTACCAATCCAGAAATTGACTTCGCTGTTAGAGTCATCTCGCACAAGTTTTATCAATCCAGTCGGTTGGACAGCGTCCCCTGTATGGCAGTGGACCAAGCATGGAAGATTATTAAGAAAGGGCACATATATGACCTTTCCGATCTCCGGCTGACTCAACTTGCTGTGAATTTGAACTCCATCTAGATGGTGAAGAACTCTATGTGTAAGTTTGGTTCCCTACTGATCTGTATATTCTTTTATGTTAAGAAGTGTTTTCCTACACATGGTGATGTCACATGGGATAAGAAGAAGCCCATCACATTTCAAATTAATGATTTTATAAACCAAATTGGTGATTTTTTTGAAGGGATTATGGATAATTATTTCATTGAGTTTAAGAAGAAGATGAGGAATAGGACTAGAATCCCTGTGTCTTTAATTGAGAAGTATAGCAAAGATATATGTTTTCTGGTAGACACAGACTTTACCTATGCACAGGTAGTCCTACCTAGGGTTTCATGGTTAATGCCATTACCCTATGAACTCAACATAGATGAAGCTACTATAGCAATCACAGCTCTCTTAGCTAAGGAAATTGATACAAAGGTACCCTACTTTGGAAAATTTAAAGAGGCCAAATCCAAGATTTCTTTGGGATTATTGGCTACCACCACTAAAAGGAAAAGAAAGAAAATAGTGATAAATTTGGAGGAATATGCTAAAGAATCTGAGAAGGATGCACCATTAGAGTTGACCCAAGGATTCGGAGAAGATGAACCAAGTGCAACTAGTAGTAGTGAGAAAGAAGAAGAGGAAGAAAAGAAACCAGTAATTGTTGAGTCCCCACCAAAGAGAAGAGTGTTGAAACAAAAAGTGTCGGTGACACCATCACTAAGGCCTTAGACTAGAAGAGCTACTACAGTGACTCCAAAGAAGACTCCTCCATCTGCTAAGCAAAAATCTGCTCAACCCAAGGTAGTGCCGACCAAGGTTATGAAGAAGCTAAGAAGGAAACTTGTTCTAACAGAAGATGATAAAGAAAAAGAAAGTGATGAAGCAATAAAGGGGAAGGATACACAACAAGGTACACATCAACTCACTGTTGATGAGTTATGTCTTAAGCTTACTAAAATAGAAACAGTAGATGAGGTAAAAAGATTAAAGTTTGGAAAAATGAGTATTGGAGATAAAGAGAAAGTTCAGGATGCTATTCTTGAAATGTTATGCATTTTCAAGATGTTGCTAATTGAAATTGAGAATAGAATACCAAAGGAATTATGCAACAGGGTCGCATAGAAATGGGAGTATGCTCTACAAATAGAGAAGGAAATCAAGGAGAGTACACTGGCACAAGTTGAATCCACTCTCACCCCTGCAGACATCAAACAGACAATTGAGAAATATAGAGGCAAGTTTGATCCTAAAAATAGAGCCTATCACATCCTTCAACACAAGGTTGAAGATGTTGTGCAAGAAAGTTTAAAAATTTGGAAGATATTGTATGGTTTGATACCCACTCCTGATGAAGAAAAGGATGAAGGAAAGAATGATGGAAAAGATGCTACCACTTCAACAGTTGTTGAACCTGACACTAAGAAAAATAAAATGGAGACTGATACTCCTAAGGAAGTGAAATCACATGATACATATGAGGTTCACATTGTTGACATACCAAAGGGGAGTCCTATTAAGAATTCATTCTTAACTGAGGATGATTTAAAGAACACAAAAGCAACTGACACACCCCTACCTGGTAGCAACACTATACTATCATTGATAATCCTAATCTACCTGGAGTTGCTACTGTTGATTAGTTAGTCAGTACAAGTCCTACCGAGGAACCCATTAAGTTGATACCACTAACTCAATCTGCTGAGGAAGAAGTTAATACAATAAAAAATATTCAAAGTCCTCCTAAGGAGGAACACAACACAGAAGAATAATTAGTTGTTAGCCCTCATGCCCAAGGAGAAGGAGAAGGAGAAGGAGAAAGGAGAAGAAAACATATAAGGAAAACTCATTGAAGAACATGAACCAAAGGAACAAGAGGCAATAAAAGCTCTTGTACAGATGCCGAGTGGAAGCACTCCACCAAGAGGACAAAAGGAGAAAGATGAGGTCACAATTGATGAAGAAATTGTTATTCCTAAATGGGATACAGATAATATTTCCTATGAGCAACTGCAGATAATGAAAGATTTGTTGACAAGAAAGAGTAGGCAAGCAGAACTTCGAAGAGAGCATCAACAAAAATAGGTTCTTCATGAAATTAAAGATATATTTAATGAAGTATATGACTTATCTGATGTAAATAGTTCCATTCCTATATTAGAAAAACTTGTACACATTGTTCGGAAAGTAAATAATGAAAATAGATGTGCAAGTGATAAGTTATTTGAATGGTCAAAAAGATGGTTTGAAACCAAAATGCTAAACAAGATATCTGTCGAGCTAGCAGTAAAATAGGTTGAGCTATCCAATTTGGTAAAGGAGACTGAGGGACTAGTTGTGAACGGACAGTCTTTATTGGCCAAGATATGTAATGTTGAACTATTCACAGAGGAAAATCAATAATTGCTTGAGACTCTTAAGAAAGAAATCAAAGCTACAAGTCAGTCCTTGACCTTGGATGTCAACACTAGTGCTAGACATTATGTGAAAATTATGTAGACACAAGGTAAGTTAGCCAAGCTAATGGCTAATGATAGCAAGATTCATTCTCACCTACTCTCTATTCAAACTTTGTTAACACTACATCTGGAGGCTATACAGAGAAAAATAGCAAAGGCTAAAACATTGATCCAGAGTGATCCACATCTATCCACGGTCGAGAGCCTTATCATTTTAGCTGCTGATTTAGAAGTGGAGATAGAAGTTTTGAACCTTTCTTCAACTGCTTGGACCGATGCCCTCTACATGATCACAGTGCTACATAAACCTTTCCTGGAGAAAATTTGTGAGCTACCTACTGATGCAGAGATTAGTCATGTCAAAAAAAAGGGGGAATCATCATGACATGAGTTCGAACAAGGGTAGAACAAGGATAGGTAATAAAATTTTGAATGTATATATATATCTCAGGGGGAGTATGAGTATTAGGCTAGTACAAACATATTTTTGTAAATTGTGTATACCAATGTCATGACAAAGTGTTTTTGCCACTAATGTCAAAGGGGGAGATTATAGATCTCTATAGTTTTTGTTGACCATTAGTGTTTCACACTTAGTCATTTATCTAGGCAATGATGGTCGGTCATCACTGCGACCGAGTCATTTTGTAAAGGTTGAGTTTTGTATTGTATACTTACTGAGCAATAGTACTGCCAAGTAAAGTCATGGTCACTATATGTTTGTAATATGCCGAGAGTATAGTTATTTTTGAGTTACATATATCAATGATTACCGAGTGATAGAGAAGTTCAACCGATGCCGAGTACAGTTTATGTCGAGTGCCAGGAATAACTTTTGCCAAGTTAGCTAGAATTGACATACAAGTTTGGAATGGCACAATGATCAAGGTAAACCATTTTTGGTGATAATAATATTTTTTATTTTTTCTATTGAGGTAATTACGCATCCATATTTTTATCATTCATCCCTATGTAAAACCTAGAGCCAATCAGAAAATTGTATAGTTAAGGCGGCAATAGAAATAAATCTGATTCGTAGATCTTGAAACGGTAAAACATTTTTGCTATTATATAAGGGCAAGATCTAGATGAGAGATATGTGTGTGAATCAGAGAGATAAGATTGAATTAGTATGATAAAATGATTTGAGAAGTATATTCAGAATAGCGAAGTATTCAGAAAGAGTTCAGTGACCGAGCTAAGCAGTGAAAGGATAGAATCAAGAAAGATCCGATAGAAGAGATCAAAACAAGAGTAAAGAGAAGATCTGTAATCTGCATACTAGTGCAAACTGAAAGATCAGGTACTGAGACATTTTGACCAATGTATCAGGGTAAATCTCTTAACCAAGTAGTCTTAGCAGACTTTTGTAAATCTCTTTACCGAGTGCTTACTTTATTGTAAGTTTATAAATCCTTTAACAAGGTAGACTATACAAGTGTTTTAGTTGTTAACCGAGCAGACCTTTCATAGGGTAGATCATGATTTGATCACATTTTGTAAGCCTTAACAAGTAAAAATTATTACTGCAGTAGTGAAGATTTGTGGGTGTCATCCCCACCCCAGTTTTACCTTTCAAGGGTTTCTGGGTTACCAAAATCTTGGTGTTATGAGTAATTTCATGCATGTTGCTTTATATGTTTTATTGCTTACTATGATCAAGTTTTATTTATGTCAATGCATAAAGTTTTATCATATCAAAGGATAAAGGTAGGTAATATCTAATTCACCCCCCCCCCCCTCTTAGTATTACTTTCCCACTTATATTTCCAACAACAACACTACCAACAGCACCCAACAATGAACAAGACAAAACCAATTGCTTATCATTTTGTCTACCTTCATCTTCAGCTCCTACATCTTCTAGATAGCATTTTTTAGGTCCTTCAGATCCTTAGGCTTCTTAGGGATCTTCCTCTGCATATGCCCTATGGTTCTAGTACCTGGGCTTGCACTCCCAACACTGTCATCAATAGTAATGGTCGTATTTTCCATCTAGTTTTTCTCCAAGTAGTTGTGAAGCATATTCAGGTTCATGACAACTACATTGAGCCCTTCATTGATGTGGCTTAGGAATTCATTCATCATTTTCCCATTGTTGCTAACTTTGACCTTAATTTCCTTCACCTTGTTGTCAACATTTTTTTTGATCTCAACAGTTATCTCCTCCTTCCATCTTTTATTGTTTACCTTATCTAGCATCTTGTTATCTAGCTTCTCTAGCTTCGTATTCAAGGTATCCATAGTTTTCTCCAGAGAATGAAGGTGGGGCTTAATCTTAGAATCTCCTGAATGGTCCAATCCTAAGGAATACTCTCACCATCATCTTTTCTAACTTTGTCCATTATCATAGCATCCTCCTGGGGAGCGGTGAGATCAACATTTTGAATTTTTTCCTCCTCAGTGACATTCTGATCAGTACTAGCACCTAAATCTTTTTGTTTCTCCTCTTTTTCATCAATGATAGGGGAATTCTGAATAGTCTCAATTTCCTCTTCATCTTGCCCCTCCAAAGAACCTAAAGAGTCTACCTTAAGGGGTTCCCCATCATCTTTACTAGCTAGGTCTAACCTTTTCTCATTATCCAAGTGGGCGTCATTATTTTCCCCATCAGTAGGGAGGTCCAGGACTTCATTCTCATAATCCTTAGTAGGGGAAACCTGGGCTTCATCTTCCTCATCCTTAGCCCTTTCCTCATCTTTTTTATCAACCTCTTCTTCTTTCTCCTCTTCAACCCCTTCCTCATCTTTTTCATCATCATGGTAGTCCTCATCTTTCCCATCATCCTCTTCCTCTATCTCATCCTTAGTTATAATAATCCTATCCTCATCCTACTCAATATTACCAAGATCCATCTCCACATTTTCTTCCTTGTCATTTCCCATTTGCAGAGAATTAGGTCTTTTTTCCTTAGATTCATCTTCACTATTGTCAGAACATTTTACTTTCTTTTTATTCCTCTTAATACCATCTTCTTTACTATAGTCAAATATTTTTTCCTTATTTTTCTTTCTCTTTTTGTTTGATTCAGCCTTATTATCCCCCTCAATAGTCTCTGAGGTTTTACCTTTGACCCTTTTAGAAATAGTGTCTGGGATAATATCTCTGACATAATCAGAAATGAGGATCAACCCCTCATGTAACATAGGGTTATTCAGATTTTTCCTATGCTCGGTGATGCTACTACTCAGGGAGCTCAAAAGAAAATATGGGAAGGAAATCCTCTTGTTATGCCTAAAGTGGTTAACTGGGATGAAATGCAGGTTGTATATTTTGGAGTAACGCCCATCAAGCATGAAATACTCAATCATAACTTTCAACATTTTGGCCCAAAAATCCTTAATCTTGGTGATATGAACACAATCCCCCTTCCCCTTAGTCATGAGAGAATTTTCATCAATAGTTTTAGGGAACAAGTTAAAAGCATCATAACCAAGCATATGGTTACCTCTATGGAAATGGGTTCCCTCCAGGGGTAGGCCCGTTATCTCAGCCATAATGTTAAGGGTAAGGGTGAAAGATTTATGTCATAGATTAACTTTCCCTCCAACCCAGCCCTCAGTGAATAATATAGTCACCTATTTGTCATAGTCATGGAGCTTCTCAATATACTAAGAGACCCTGACCTTTTTCAGCTTCTTCTAGATTAGCCTATCTTGCCTCCATTTGTCATAGTTAGTTGGCTCCTCTCTTCTCAAACCACCTCCCATGTTGTATTCTCTGCAACTTTCCTGGCTCGGCTCCTTACTACTAATATTTTTCTTACTAAATTTTTTTCTAATGATATCATGCTTATTTGAATTAACCCAGGCACCATAGATCATTAAAACCAAAATAATTATCCCACACTTCGCATTACATGCAGCCTTCCTCAAAAATTGTTTCATCCTTGTCATCATAATTTTAAGTAACATGCCCTTCATTATGATTAATTTTATTGAATGTGATTAGACTCATGATCTCAGAGTTTAGATTCCATTCCCCTATCCAAGATTTGGTGACATCGGTACCTTCATTAGCCAGCCTTTCTACTGGCTTATTACCTTCATGATAAATATGGGTGACATGGCACTCTTCAAAGGTTGTGAGCAACTCTTTGATTTTCTTTATTGTATGGGCTATTGTCTAGGAACACTCTGCTTTCCCTTTTATACAGTTGACAATATTGAGGGAGTCACCCTCAAGCTAAAGTTTCATGCAACCCATATCTTTGGCTAGAGTAACCACAAAAAGCACCACCTCAGCCTCTGCCACATGGTTAGTTTGAGTTCCTAGTGAAACCGCTATCGCCCCAAGGAAATTTCCAACCCAGTCTCTTATGAGGCCTCCCCCTCCATCTCTTCCAAGGTTTCCTCTAGTAGAACCATCAAAATTCCCTTTTGTCCAACCCCAAGGGGGAGCTGACCACATAAAGTTGTCTCTAGGGTTTGGGTCATTTATGTTCTTCAATTTCTCCCAAGAGATAGATATATCTTTCTAAATGCTAGGACTCTAGGAGTTGTAATCCTTTCTACCATTACTTCTATAGTTCTCCATTAAACTTCTAGTAACAGTGTTGGCTATCAGGAGGGGAGTAGCTTTTTTGTCTCTAAAGATTCTATTGTTCCTCTCCTTCCATATCTACCAAGTAAAATGAGGAAAGACAAGTTTCCATAGGATCCTAGCATTTTTATCATAAAAAAGGCTCTGCCATTGTTGGAAAAAGTCCTTGATATTCTAAGGTTTGACCCACTTCAGATTTAGAGATAGAATAATAGTGTCCCAAACTTCTCTAGAAAAGGGGCAGTGTATCATGAGATGGTTGCACGATTCAGCTGCCTCACAACACATTATACATCTATTTGGCATTTGGAAGCCTCTTTCCATAGGGTTATCCATAGTTAGGATTTTATTCTGTACAAGCAGCCAACAAAACATGTTAATTTTAGGGATAAGATCTTTATTCTATACCTAAGCATAGAAAGGTGGATCTTCAAAGAGAATGAGAATAGCCGAAGTAGAAGCAACCGAGAATTTTCCTGAGATAGTAGGCCCCTATATCAGTTCATCACTCTCATTATCTCTAATAAACCAATTATTCATTTGTTTATTAAACTCTCTAAGTCTAATGTCCCTCATCCCCAAGTCAATCCATTCTTCATTTATCTAGTAGTTGTATGCACCCTAAAATGATCGCCTGGACTTTGGGCCCCCATTTAGCAATTTATCAATTTTCCTAAATCAATGTTCTTGAAACAAATCCAATTTATATCAATTTCCTTGATCAAATCCTAATTCTATCATTTATTCAATTTTATTCTATGGATTAACCATTTTATCCTATGGATTTAATTATTAAAAGGAATTTCCTCCTTTTTTATTAAATAAAAAGTCTCCACTTTTCCTCTTATCATAAGTTGCACAAATAAATCATTATTCTTATTTTATAAAAAGAAGAAAAGGCCTTTTTGTCTCATATGGGGCACAAAGTCAACTCTTATTTCTCATTGGAGGATATTTGTGCACATGGATTGATCCCACTTTCAAGCTCCACCCTTGATTAAATCTTTTGCCTCTTAATCTTCATGGTCCATTCTTTCTCATTTCCTTTAAAACGAGAGCTCTCTTCTCATTTTAGAATCCAACTATTGAATACTAACCTTATGCTGTAGGTTTTCTTGGAGATATTGGAGCTTTCGAGATCTTAGCTTAAATTCTTGCATGTTAGTCTTCATAGCATCTAGCTTAGTTTCTTTTATGCTCTAGATTACCTCACATAGCTTAATTAGAAAAGATTTGTGACTCTTTCATTTCCATAGCTTACTTGAATCTTCATTCTTAGCATAGTTGCATTGCATTTTCATTCAAGATTCTTGAAGATATTGGCATTCTTTCCCTTGTCTGATTGAATCTCCCATTGTGTGGTTTACTAGCAAGGTCATATGCTTCATAGCTCTACCTAAGAGCAATCTAAACAACCTTGTGACTCCATGCTTAGGGAGCTCTAGGTCGCTTTCTCAAGGTTTCCCATTCATCGATTCTCTTGGAAGTAATTGTTATACACTAAGTTTGCACCCTTAGTTCAAGCTCTCATAATCTTGATAACTCAGTATAACTTGGGAATCATCTCTAGGGTGTGGGACCTATGCTAACTGAGATGAGACCTCCAGGTTTTAGGCTGGTTCCTCTTGGATAATCACCCTAATTTGCTTCTTGACTAAAAATGTAAATCTTTGATGGAAAGGGTTAGAAACATTGCATGAAAAGGAAATAAATGAAAGAAAACTACCTACTAGGTGATGCACTGAAATCAGGGTATGAATTGCAGTATAAAGGATGAAACCAATACACAATACTAGATCTAGGGGATTACAACTCAATGAATAGGCCTACATAAATATTTTATAGAGGGGTCTGCAATAAAGGGATACTATGTAGGGGAAAGGAATTTCTCAAGGCAGTAGTACTCCTAAAGAGTCAGACACGGACTATAACCTACAGACAAACATTCATCTCTGCAATTGGGTACAGGAATGAGACAAATTGCCAGGGGTGAAAGTATACCCACAAAAGCATTCGAATCAGATCATTCACAAGCATACACATGAATTGCAGAAAGAAAGAGGAATCAAGAAAAAACCTAAAAGTTACTGAACATGCATATACTGAATTCAATAAGAGATAATCCACATAAGAAAGAATAAGGATAGGAGAATGTCACAAGATGATTTGTAATATCTAAATAATCAATGGGAATTACAACTGTAGAAAGCTAAAGGGGAAAAAATGCAATAATTTGCTCTCTGAGAAAGAAACTTTCTTTTTACAATTGCTGGATATACAACTCCTCCAAAACACGGAGGTAGGAGTCAAAAAATCTCACTGAGGGGTAAAGATCAAACAATAAAATAATCAACCCTAAATCAAGACAAGACTAATCATCAATATATCTTTGAAACATGGCCGATCAGCCTTCAAGTTGCGTGCCCATCCCTGTACTACAGTTGCTTGTAGATCAACAACCTAGACTCAACTACCTCCCTGCAACTCCACCAAGTATGAGCCAACTGGTACCTTGCTGGGACAAAGATCAACCCCTGACGGCTAGTCGGACCTCTTCATCATCTTCCCTTAACTGTGCATGTCCTCAAAAGTCATAAATTTCTAGCTACCCACACCTACAACATTCTCACAAAAGAAAGCCAGCCAAAACTGGCCGCACTGCTTTGAAATAACACTGGTAACATGATCGCATGAGCCAAAATGGTTTCATGCGATCATGCGACAAGCCTCTTAGAATTTTTCATCGCTATGCAAGACACCTACAAATTAAACACTTGCAAAACTCAAGCTCGAGATCCATCTGCAATCTTAACCCTGGTTTCACCCAGTGACCACGCGAAACCTCTAACTGTGCAACCATGAAAGATGGCCGCACCGCTCGAATTGAACATTGGTCGCATGATCGCTTGAGCCAAAAAGGCTTCATGTGATCATGTGACTAATGATTTAAAATCCATGTCTGCTGCCACATAAGACATATGAGCCCGCAAGACTTGTCACCTACACCACATGGACCAATCAAAAACCTGCACATCGGCTGGACCCATAACAACACCGCCTGAAAGCATCAGGAGGATCCAATGGTGGTCGCATGATCACATGGGATCAGAAGATCCCATGCGAACATGCGACCACCATAGATTTTGAATCTACAGGGCCCATGTTATCGGGCCCACTAGAACCTTAGCTGACTTCTTGGAAAATGGACATGTCACCACCCAAGGACCCATGCCAAAGTCATGTCATCACCCAGCCAGCCACTGGGAAGCAGACATGCCACCACCCAAGGTCCCACCATAGAGGCTTGAAGACTTTGTTGACCGCTGACCATTTGTCACATGATCGCATATGGCTAGGAAGGCCTATGTGATCATGCGACCAACCACATGATGTTAACTGTTGACCCACCGAGATTCTAAATCTAACAGCGGGTGCAAGATCTCATGGGGTCAGAAGATCCCATGAGATCTTATGACCATCGTAGATCTCCTTTGTTTTCCTTGCTAGGCCCCACTGATCGGGGTTGCGCGCTTGTGAAAAATGTTGCCATCAAGGAAGAAGAACTGCGAAGATGTGAAGGCTAAAAACAACTGAGTTTTTCACTTGAAGGTTGAAAACATCTTGGGTTTTCAGAGCGGAGGTCGAAAACACAGAGGGTTTTTGACACTGAACATTTTTTTGAAACTCTGCGGCTTGAGTGTTTCCTGCAACATTAAAACTTGAAAATCTCTGAGGGCCTTGTGATTTAGCACATGCGATCTGAACTGGGGTTTGACAATACATTGAAGAACATAAGGTTAAGGGTGCAAAGCATGAAACCTTGTGGATTGACTTCGCACAATGAAAATAGGATTGTGTCCAAAATTAAATGATATGAAATTTTGGGCAACATTTTGGCAACTTCTACGAGATGTTAGCCTGCTAGACATTAGACCAGTGGCCTTGAAGCAATCCATTGGGCATGGGGTCATCTCAGGAACACAAAACTTTGATAGGGAGACAAAAAACTGTGCTCGAGCACTTATTGAAAAGCAAGAAACTAACCTAGAAAGTAGGGAAAGAAAGAAAGAAACATATTTACAAGAATTTACAAGGACTTACAGAGAGGGATTAACCTCAAAGCAAGGCTTCAAGTGGAAACCATTCACTGAGATTGGCAGGGCATCTCCTTCAAGAGTTGAAAGTTGAAAAGTGTTAGATCCTCTGCACTCTATTATAACAAATGGTCCACCCCAAAAGGAATCAAACTTTGTGTGCTTGCCAAGTTTTGACCTGAACTCATCCCATTTGAGAACTACATCTCCAACCTTGAAGTTTCTGACCCTGGCTCTTTTATCAAAGCTTTTCTTTTCTTGACTCTGATGAAACACCATATCTTGCATTGATGTATCTCTGATCTCCTCTAGCTCCATCAACTGGGCATATCTGATTTGCATAGGATCACTTTCTTCAAATAGGGCATACTGAGTGGCTAAGTCTAGAGCTAGTAATTTAGTTGAAATAGATAACTTAGCCTCCTTGCCATACACCAACATGTATGGGGAATTACCAATAATTTTCTTTGGAGTAATTCTATCTAGCCACAAGGCAGATCTCAATTTAGTATGACAGTCCCTTTGATTGTCTTGCAGGGTCTTTTTGATTATTCTAATCAGATTCTTATTTGATGACTCTGCCAAACCATTCCCTTGAGGATAGTAATTGAAACTTGTATTCAGATAGATGCTATTCTTGACTGCCCACTCTGAGATTTTGAGGCCTGTGAATGCCAATGCATTATCTGAAATGATGGAATCAGGAGTGCCAAACCTATGAATTAAATCATCATAAAAACTCAATACAGCACCCTCATTTGCTTCTTTTAAAGCCATTGCTTTTGTCCATCTAGTGAAATAATCCATCACAGTAATTATCCACTTGTGTCCTGCACTAGACAGAGGGTTAATCATTCCTATGAAATCTATACCCCACTTCATGAAAGGTTGATCTACTTTGATTGGTTGAAGGGGCAGAGCAGCAAGCCTCTCTTTGCCTAAAAACATAGCACACTTGATGCATTTCTTGACATAATCATGACTATCCTTAAAGATAGATGGCCAATAGTATCCAGCCCTCATGATTTTATAAGTAGTAGTCCTAGGAGAAAAGTGGCCACCAGAGGAACCATCATGAAATTCAAATAGGACCTCACCTACCTTTTCTGAATCAATGCATCTTAAAAGGACACCATTGTGATCCTTTCTAAAAAGAACATTATCTATCAACACAAAAGGAACAGATTGCAATCTATAATACCTCATTTTTGCTAAATCCAAACCTGCAGGACATTGTCCTATCTTCAAGTAATTAATCATGTTAGACAACCAACTTGTTGCCTTATCTTGCTCTTTAGTAGAATGCACCACCAGAGATGCATCCATGTATTCCAATTTCTTTGAACTTTCATCCTCTACCAGATGCTCACAAAGACCTCTTCCTCTAACAAGCTTGATAGTCTAAATATCTATGTCATATTCCATCACCTTAGTGATCCAACCAGCTCTTTTCTCATTAAGGTCTTTGGAAAGCAAAAATTCTTTGACACTTGGATGACTAACCATCAAATGCACCTTGCTATGGGTCAGAAAATTTCTAAATTTTTTGAGGCTCTTTACCACAACAAGTACATGTTTCTCTACAAAGGAGTACCTTTGTTCATACTCTTCTAAACCTTTTCTAAAGAAAGCAATAGGTTGTTCCAATCCTTCAACATTCTCTTGGGTCAACATTGCAGATATAGCATCTGAACCTCCATAAGCATAAAGGATAAAATCCTTATTGAAATTTGGGTTTAACAGGGTAGGAGCTTCTGTTAAGGCTTCTTTGATAGCTTGGAAGTTAACTTTTCCCTCCTTAGTCCAACTGAAAGCTGAATCTTTCTTCAACATGGTTGTCAAAGGCTTGAGTAAATCTGCAATGTTAGGCAAGAATCTCCTAACAAAATTTATCTTCCCTATGAAAGATTGGAGACCTTTCTTGTGATGTGGTAATGGTAGTTCCAAGATGGCTGCAATTCACTCAGGATCCACTATAATTCCTTCTTTGGATACTACATATCCCAATAGTTTTCCTTCATGAACTGCAAACACACACTTCTTGGGATTAAGGGATATCCCAAATTCTCTACATCTTTCAAAAATCCACCTCAGATGTCTGATGTGGTCTATTGCATGCTTTGAGTAGATAGTCATGTCATCTACGTAGACCAACACAAACTTGTACATGAGGCTTTTAAAGGCCATATCCATCACCTTTTGAAATGTAGCACCTGCATTTGATAAACCAAAGGGCATCTTCTGATATGCCATGGTTCCCCACTTGGTTGTAAATGCAGTCTTATATTGATCCTCTTCTTTTACTAAGATTTGATTGTATCCTGAATAGCCATCCAACAATGAGAATCTCTCAGATCCAGAGACACATTGTAGAATTTGTTCCATAGAGGGTAGTGGATGGTGGTATTTTAATGAGGCTCTATTCAAATCTCTGAAGTCAACACATAACCTCAACTCCCCATTCTTCTTCCTAACAAGAACAAGGTTGGAAACCCAACTAGTATGTTTGATGGGGTAGATGATGCCACTTTCTATTAGCTTGAGCACTTCCTTATGCATAAGTGGCTCAAGCTTAGGATTAACAGGCCTTTGCTTTTGCCTCACTGGTTTGGCACTGGGCTCCAATTCAATAGTGTGCTAAGCAAGGGTAGGATCAAAACCTTTGAGATCTTCATATTGCCAAGCAAAAACATCACTGAATTCTCTGAATAATTTGGTGTAAGCTTGCCTTTCTGAATCAGTGTTTACTTTTCCAAATTGTAAGCTCTTACCTGGCTCCAACTCTAATTCAACACAATGTTCCTCCTGGACTACCAGGCCAGCTTTATTTTTCTTGACTTCATCATCCTTGTTGAAGAAAGTCTCTAAGGTGACAAGACCTTTAGGCATCTGATTAGATCTAATTTGTATCACTTGATCACCATAGTTCTATGATAACCTCTTTTGATTGTGCCTTGAAAAGACATATTCTTCAAACAAGAACTATAGAATTTGTTCATCATTTTCAAACACTTGCTAATTAATATTATTATCAAGAATTGAAGGTCTGACAATAATCTTGATGTGTTGCTAATTTGCATCTTTTGAAATGCTATTGGGGATGTCAAACTAAGATCCAATAGCAGCTAACCTATCTGCATTTTGATTTAACCTTCTAGGGATAGAAACAATATTGAAAGCATGGAAATTTTCAGTTGCATCCCAAACTCTAAGTTTGTATGCTTTCAAAGTGTCATTTTTGGTTGCACTTATCCCTCTTACTTGGCTAACAACAAGTTCACTATCACCATATACTTTTAAGGCCTTAAGCCCTCTTTTTCTAGCCCATTCTAGTCCATTGAGTAGACTTTCATATTCTGTGGTGTTGTTGGTGTAGGAAAAATTGAATCTAAAGGCAATATAATACATTTCTCCTTTTGGGGACACCAACATAGCACCACCACTAGAACCATGTCTACTTCTACCTCCATCAAAGTATAGTTCCCAAACCTGACTGTTCTGATCTTCTGAGTCAGCATCCTTGAAAAGGTTGGGCTCTATAGCATCATTTTCTTGTAACAAATAGTTTCCCAAACCAGCATTCCAAACAACATGCTCTGATTCTCTTTCATCTAAGAAAATATTAGGGATATCTCCTATCTTAGTGCTTGTTTCACTAAAGGTTTGGAAATCATTGTTATCAAATATGGGGTAGTTTACATTGATTGCATTAGACACATAAGGTTCTACATAGTGTGCTGCCAATTTTTCTGACTTAATGGTAACCTTGGTACCATATCTTGTGTGAAATAACATGTGAGACCAATCAAAAGATAGATAACCACCTATCTTGGCTATGAATTCTCTTGATAAACATATAGAAAACAATGTAGGGAGATCTATGATATATATGTCAAGGAGGATGGAAAAATTAGGACTAGCATGTAAGATCAGACTGGTATCTTTAGCCACACCTATAGTACTGACTGAGGATCCATCAAGTTGGGTGACATTCTTTTGGAAGGGTTCATATTTTAGTCCTAATTGGTTAGCCACTTTCTTGGGCATTACAGTACTAGTAGCCCCACTATCTACCATGCAATTATGTACTAGAGAATCTCCAATAATTAAAGATACATAAAAGGGAGGTGGCTTTGAATTCCTACCTTGCATGGCATTGGACTTGGAGTTGCTACTTGGAGCCTCTTTTTCTTGATCAGTGTTGACCAACACTGGTTTTGTAATTTCTTTTGTAGGCTGAGGAGTTGTTGCTTCTGACATAGCCTTCTTCAAAATGTCAGACTGCCCTGGAATAGACAAAGAGTCCCACATAGACATGGTGACATTCACCTTCTTCATGTTGTCTACAATATTATAAGGTGTCACAGTGTGTACTCTTTGTTGTACTTTTACTATGATGGGTTCTACCTCTTTTGGAACTTGGCCTTCTTTGCTTGTGATGACAGGAACCTCCTTGGATGTGATAGGGGCAGCTTGCTGCAATGGCTCTGTAGATGTAGTGGCCTTGTTACCAAAATCTACTCTCTCCATGTCTTGGGCTCTCCCTTTTGCTCTTGTGTAGGCAACAAAATCAGCTTCATCATTGACTCCATTGAAGTTTGGTTGCTCCCAATTGAAGAGAGCAGTCTCATTCTCTTGTGATTCTTGTTGAGGGACTGATCCACTAGATGAGGCCTTTGGTTGAACTTGTGAGGCATTTTGAACCATTAAAGCTTGGTTCATTAATCCATTTGAACATGAAGCCTGATTATGAGGCTGATTACAAGGGGAACACCATTCATAATCCATAGTCATATTGTTTTGGCTAGGAACCATATCCCTCACTAGGTTTGCAAAATTGAGAGGTGCAGGGTTATATGGTTGAAATGGTCTCTGATTGAAATTTTTCCTTTGCCCTTGATAGCCTCCTTAGTATGGTGGCCTGTTTTATTGATAAGGTTGTCCATGATTTTGGTATTGTTGATTAGGACCTTGGCCTTATTGTTGGAAGGGTGGCCTGATGCCTTGATTTTGTTTCTTCAAATTTATGACCTCTTTGGTTAGAGTCTGTAGCAAGTTTGTCATTTCCTACATACTAGTTTGCATACTAGTTTGCTGACTACTCTTCATCTCTTGCGGCTCTTGAGAGAAATTTGTTGTTAACTCTTGACCACTGGTGCTAGCTTGAGGTGTTGATATTGTGGGAATAGGGGTAAATAGGGGTACTTGTGCAAGTGTAATGGGCTAAAGACTAGGGAAGATAGGCATGGGTGGTCTTCTAGCTATCATGCCTGCTTGGATCAAACAATTTTCAGCCCTGACAGCAATGTCAAAGGCTTGGGGTAAAGTGGTGCCACCCATAGACTGGATCATGATAGAAATTTTTTTATTCAGACTTTGCAAGTAGTACAGGAAGGCATGGTTAGATAATGGTGTTACAGAGACTAGGATTCTATTCCATGTTTTAAGGAATCTACTATTATAATCTATCATTTTCTCTTGAGGGTCTCTCTTTATAGTTGTTAACTGCTCAACCAGAGACAAGTTATCTGATTTAACTTCAAAATGTTTACTTAAAGCATCCCCTAATTCATCCCATGAAGTGATAGAACCAACAGTTAAAGTTCTAAACCACTCTAGAGCATTACCTTTCAGAGATGCTACTAATAATTTGGTGGCCACATCCTCTTATGTAATGTTGTGTATGCTAAAGATGGTGGTCACATCTCTTATGTGCTCAAAGGTTGTAGTCTGTCCTTCACCTGTGAAATCAGGTAGACTCTTCAATGCCACCAAGGGCACATCATGATGCACTACAAAATTTAATGGAATCCCTTAATTGAAAGGTGCAAAGGTAAAATTTCTAGCCATTGTAGGAGCTGTGATTTGAAGATTGAAAACTATGTGAGCTGTATTTGCTGCTGGGTTTGAATCTTCTTCTAGATCTCTGGTTAGAGATCTACCTCTTCTTCTAGAATGTAAGGGAGAAGGTCTCCTTTCTAATGTATCAAGAGGTGTAGATTGAACTCTCCTTGCAGGGGATGTTCTTTGAGTTGACCTACTTTTGTGACTTCTTCTTGAGGGCAAGTTTGAAAAAATGGTGGGTTTTGAGCTTCTAGTCTCAATCTTTCTCATAAGCCTTAAACAAGGCTGGCCTGAACCTTTGAAACCAGTGGAGTCACCAGATATACTTGGTAAAAAAACCTCTAAAGGTCTGTATTATGCAACCTACATATCAAAGATGACATAACTTCAACAAATGAACTTCGTTTACGGTCCCACCGGGCGTGCCAGAAATGTTATACACTAAGTTTGCACCCTTAGTTCAAGCTCTCATGCTCTTGATAACTCAGTATAACTTGGAAATCATCTTTAGGTTGTGGGACCTATGCTAACTGAGATGAGACCTCCAAGTTCTAGGCTAGTTCCTCTTGGATAATCACCCTAATTTGCTTCTTGACTAAAAATGTAAATCTTTGACAGAAAGGGTTAGAAAGATTGCATGAAAAGGAAATAATTGAAAGCAAACTACCTACTAGGTGATGCACCAAAATTAGGGTATGAATTGTAGTATAAAGGATGAAACCAGTACACAATCCTAGGTTTAGAGGATTACAACTCAATGAATAGGCCTGCATAAATATTTTATAGAGGGGTATGCAATAAAGGGATACTATGCAGGGGAAAGGAATTTCTCAAGGTAGTAGTACTCCTAAAGAGTCATACATAGACTATAACCTGTAGAAAAACATTCATCTCTACAATTGGGTATAGGAATGAGATAGATTGCCAGGGGTGAAAGTATACCCACAAAAGCATTCGAATCAGATCATTCACAAGTATACACATGAATTGCAGAAAGAAAGAGGAATCAAGAAAAAACCTAAAAGTTACTGAACATGCATATACTAAATTCAATAAGAGATCATCCACATAAGAAAGCATAAGGATAGGAGAATGTCACAAGATGCCTTGTAATATCTAAATAATCAATGGGAATTACAACTGTAGAAAGCCAAAGGGGCAAAAATGCCACAAATTGCTCTCTAAGAAAGAAAATTTCTTTTTACATTTGCTGGACTCTGAGCCCTAAAGGCTCCAAAAAATATATATATATAACTCCTCCACAACACGCAGGCAGGAGTCAAAAATTCTCACTGAGGGGTACAGATCAAATAATAAAATAATCAACCCTAAATCAAGACAAGACTGATCATCAATATATCTCTGAAACATGGTCGATCAGCCTTCAAGTTGTGTGCACATCCATGTACTACAATTTCCTACAGATCAACAACCTGGACTCAACTACCTCCCTACAACTCCACCAAGTATGCACAAACTGGTACATTGCTGGGACAAAGATCAACCCCTAACAGTCAGCTAGACCTCTTCATCATCTTCCCTTAACTGTGCATGTCCTAAAAAGTCATAAATTTCTAGCTACCCACACCTGCAACATTCTCATAGAAGAAAGCCCGCCAAAACTGGTTGCACTGCTTTGAAATAACACTAGTCACATGATCGCATGAGCCAAAAAGGATTCATGTGATCATGCGACAAGCCTCTTAGAATCTTTCACCACTATGCAAGACACCTACAAATTAAACATTGGAAAAACTCAGGCTTGAGATCTATCTGCAATCTTAACCCTAGTTTCACACAGCGACCACGCGAAACCTCTAACTTTGCAACCGTGAAAGATGGCTGCACCGCTCAAATTGAACATTGGTCGCATGATCGCATGAGCCAAAAAGGCTTCATGCGATCATGTGACTAATGATTTAAAATCCATGTCTACTACCACATAAGACATCTAGGCCTACAAGACTTGTCACCTGCACCATGTGGACCAACTGAAAACCCACATGTCGGCTGGACCCACAACAACACTACCTGAAGCATCAGGAGGATCCAATGGTGATCGCATGATCACATAGGATCAGAAGATCCCATGCAAACATGCGACCACCATAGATTTTGAATCTACAGGGCCCATGTTACCAGGCCCGCTGCAACCTTCGCTGACTTCTTGGAAAATGGACACGTCACCACCCAAGGACCCATGCCAAAGTCATGTCATCACCCAGCCAGCCACTAGGAAGTAGACATGCCACCACCCAAGGTCCCACCATGGAGGCTTGAAGACTTTGTTGACCACTGTCTATTTGTCGCATGATCGCATGTGGCTAGGAAGGCCTATGGGATCACACGACCAATCGCATGATGTTAATTGCTAACCCACTGAGATTCTAAATCTAATGGTGGGTGCAAGATCTTATGGGGTCAAAAGATCCCATGAGATCTTATGACCATCGTAGATCTCCTTTGTTTGCCTCACTGGGCCCTACTGATCAGGGTTGCATGCTTGTGAAAAATGCTGCCATCAAGGAAGAAGAATTGTGAAGATGTGAAGGCCGAAAACAACTGAGGTTTTCACTTGAAGGTTGAAAACATCCTAGGTTTTTAGAGTGAAGGTTGAAAACAGAGAGGGTTTTCGACACTGAACATTTTTTTGAAACTCTGTGGCCTGAGTGTTTCCTGCAACATTAAAACTTGATTATCTCTGAGGGCCTTGCAATTTAGCATGTGCGATCTAAACTGGGGGTTGACAATACATTGAAGAACATAAGGTTAACGGTGCAAAGCATGAAACCTTGTGGATCAACTTTTCACAATGAAAATAGGATTGTGTCCAAAATTGAATGATATGAAATTTTGGGCAACAGTAATGACTTAGAGAAGTGCACAATTTGAGTGTACATTTTTGGCACCCACCGTGGGGCAGAACACTCTTGTTTTGTCCTTCTTTTTATGCATTTCTGTCAATTTTTTGTGATCATTTTAGCTTGTTGTTTTGGCTCTCTATTTTTCTGACATATTATCATGCGATAGTCTTCCAATGTCTTATGATATTTTTTTGTATACCAGTGTGATACTTTACCAGTTAAAGTATCACGCACCCTTGTAGGATTGTGTCGCACTATCATATTATTTTTTGTCGCCTACAAGTAGCACAAAGTATCACCTGGACAGAAAGTATCACATCAGTGTACTGCAAAGTATCATGTGATTCTTCTAATGATAGAGCCATCACCCAGGCCTGGTAGTGAGTGATTTTTAGTCCTTTCTTAGCAAGTTTTGGTTTGATTGCTTACTGGTTTTTATTTTCTGTGTTAAGGACAGAGTTCTATTTGCAGATTATTGGGATTTTTTTTATGTGCTGACCATTGTGGGGCTAACAATTTGTGCTTGTAGGTACCTTTATTGCTTGAAATTTTCTTAAAAGAATGCATGTCAAAGCTTCAAATGCACAAGGGCTACTAATTGTTTTTGCAGGGCTGCCTAAAGCATAAAAACAAATCAAGTGCTTGTTTATTTATTTCTTTTCAAGTGTGGCATTTACTAGTTTCTTTTTTTCATAGGCACTTAATATCTTGTTGTAGGAGTCTTTTGGTGGTAGTAAATTATGCTCTTCACCCTTGTGGTGAACCAAAAATCCAAACCCATCTTTAGATTTTGAAAACAAGAAGGTTAATTGAACCCTTTCTTGGTGTGTTTGGGAAAGACTTTTGAGGTAGGAAATTATTATCTTCACCCTTTAGGTGAACCATAAATATTGACCCTCAAAAGTTAATCCACTTTTTGTTTAGCAGTAGGATCCTTTGGCGGGCCTGCTCTTGAGCAATCAAGAGGAATGACCCAAGTGGGGACAAGCCTATAGCCAGCTATTCTGACCCACTATAAACTCAAGGCTATCAAGTTAATAAAACCTTGGTAGGTGTAGTACTTGTCTTCATTTGGCATGAGTACTTGTGGGATTGTGACCGTGAGGAAAATGCTAAGAAAGAATCCTTAAGGTACTCTTGTGGCCGCAAGGTCCATTACTTGCCACAAGGTAAGGAGTCCCTTTGGGGAGCAAGAGGGGTATTAAGAATGGAAGCCCTTACTAAGAACCATATATTAAAGCTACCCTATTTTTCCACTTAGCATCTTGGTGCAAGGATTGATCCTAGTGGACTAACCCAGATCACCCCAAGATTACTCACTATCTATGTTCCTTTGGTTGTGTCATTGACACTTCCACGACAAAGCCAATATCTATTGTGGGCAACCACTTTATGTGAGGCAATGGGACATCAAGTGTGGGCCAAGTTGTTAAGTATTGAGCCTTTTTCTTTTTATGCTAGTAAGTTCTTGAAGTGTTCTCATTGTGATCTACCCATGTAAACATTCTTGAACAGCAAACATCACGGTAGTGCTCATAAGATTTTTTGGTTTGATATCACAAGTGTTTATCTTGGCAAGGTTTCTTTTGCCCTTTTGCAAGTGATTTATGACATGTTTGATCACCTACTATTTTCTAATCTATCTGATTACTGCTATTATTGTGCTTGAAATAGAGAAATCCAACCATCAGATTACAACTTTAACCAAATTACCCTCAAAAATGGAGATTTCAACATTCACTGGTCAAGAGTCATACAATACTAAAAACTCATCGCACACTGGTCTAAATTTTATCATGCGATACTTCGTTGTTGCTTTTGTATCACACTATTTGCCTGGACACTATCACACTAGTTTCCTGGAAACTGTCACCTGACCTCTATGAGAAATATAACCCTGGAAGATTGTATCACCCTATTACCCTGAGAACTATCGCATAGAGTTGTTTTATTGTCTTGGTCGTCTGCAATCTAAAACTAATTAGTGTCCTATTTTTAGTCTCTTTGGTTGATCCAAGTTAGATCAGGTTGTTTGTCCCATCATTGGAAGCTTTTTTGCACTTGGGATTCTTGTGTTTTGATCCTTTGATTTTACAAGTGATCTTGCTTGGAATCAGATTTTTATAAATCGCTCTTATTGAAAAAGACCAACCTTTGGATTCTTTGTTAACACACTTGGAGAGTCTTAGTAGTCTCTTGTCCAATTCACTTCCACCCAAAATCAATTTCCATCAAATATAACTTGGTTAAAATCATGCTCCTGATCCATATGTGTTAGGATATTTATCCTTTTATTATACACCTCTATGGCAGTGTTGGTTTGCACCTTTTACAATTTTCTATTTCACCATCCCTCTTTTGGACAATTGAACACTTTTACTATCCTAGTTTGATACCAATGTTTCTTAGGGTCATCTTATCACCAAGTTATTTTCCTTTCATGTCAATTATGACAAGGTATCAAGTCGTTCAAGGGAAATAACCTCAGATAGTCTTTAACCAATTACCCCATGTTCAAACTCGCCAAAGGTGTAAAGGAAGTGAGCCTGTATTTGACCAATCATCTAGGAGCGAACCCAAAGTTTGGTTTAAACCTAAGAGAAATCCTAGTGATTTGGGCACATCTTTAGCACCTTCTCATTTAGATATGGACATGAGTTACACCATGACTCGAAAGGAGAGGGAAGCAATGGATCAAATTCTTGATGACATATTTCATAGACATAGAGACAACATGCTATTTGGTGATGACAACCAACTAGAATCACCCCCTATCAATACCAGATATATGGATGCTCATTAAAGGGCTGAAAGGTATGCAAGACGAGCTCACCAAGATGAATGGTCACAACACGAGGACCAAAACAACAAACCTTGTGATGCTCATGTGAATGCAGCATTTACTAATGACTTGTTCAAATGTTTGAGACCAAACTCTCCACTCCAAACAACCTCAAGGTATACAAGTGAAAGGCTCAAAAGAATTGAGCATGAAAAGAAAGCCTTTTTGGAGGAACAAGCTACAAAAGAAGAGAGATTTAGACTCCTAGAGGTAGAGCAACAAGCCTTGTTAGAATTAGAAAGGAAAGCCTCTCAGGAAGAACAAGATAGGCTTCTAGCCCAACAACTCAATGCCCAATTTAACAACAGGGGTATCAACAGTGGAAACAACTCTCCACCATCTACTCCCTCAGGAAACCCATGAAGCAAAAGGCATTCAAGAACCCCTTCAAGATCTCCTAGTCCTAGAGGAAGAAGGACTTCACAACATGCCCACTAGAGGAGACAAACACCTCCTAGGAACTCAAGACAACCCTCCCAACGAGCTCATCATGGCTCCCAACATGGAGGTAGTAGTACAAGTTTTGATGCTCAAGACTTTATGAGGATGCAACATGAACCACTCTTCCAATAATATGTGGAGAGTTATCTAGAGAAAAATAAGGACAAGTTCCTAGAGAGCTTGATCAACAAGGGTGCCAGAGTTCCTTACAACTTTGATGTGGATAGGAAGATCAAGAAATAAGGACCATCCCAAGAGGAGGAGATCAAACAACTCAAGCGTATGATGGAAAAGGTGTTGGAACCTAAGAGTTCATTCTCACTAGACTCAATCTATCCTAATCCTTTTGACAGAAGTGTCAGTATGAAGGACTTTCCTAGGAAGGTGGAAATTCCCCAATATGACAAATATGATGGAAATGGGGATCCACATGACCATGTGCGCCAATTATACATCATGAGCTTTGAATTTCATCAAGATGACTCCTATCTAATGAGGTTTTTTCCAAGGAGTCTCAAAGGTCAAGCAATGGAGTGGCTTACCAACATAACCCCTCCTATCAAAACTTTCAAAGAACTTGTCCACAAATTTGTTCAAAATTTTGTATACAACTTGTCAAGATCAGTCACTATGTTAGACTTATGCAATTTGAAACAAAATAAAGGGGAATCTTTTGTTTCTTTTTTGAAAAGATGGAGATGTTAGTGTGATCACTACTCTAGGACCATTCCTAAAAAGGAGAAGATTGACATTCTTATAAGCAACTTGGTTCCTAAGATGCGGTACGAAGTTTAGAAAATGTTCTTTGAGTCCTTTGATACCATGGTCAAAACTGCATGTAGAATTGAGGATGTCTTGAAGGAGCAAGGAATCCCGACCAACAAAAAAAAAACAATAATGGTCAGAACAACCACAATTCTAATAAGGATAAAGGGAAAAAATTGTGCTAGAATAAGAACAAGCAAGTGGTTAATGACTAAGTTTTGGATTCTTCTCAACCTAAGGATCAAGGTGTTCTTCACTTATCTAGTGTTGTACAAGCAATGAAGCTCAACACATCCAACAAACAAGAGCATAAACCAAGGTACCAAGAAAGGCCTAAGAAAGAGAGGTGTCAATTTTCAAAGCTTGGTGATTCCTATGAGGATGTTTTCAAAATGCTTATTGCCAACAATATTGCAAATCCCCAAGATCCTGCAAAGCACCATATTCCTAATGTTAAGCCACATTGGTGGGATGAGAAAGCTTTCTGCAAATTCCACAATGGCATTGGACATGACATCGAACATATTTTGAAGCTTAAGCATATCATCCAGGATCTAATTGAGAGTGGAAAGCTTCAAATTGATGGGTTGAACACCAATGAAAACCATAAGGAATTCAAGGAGCCTTTGCCTAAATATGAAAAAGAGGAAAACTCTAAAACCAAGGATGGCAAGGCTACAATCAACTACACCTATACAGCTATAGAGAATGTGGTCAATATGCTTGAAGTTGTGGAGGATAGTGTCAACATGATGAGAGGACAAGATCCCTATGGTTATGACTCTCCTCCTATCTATGATGAAGGACCCATTGTGGTGCTAAGAGGTCCCAACTCTAGGGTGTCTTCCCAAGCTCTTAATGCTATTACTAGAAGTTAGGGTCATGTTGTCCTTAGAGGGCCTAACTTAGGTCAGGGCAATAAACCAAAACCGGTGGCTTCCAAAAATGCTACCTCAAAATTAGTGGTCAATCCAAAGTTGAACTATAACCTTGTTGATCAATTACAAAGAACACCAGCTCAGATTTCAATCTTTAAGCTTCTAGGGTTGTCTCCAAGACATAAACAAATCCTTGAGGATGATTTGTGTACATCAAATGTCCCTACCAACATAGATGTCAACCAATTCCAAAACATGGTTAATCACCTTGTCAGCCCTCATTACCTAACATTCTCAGAAGAAGATGATAAAGCTTTGAGCCATCCGCATAATCTTTCCCTTCACATTGAGGTCATGATCCATAAAACCCATGTCAAGTGTGTGTTGATAGATGGGGGTGCTGAGCTCAACATTTTTTCTTTAATTCTGTTGAAAATATTGAGCTATTCTAAAGAGGTCATTGATACTCGAAGGAAGATTACCATTAAGGCCTATGATGAGGCTGAAAGAAGTTCCAAAGGGTTGTTTGTCCTTCCTATTAGGATTGGTCCTGTTGAAAAGGACATTTTGTTCCAAATTATTGATGTTGGTCCTCTAGCATACAATATCTTACTGGGTAGACCATGGATCCATGACATGCAAGCAGTACCATCTACCTACCATCAATGTGTTAAGTTTCCCTATAATGGAGTAGAAGTCTGTATACCTGGGGATAGCACATTATTAGTCAATGCAATTTCAGTAGGGACTCACCTCCCTCTCAAGAAAGAAGCAAAGGTTTTAAATGTGACTCTAGAACAGCGCAAGAATAAGCTCAAGTCCATAGACCTTGGTATGGGAGGATATCAACTTGACTCCTTTACAAAGTTGCTAGTCTCACCTAGGTCTTATGGAAAACCTTCATAATAGATGTGACCTTCATCTTCAGCCATGACTTTGTTTGGCACATTTGTAGAGTCCTCAGTGCCTATCCAAGATGAAAAAGAAGAGGTAGTTGTCAAGGATTGGATCTATAGAGAAGACAAATACATCCATAATGAAAACTTCTCTCCCTCTCCTAAGACTTATGGAAGAGGGTATACTCTTGTTAAAAATATGGGCTATCTAGGACATGGTCCTCTCAGTCACAGACTAGATGCTAGAGTTGAACCTCTCGATCATGCTCTTTTTGGGCGTAGGTCTAAAAAAAGCTCAGTCTAGGTTTTGAAAAAGATAACAAGAGCACTATTCCTATCCTTGGTGAGATGGATAGTGAGGATGAAACAAATTACATGCCCAATTTGGTAAACCAACAAGACATGTGTGAAGATTGGGTTCCTTCCACCAATCTCCTTTGGGGAGATTTAGATGAGCCAGTTGCACATGTAACAGCTGAAAGCATAGAACAAGATGAGTCATAAGTTGAGGATCCCATTAGAGAGTTCCACCACAAGAATATTTCCCTCTTGATGGAGAGAGATGTTACTCTTGATGACATCAAAGCTTCTACATCAAGATGTCCAAAACCTTCATGGTGCAAGCATCCCAGTTGAGATTCAGAAATGGAATCGCATGAGTATGAATGGGACTCTCTCTTTGATTCTTCTACATTTGACATGGATGTTGATGTCATCCATACATATAGTTCCCAACCTAAGGTAGCTAACAATTCTAGTGTAGGATTAGAGGATTCCAATTCGTAAGTTGCTTTAGTGGACAATGCTTTGCTTGGTAGGATAAATCTTGATTTGGGTACCTTAGAAGGATACTTGACAGACCCTAACTCTACAATTACCAAAGATGATCCCATCCATATTCACAACATCAAACCCATCATTAACCTACCTCTTTCTAATCCTCACCTCATTGATTTGTCTCAATGATATCAGGAGCCTTAGCTCTTAACTTTCCATAATGACTATGAGATAGCTTGTTACCTAAATGCCCTTGAGCCCATAGTCTCTTCCACCAAAGAACTAGCTACAAGCATGACAAAACTAGATATCAAGTACCTTAGCCACAAAATGAAAAGAAATGAAAAAAATAATAAGAGTTATGATGGTGAAAACCACTGTGTGGCAATGTCAAAACCTAAAAAAGTAAAAATAAAGGATGTATCCAAGGGTGAAAACCTCTCTGAGGCACCTAAGGATGAGGTAATTGATCATCTTCCAAGTTATTTCCAAGATAGATCATCAGTGCTTGTTGAGCCTACACAGTCAGTTGATCTGAATACAGAAGAGGCTCCATAAATAGTACATTTGGCTCAATCCTTGTTAGCTCAAGAAAGAGAAGTGTATACCAAGTTTCTACAAAGGAAGAAAATCAATTTTGATTGGAATTACTCAGATATGCCAGGGTTGGACACTAATCTCATTATGCATCACTTGTCCATAGCTCCAGGTGTAAAACCAATTAAACAAAAATTGAGGAAAATGCATCCTCACATAGCTCTTCTCATCAAAGTAGAACTAGAAAAACTCCTCAGTGCAAGATTAATAAGAGCTATTGATTATGTTGAGTGGATATCAAATATTATCCCAGTTTCTAAACATGACAAGTCCATTCACGTCTGCATAGATTTCAGAGATCTTAACAGAGCATGCCCAAAGGATGATTTTCCACTCCCTAACATAGACATGATAGTGGACATGACTGTGGGTTATGAGATCTATTCTTTGATGGACAATTTTTTTGGATATAACCAAATCAAGATAGCTCCTGAAAACTAGGAAAAGACTACATTCACTTGTGCATGGGGTACCTATTGCTGGAACGTGATGCCTTTTGGGTTGAAAAATGTCAGAGCTACTTATCAAAGAGCTATGATAACTATCTTTCATGACATGATGCATAAAAAAATGGAAGATTATGTGGATGACACCTTGGCAAAATCTCAAGAAAGGAATACACACTTAGGAGATTTAGAAGTCATTTTAGATCATATGGAATAGTTTCAATTGAGATTAAATCCTAAAAAGTGTGCATTTGGAGTCACCTCTAGAAAACTTATAGGATTTATCATTTCAAAAAAAGGAATAGAGGTGGACCCAGAAAAAGTACAAGCAATCTTGGATATGCCACCTCCCAAAAACATCAGTCAAATGAGGAGTCTTCAGGGACATCTTCAATCTATAAGGAGGTTTATTTCACAACTAGTAGATAGAGCTCAACCCTTCAATAAGACACTACACAAGGGATTCAAATGTGTTTGGAATGAGGATTGTCAACAAAGCATGGACCAAATCAAAAAGTACTTTTCAAATCCTCCAATTTTAATGCCTCATATCCTAGGAAAACTACTCATACTGTATGTTTCAGCAATAGAATCTTCCCTGGGGGCATTATTAGCTCAACTTGATGACACTATAAAAGAAAGAGCTATATATTACATTAGTTGTACTCTTGTGTCATATGAGGTCAATTACACTAGTATTGAACAATCTTTCCTTGTAGTGGTGTTTGCTTCCCAAAAGTTGTGACATTACATGCTCGCACACACAATACACCTCATTGAAAAAATTGATCCTCTCAAATATTTTTTTGGTAAGGTTGCTCTTATAGGTAGACTTGCTAAGTGGATGATGGTCTTATCAGAATTTGACATAGAGTATGTTGAGCGTAAAGCTATAAAAGGACAAGCCATTGCAGATCAATTGGCTGATTTCCCAATTCAAGATAGCATGCCTATTCAAGTTGAATTTCTAGATGAGCACCTAATGTACATGACTCAAAGAACATGGAAGATGTTCTTTGAGGGCTCTTTCATGCAAAATAGTTCAGGAGCTAGAGTGTTGTTTGTTTCTCCTCATGGGTACACAATTCCTAAGTCCTACAAACTATTGTTCCCATGTACAAATAACATTGTTGAATATGAAGCCTTGACAAATGGATTAAAAATTTCTATAGAATGGAGAATCACAGAGCTGCACATTTATGGGGATTCATAGCTAATAATCAACCAAGTTAATGAAGAATACCAAAGAAAGGATGAAAAATTGGTACCCTACAAGAAAATGGTTGATTCTTTGAGGCGATATTTCACATTTGTCACATTTCAACAAATCCCTAGAGAAGAGAACAAAGCAGCTGATGCTATGGCTACATTGGCTTCACTCCCTCAGCTAGAACAACATGAATCCAGATTTGAATTCCTGGTGGAAGAGCTACACTATCCCATTTATGACTCCCAAGAAAGCCAGGTTGTTTGTACCCTTGTTGGCCATGAGTCATCCCTCTATGGTGCCATTTACTCATATCTCCATGATGGCATTATTCCTAAAACCTTCAACCATTCTAAATGATGAAACCTAACCCAAAATGCCTCTCACCATACCCTTATCTCTGGTGATTTGTATAGGAGGGGTTTAGATGGGACACTTCTTAGGTGCTTGGAAAAGGATGAATCCGACCAAGCATTAGCTGACATTCATGAGGGAATTTGTGGGGGACATTCCAATGGTCTTTCCATGGCCTGAAGGTTGCTTAGGGCTGGGTACTATTGGCCTACCATGCAGACAGATGTAGTAGCTTTTGCCAAATCATGTGAAAAGTGTCAGAAATGTGGAAAGTTGGTACATGAGCTAGGTAGGGAGCTTATTCCATCTATATCTCATTGGCCATTTCAACATTGGGCCTTTGACCTTGTTGGGCAGATTCACCCCAACTCATCAGGTGGACACAAATTTATCATCACTTCTACTGACTACTTTACCAAATGGGTTGAAGCTATTCCACTTTTTGTTGCTTTAGGAAAGATAGTTTCTCTATTCATTTTGAACCACATCATCTGTCAGTATGGAGTGCCTTCTGAAATAATCACTGACAATGGAGGTCAATTTAAAAACAAGGACCTTAAAAAACTCTGCAAGAAGTTCAAGATAAAATAGCATTGGTCCTCCATTTACTTCCCACAAGGAAATGGACAAGCAGAGGCTTCTAATAAGACCATTCTTAAAATTCTCCATAGAACAGTCCACAAGAATGGTATAGATTGGCATCTATAGATAAATCCAGCCTTATGTGCTTATAGAATGAGTATTCATACTCCAACTAGGGCTACTCCTTTTTCCCTTACTTATGGTGCTGAAGTAGTGTTACCTTTAGAAGTGGAAATTCCTTCACTTAGAGTTTCTCTCAAAGGTCTAGTTACGGATGAAGACTATCATGCCATGAGACTTCAGGAATTGGAACTTCTAGATGAAAAATGTAAAGCATCATTTGATCACATGAGGGTCTACCAAAAGCATATGTCAAAAGCATTCAACAAGAAGGTTCGCCCTAGAGAATTCCAAGTGGGAGATCTTGTCTTACAAGAAAACCCTAAGAACCAACAACATAGAGAGAAAAAGGGCAAGTTCAAACCTAATTGCCTTGGACCATATATCATTACTACAGCTTTTGGGATAGGTGCTTATTTAATATCTGATGTAGAGGGAGAATAGCTCCCTGATCCTATCAATGTCTTTCACCTTAAGAAGTTCTATCCTTGATGCCTATTTTGTTTGGGGGCATCCTTTGTACATATTTATTGATCCTGAAAAAATTCAAAAAACATTCATATATGGTGCTAAAAAAATCCTAAAAAGTATATAAAGTCCTGAAAAAATACAAAAAAATCAAAAAATTGCAAAAAATTCAAAAAAATAGAAAAAGTGCCTTGGTGAAAACCTGGAAACAAGTGCCTTGGTAGCAAAAAATACAAAAAAAATTGAAAATAAAAAAAAATCTATTAAGTGGTGAAAACCTGGAAATAGGCGCTACTTGAGGCCTTTGCACCCTTGTTTCTTAGCATGTGTCCTTGACACTTAGTCTTTCTCCATCATGTCTTTTCCTTGTTGCCTTAGTTTGGAATTGGTCTTTGTCTTTGTTTAGGGGGCATAACAGTGTTAGCTTTGGTCTCTTGGATGCATTGGTCTTTAGGACACCTAGCAAATGGTGTTTTTCAAACACCTCAAAATTTCATGAAAATTGCACCCCTTGCTAATGTCAACATCCTGGATCCTTTTTTAGGATCGAAATCAAAATCCAAGTTTATCTTGATAGTCAACATCGTGTTTCAAAAATTTTCCTTCTTCTGCGCAATTGGCTAACTATTTGAGGCCTGATCTTTCGATCTTTATTGGGGCATCTTCATTTCTTCATCCACATCTCTTTCAAACCTTCTATTCTTTCATTCATCTTCATTCACTTCATCTCTCTAAGGTTTGACTTCATCTTTATCCTATACTTAGTCAAAATGGGGTATATCTTCACTGCTTGATGGTTATTCTATCATCTTTCATCTTTGATTATGATTTCTAGTGATTTGATCATGTTTCTCTCACTTCCGCATTCCCTCTACCTGATTTCAATTTCGATCTCAAGGGGGAAGTACCTATCAAACTTCAATTCTTGATTCAGCTTTATTAATCAAACTCAGCTTGAGATTCTTATCTCCTATTTCAGACTTGACAATTACCTATTTACAGGGGTGTTGGCCTTGTCTTTTTCAATTAGCTTATCTCTATCTTGATGTGTTACCATCCGTCAAACACACGTCTAGATTTTTTTGTGATCCCAAATCAATCTCACATTTCAATTCCATTCTTTGACCACATTTGATCCCAAATCGATCTCACATTAGTCAAAGAGGAGCAAATGTATGCGCCCTAAAATGGTCGCCTAGACTTTGGGCCCCCATTTAGCAATTTATCAATTTTCCTGAATCAATGTTCTTGACACATTTCCAATCTATATCAATTTCCTTGATCAAATCCTAATTCTATCATTTATTCAATTTTATTCTATGGATTAACCATTTTATCCTAAGTCTTTATTTATTAAAAGGAATTTCCTCCTTTTTTATTAAATAAAAAGTCCCCACTTTTCCTCTTATCCTAAGTTGCACAAATAAATCATTATTCTTATTTTATAGAAAGAAGAAAAGGCCTTTTTATCTCATATGGGGCACAAAAGTCAACTCTTATTTCTCATTGGAGGATATTTGTGCACATGGATTGATCCCACTTTCAAGCTCCACCCTTGATTAAATATTTTGCCTCTTAATCTCCATGGTCCATTCTTTCTCATTTCCTTTAAAAGGAGAGCTCTCTTCTCATTTTAGGATCCAACTTTTTAATACTAACCTTATGCTACAAATTTTCTTGGAGATATTGGAGCTTTGGAGATCTTAGCTTCCATTCTTGCATTTTAGTCTTCATAGCATCTAGCTTAGTTTCTTTTATGCTCTATATTAGCTCACATAGCTTAATTAGTAAGGATTTGTAACACTTTCATTTCCATAGCTTACTTGCATCTTCATTCTTAGCATAGTTGCATTGCATTTTCATTCAAGATTCTTGAAGATATTGGCATTCTTGCCCTTGTCTCATTGAATCTCCCATTGTTTAGTTTACTAGCAAGGTCATATGCTTCATAGCTCTAGCTGAGAGAAATCTAAACAACCTTGTGACTGCATGCTTAGGGAGCTCTAGGTCACTTTCTCAAGGTTTCCCATTCATGGATTCTCTTGGAAGTAATGACTTAGAGAAGTGCACAATTTGAGTCACAAGGACTCCAATAGATTCTTTGCATTCCTGAATCACAGAGCTCCATTACTCAATCTCTATGAGGGCCTTGTCTAGGATCCATTTATCATCCTAGAAGAGGATTTTCCTATCATTTCCCAACTTCCATCTAGCCCCTTTACTAATAATTTTCCTACCCTTACTTATACTGTTCCAAATAAATGACCCCTGGATGTCATTAAATGAGTGGATGGTTCTTTCTAAAGAAGTGAGGTGATATTTTCTTTTGATAATTGTGTTCCATTCTTTCCCTTCTTCAAAGATCCTCCAGCACTATTTTTCTAGAAGATCCTTATTGGTAATAGAGATATTTCTGATGCCCAGACCCCCCAGCTTCTTTGGCTTACAAACTTTCTCCCCAGCCACCGGGCTTAGTCTCTTCTTCTCTTCTACACCAGTCCAAAGGAATTTTTTTTGGACTTTTTCTATAAGATCCTTATACTTCAGAGGGATTTTGGAAAGACTGAGAACATAAACCAGGAGGCTTTGAAGAGTTTATTTTAGCAATTGGACTTTTCTAGCTTGACTAAGAATCACCCCTTTCCAGCCCGCCATTTTATTATGGAATCTATCAATAATTTCATTCCAAAAATTAGCCACTAGTTTTGAACATAGTGGAAGCCCTAAATAGGGAGCAGGAAGCTTTCCTATCTTACAACCAAGGATGGAAGAGATTTTGTTCATTCTAGCTTCAAGAGTGTTGAAGAAATAAAGGAATCTTTTTTCCCAATTTATGAGTTTACCAGTAGCATTGGAGTAAACATTTAGAGATTTTTTGATGTTCTTCACCTCTTTAACTATAGATTCCCCCATGAGAATCGTGTCATCAACAAACTATTCATGGGAACATTTAGTATCCGCTGAAGAAGGTTGCAGGCCAGAAATCATCCCTTGATTAACTTGATTTTTTATGTATCTCCCAAGGCTTTCATCCATAATAGAGAAGAGGATTGGGGATATAGGGTCTCCTTGTCTCAGCCCCCTAGAAGGTCTAAAGAATAGAGATGATCCACCATTCACAATCATAGAAGAAGACACTGTAGTAACCAGTTGCATGATAAGTTTAATCACTCCTTCATCAAAACCAAAAGCCTGAAGAATTTTGTTGAGCAGCTCTTAGTCCACTCTATCATAAGCTTTAGCATTGTTTTCAAAGGGAGATATAAACAATATGAAACAATATGCACCGATGAGAACACTAAAACATCTATCTACGAGAGATAATCTGAAAGAAAAAGAGAACACTGAAGATCAGTTACTAAGAATAGAAGATTTGTAATGCTATTTTAGTGGTGTAATAATTAAACATATTAAGCTAGGGAGAGCTTATACAGCATTTGTTCATAGAGTTGTAGAATACATGTTTGGTATGTGTATGGTATATTTCATATTACTTGAGTTTCCATCAATGCCAAAGGGAGAGATTGATGAACTACAGCTAATTTAGAACCTAATTTAAGATCTATGATTAGAAGATCACTAAGTTGCTGATTAGATATGTAATATGTTTAAATTAGTTATATGTTGTCATTGATGTCAACTAATTTTGACAGTACTTATCTTGTAAGTTACTATACTCAAACATCTGTAAAGAAGAAGTGAAAGAGATGAAGAACATAAATATCTACATTGAGGAAGATGTATATGATAGATGAGGATAAGAAATACATTGGGTAACTTATTGATGAGTCTATGTCCTTATGTTATTGACTTAAGGATGTTGCATTCATCTATGATGAAGGATAGAGCCAAAATGCACAAAGTAGTGTGGTCGGTTAAAGAAGCATTCTAGTATACATCGAGAGAGCGTAGTGTATACCGAGCATAGTATAAACTGAGCTAGTGTTTACCGACGCATTTCTTTGTTAACCGAGTAGGAGAAAAGAACATAATGATCAGTTTAGCTGATAAGGAGTGATGATCTGGAAAGTGTATAACTTTGAGGTAATGGATAATGTTTGTTATGAAGATCGACGGCTAACATAATTCAAGGAAGATCTAAAGGATGAAATCAAAATGTGTTATTGACACATCAACCAAGGAAGGTTTAAGCGAAAAAATCAACGAAGGTGATTAAGCGGAAAAATATAATGGAGGAGAAGAAAATGGTTTACTTATCTATATAAGAGACTAGAGTTTCTAATGAAACACATGCCGAAAGAAGGAGACTGTAATATTTTTGCATGAAAAAGTTTTCATGCATACCTGATCAAACTAATTAAGAAGGAACCGAACTACACAGTATACCGAGTGTCAGAAAGTTATTACCGAGTGACAGTAAGTTACAGAATAGTGATTGATACAAAATTAATGAATGCTCAGAGTATTTGAATGAGCTTAAAATAGATCTGATAATCTGCAATTGAAGTTGTTTTATATTCAGATCAAACTGATGTTACAGTTTAACCATTGTAATCAAATAAATCTCTTAACAGAGTGGACTAGGAAAGTCTTTTTATGTATCATTCATAGAATGAACATTGTTATCCTGTCAACCCCATAGTGAATGTTGGTTGAGTGATAACTGTTGGTCTAAAATCCTCTAACAAGGTCACACCTAACAGTGTGTTTGTAACCTTTAATAGGGTTGGGTCTTCACCGACCTCACTTCAGAAGAGTGAACAATTTTTGGGATGCCAGTCCCAGGTTGTTTTTCCCTTCACAGGGTTTCCACGTTAAATCTCTTGCATTATGTGTTGATTGTGATATTTGTTTATTATCATACTACATATTGCATATTAGATTTGGTCGGTAATTATTATAAGTTAATGATAGATAATCTGTAAAAGCACAAACAGTTTAGTATTTTAAGTTACCAAGTAGCAGAAGTTTGATATAATTTGTTTTTGATTATACATTTTCACTTGGGATAGTGGATAATTGATTCACCCCCTTCTCAATTATTCTAACATGCATAAGCAAAATCATCAGCATATCCACTTCCCTTAACTCCATCCTTTAAGTCTCTTAGCTCATATACTCCTCTAGGATGTAGGCCATATATAATTTCAAAGGGACTCTTCCCTGTTGACCTATTTACAGTGTCATTATATGCATACTCAGTCAAGCACCTTAAAATATTTCCCATTGATCCCATTGTTGACCATATTCTTTGGTCAAGCACCTTAAAAGATTTCCAAGGCTCCTATTTACCACCTCGGTTTGACCATCTTTTTGAGGATGGTATGCAGATCCAAAGGACAAATTAGTGCCCAATCTTTGCCAAAGAGTCTTCCAAAAGTGAATCATAAACTTGGTGTCTCTATCTAACACTATACTCAAGGGTAACCCATGTATTCTTATTATCTCTTTGAAGAAGAGAGAGGTTATTTGGCTGGTATCATTGGTTGTCTTACATGGTACAAAGTGAGCCATCTTGTTGAATTTGTCCACAACTACATAAACACTATCCTTGCCTTGTCTTGTCTTGGGTAACCCAACTACAAAATCCATGCTCAAGCATTCCCATGGCCTAGTGGGAATACATAGTGGTTGATATAGGCCTGCATTTAAATAAGTTCCTTTGGCCTTTTGACAAAAAATGCCACTTTTAACATACTTCCTTATATCAAGGTTCATTCTTGGCCAAAAGTAGAACCTTTGAACAAGTTCTTGTATCTTAGTGATCCCAAAGTGACCACTCAATGTACCATTGTTCTTTTCTTGAACCAAATTCTCTCTTATGGACCCTCTAGGAACACATAACTAACTTCCCTTAAACAAAAGGTTACTTTGCAAAGTATATTCAGCATATTTTCTATGGAAATGATTCATATTTTCAACACATACATTTTAAATGTCTGAAAATTCTTCATCATCAGCATATAGATCTTGAAGTGATCTATTACCATACTCTTCAATTGGATCTCTTGGATAGTGAGAGTTCTCCTACTCAAGGAATATGTCACCTTGTTTAGCACTCCCTTCTTATGTTTGATATTAAATGTTTATTCTTGTATGTATTCAACCCACTTCATGTGCTTATGACTAAGTTTCTCTTGAGAGTTCAAGAAACTTAGAGCTTGGTTGTCTGAATAGACTATAAACCCATTTGGAAGCAAATAATGCCTCCATTTCCTTAAGGCTTGAACTAGTGCATACATCTCAAGGTCATAAGAAGAATACTTCTTCTTAGCTTCAATCAACTTCTATGAATGAAAAGCCACTGGTCTACCCTCTTGGCTTAGAATAGCTCCAATAGCCACATTGCTTGCATCACACTCTATGGTGAATAGCTTCTCAAAGCTTGGCAAAACTAAAACAAGTTGTGTAGCAATCTTTTCCTTCAAAAACTCAAAGCTCTTTCTAGCTTGTTCATTCCATACAAACTTAGTCTTCATGCCTCCTTTAATGGTGTCCAACATAGGAGCACAAATATCACTGAATCACCTTATAAAATTTCTATAGTATTGAGAAAGGCCATGAAAAATTCTTATCTTTATTTTTGTCCTTGGAGTAGGCCAATTGAGGATGGTCTCCACTTTTCTAATGTCCATTTTCAGATTTCCATGAGATAGTACAAACCTAAGGTATACCAGCTTTGTTTTGATAAACTCACACTTCTCTAAGTTGATCATCAACTTCTGATCATGAAACCTCTTGATAATAGTCTCTAGGTGTTGAAGATGTTCACCCCTTGTCTTTCTATAAATTAGTATATCATCAAGATATACCACTACAAATTTTCCAATGTAGTCTTTGAGGACTTCATTCATGAGCCTCATGAATTTGGAGGGGGCATTAGACAGTCCAAATAGCATGACAAGCCATTCATACAAACCTTCATTAGTTTCGAAGGTTGTTTTCCACTCATCTCCTTCATGTATCCTAATTTGGTGATAACCACTCTTTAAGTCTATCTTTGTAAAGTACTTGGCTTCACCTAGACAATCCATTAGGTCTTCAATCCTAGGAATGGGGAACCTATATCTAATGGTTATCCTAAATATGGCCCTTGAATCAATACAAAGCCTCCAAGTTCCTCCCTTTTTAGGTGATAGGATAGTGGGGATGACACATGGGCTAATTTTCTTTCTAATAAATCCTTGGTTTAGCATTTCTTGTATTTGTCTAGCAATTTATGCATTTTGTTGAGGGGTCATCTTGTAGGTGTTACCCAAAATTTCCTATCTATTTAATTTTGGGTACAGACCATTAAATTTGAAAATGTGACCATTAGAGGTAAACAACCCTAAAACCCTATGGCCTATTCTATTTTGTCATTACCTTTTTCGGCCACTTAAGTCTCCATTTTGCATGTATGCTTTATAAGCTAAGGCTAGTCATGAGATCTCTAAGGCCCAACAGAATATTCATTTCAATCTCCCGACCCCATGATCTCCTTTGTTCACGAGATCTCCCAATCAAAAGGCATATTCCATTTCCATCCAGCGACTCGATGATTTCTCTTTACTCAGGCGATCTCTCAATGAAAACCAAGGTCAGCAATTCTTCTAGAGATTTGGTGACTAAGTGATTTTCCTTACTACAGTTATGACTTGTGTCAATGTCAGGTTAATATTTTCCTTCAGTTAGGAAGTCACGAGAGTTAACCCAGGGTTAGCAAAAGTTCAAGAGATTTCAAGTTCACTCAGTCGGGAGGTCACCAGATTTGATCATGGTCAAGAGGTGGTCCACTCAGGGTAAAGTGAAATGCAATGATAAGTGCCACATGTCTCTGGCAGGCCCAGGCTCTATAGGCTCAGTCTCTTAGTTGTGTGAAGTAGACTAAATATTCCAATCGATTCAGTGATAATGAGATTTGCCTTAGTCGGGTGATCTCAGAATAGAAGTGGAATATTCTTTCTGTCAACCGACTTGGAGGTTAAGGTGCAGTTGCTAGATCTTCAAATTCAAATACATGGTAAAAGCTAAGTCAGAATCCCTTCAGTCGTGAAGTCTTAGGAAGGTATAGAGTTAAGCTAAGATGTCTCGAGACCTAGAGACTTAAGTGTTGTCGCTAGATCTCCAAATATTATTTAGCAATTCAATGACTAAGGCTCAGTCGGGTGATATCATAATGTAGAACTAATATTCTATGAAGTCAAGAGATCATGAGATTTATGCAGTCAGGTAATCGATTAGCACAAAAGGAATATGCCAAAGACATCAGGAGACTAAGCGACTACCATCAGATCAAAGTAAGATCAATGCTCATCATGTGATCGCTAGACAAAGCCAGGGTTAATAAAAAGGTTAGGAGATTAAGTGACTAAAAGGAAAGGAGACTTGAGGTTAAATGTAGAGTTAGGGTTAAGAATAGAAGTGGTGCCCGAGTAAAATGGAAAGATCTAACGGCTACATTTTATAGATAGATCAAGTTTAAATATCATTCACTGATGGATAAAAGCTTGGTGCCACCTATGACCATTTATATTTTTCAAATTCAAATATCTAAGAAGCACTAGATTTGAACAGTTATGGTGAGCCCAACTTGTAGGGAGGTAGATGGAGCTGACTTTCTTAGAGGTGATTATGACAATGGGATTATGTGCAGAGAAAGATATCTGATCGGCGAAGATATTTCAAGGATGCATTTATGGTTAGAAATGATAGAATTAGGATTTTCTATTATTCTATGAAAAATCTATGTAACCCTAACTGATTTTTTGCTCCTACCTGTGTGCAAAAAGGGAGATGTATATAATAGTTTTTTTTTGGAGCTTTTAAGGTTGAAGGGATTTACAATTGTAAAAAAGAGAGGTTTTCTTTCTTAGGAGTTATCCAAGGCATTCTTTCTACCCTCTAGCTCTTACAGTTTGTAACCTTTCATTGATTTATCAAATTCAATAGAGGCTTTGCATAGCATTTGTTCTACCCTCAGGTCTTTCCCTTGTCTGTATTTCTCTTATTGGGTATAATATACTAGCTTTGTTAGAGAAATCTTGGAGTTCTAGAGCCCTTCTTTCTTTCATCTTATTTGTGTACTATTGTGTCTACTTTTATTTGAATGAGTTTGTGGTTATACTTTAACCCCCTATCATTTTGTCTCATTCTTGTGCCCTTTTGTTGAAGAGAATGTCTACTTGCAGGTCACAGTATGTGTCTTTTGTTTAGACCCCTCTGTGAAACACTTATGCAAGCTTGTTTAGAAAGATTGTGTTATATTAGATCTAAGAGCTTTCATGCTAGTTTGATCAATGAAATGTGTTCATTTTATTTCGGTGTATCACCTAGTAGGTAGTTTTCTTTCAGTTATTTCCCTTTCATGCATTCCTTCTATCCCTTTTCCCTCAAGAATTTACTTTCCTATCAAGAAGAAAATTAAGGTGATTATCCAAGAGGAACCAGCCTAGAACCTGGAGGTCTCATCTTAGTTAGCATAGGTCCCACAACCTAAAGATGATTCCCATGTTATACTTGGTTATCAAGACCAAGAGAGTTTGAAACAAGGGTGCAAACTTAGTGTATAACATTTATGGCACACCCGGTGGGACATCAAAAATAATTTCATCTTTGAAAGATTATGCTATCTTGGATATACTAATTGCATAATACAGACTTTTAGAAGTTTTTCTATCAAGTATATCTAGTGACTCCATTGATTTCATAGATTCAAGCTAACCTTGTTCAAAGTTTATGAGAAAGATTGAGACTAGGAGCTCAAAGCCCACTGAATTTTTAGAGTTTCCCTTAAACAGAAGCTACAAAGGTAGATCAACCTAGTGAACATCCCCTACAAGGAGAGTATAGTCTACACCACCTGATACTTCAGAAAGGAGACCTTTTCCCTTTCATCTCAGAAGAAGAGGAAGATCTCTGACCAGAGATCTAGAGGAAGATTCAGATCCAACATCCAATACAACTTACACAGTTGCTACTCAGCAAATTTTAGCTCCTACACTGGCTAGGTAGTTTGCTTTTACACCTTTCAACTAGGGAAGTCCATTGAAATTTTCTCAACATCATGATGTGCCCTTGGTGGCATTGAAGATCTTACCTGATTTCACAAGTGAAGGACAAACTATAGCTTTTGAACACATTAGAGATGTGACCACTATCTGCAACATACATAATATAACTCAAGAAGATGTGGCCACTAAGTTATTAAGGGTAAGGCTCTTGAATGGTTTAGAACTCTAGCTATTGGTTCCATTAATTCATAAGATGGATTAGGAGATGCGTTGAGTAAACACTTTGAGGATAAATCAAACAACTTATCTTTGGTTGAGAAGTTGACAACCATTAAAAGAGACCCTCAAGAACAAATGACAGACTATAATAGTAGATTTCTCAAAACATGGAATAGAATTCCAGTCTCAGTGAGGCCATTAGCTAATCATGCTTTCTTATAATTCTTACAAAGTTTGAATAGTCAGATCTCTATCATGATCCAATCTATGGGAGGTACCTCTTTACCCCAAGCTTTTGATGTAGCTTTTAGGGCTGAAAATTGTTTAATCCAAGTAGGCATGATAGCAAGACGGCCACCCATACCCATCTTTCCTAGCCTTCAACCCATTGCACCTCTACAAATACCTCCTTTTACCCCTATTCCACCATATTAGCACCTCAGGCTAGTACTAGTGGTGAGGAGTTAAAGGCAAGTTTCTCTCAAGAACTACAAGAGATGAAGAATAGTCAGCAAAATAGTCAGCAAGAAATGAAAAATTTTCTGCAGACTTTAACTAAAGAGGTTATGAACCTAAAGAAGCAAGGGCAAGGGATTAGACCCCCCTTTCAACCACAACACCAAGGTCCTAATCAACAATATCAGAATCAAGGATAGCCTTATCAACAAAATAGGCCACCATACCAAGGAGGTTATCAAGGAGCTTACCAAAAGAAAAATCTTAATCAAAGACCATTCCAACCATACAACCCTACACCTCTTAATTCTACAAATCTAGTTAGAGATATGGTCCCTAGCCAAAACAATCTAGCTTTGGACAATGAATGGTTCTTTCCTTGTAATTAGCCTCATAATCAAGCTACATGTTCAAATGGATGGATGAACCAAGCCCTAATGGTTCAAAATGCCTCATAGACTCAATCAGAGGCCTCTTCTAGTGGATCAATTCCTCAACAAGAATCACAAGTTGATGAGACTGCTATTTTCAATTGGGAGCAGCAAGACTTCAATGGAGTCAATGGTGAATTTTCCATTTCTTCCAACACAAGATCAAAGAGAAGAGCTCAAGACATGGAATGAACAGATTCTAGGACTAAAGCTACAACATCTACAGGACCACCATAGCAAGCTACTCCCAACATATCAAAGAAGGCTCCTGTCATTACAAGCAAAGAAGGCTAGACTCTCAAAGAAGTGGAGCCCATAATAGTAAAAACACATCAAAAAGTACATACTATGACACCTTTCAAAATTGTATACAACATGAAGAAGGTGAATGTTACCATGTCTATGTGGGACTCTTTGGCTATTCCAGGACAACCTAAGATTTTGAAGAAAGCCATGACTGAAGTAACAGCTTCTCAGCCTACAAAAGAGACTGCAAAGCCAGTGTTGATCAACACTAATCAAGAAAAGGAGGTTCCAAGTTTCAACTCCAAAGTCAATACCATTCAAGGTAGGAACTCAAAACCCCCTCCCTTTTATGAATCTTTAATTATTGGAAAATCCTTAGTACATAATTGTATGGTAGATAGTGGAGCTACTAGTACTTTAATGCCAAAAAAGGTAGCTAACCAATTAGGACTTAAATATGAACCCCTCCAAAAAAGGGTTACATAACTTGATGGATCCTCAGTCAATATAGTGGGTGTGGCCAAGGATACTAGTCTAGTCCTCCATGCAAGCCCTAATTTTTCCATCCTACTTGATATATATATCATAGACTTCCCTGCCTTATTTGCCATATGTCTATCAAGGGAGTTTACAGCCAAAATAGGAGGCTATCTTTCTTCTGACTAGTCTCACATGATCTTCCACACAAGATATGGTACCAAGGTCACCATCAAATTTGAATCATTGGTAGCTCACCATATAGAACCATATATGTCCAATGCCACCAATACAAACTTCCTTGCACTTGATAGCAATGACTTCCCAATTATCAGAGAAGCAAATAATAAGATAGAAAACATCCCTGATATTTTACTTGATGAACTAGAATTAGAAAAGGCTTCAGAGACCCAAGAAAATGTTATTTGGGATACTGGTTTGGGAAGCTATTTGATACAAGAAAGTGGAACCATAGAGCCAAACCTTCTCAAAGAGGACACTAATTCAGAGGATCAGAGCAACCAAGTTTGGGAATTATTTTTTGATGGAGCTAGAAGCAGACATGGCTCTAGTGGTGGTGCTATGCTAGTGTCCCTAGAAGGAGAAAGATACTATATAGCTTTCAGATTTAGTTTCTCCTACACTAGCAACACTGTAGAGTATGAAAGTCTAGTAAATGGAATGGAGTGGGCTAGAAAAAGAGGGCTCAAAGCCCTAAAATTTTATGGTGATAGTGAGTTAGTGATCAGCCAAGTGAGAGGGATAAGTGCAACCAAAAATGACACCCTGAAAGCATACAAACATAGAGTTTCAGATATAATTGAAGACTTTTGTGCTTTCAATATTATTGACATCCCTAGGAAGCTAAATCAAAATGCAAATAGATTAGTTGTTATTGAATCTTAGTATGATATTCCTAATAGTGTTTCTAAAGAAAGGGACCAACAATATATCAAAGTGATTGTCAGACCTTCTATCCCTGATAACAATGCCAATTGGCAAGTGTTTGACAATGATGGGAAAATTCTGCAATTCTTGTTTGAAGAAGATGTTTTCTCAAAACATAACCAAGATAGACTATTGCAAAACTATGGTGACCAAGTAATACAACTTAATTCTAATAAGATTCCTAGAGGTATTGTCACCTTAGAAACTATCTTTAACAAGGATGATCAAGTTAAGAAGAACAAAGCTGGCCTGGTGGTTCAACAAGAACATTGTGTTGAATTAGAGTTGGAACTAGGTAAAAGCTTACAATTTGGAAAAGTAAATACTGATTTGGAAAAGTAGGCTTATACCCAATTATTCAAAGAGTTTAGTGATGTATTTTCATGGAAATATGAAGACCTTAAAGGTTTTAATCTAGCCCTTTCTCAGCACACTATTGAACTAAAGCCTAATGCCAAGCCAGTAAGCTAAAAACAAAGGCCTGTTAATCCCAAGCTTGAGCCACTTATGCATAAAGAAGTGCTCAAATTGAAGAAAGTGGTATCATCTACACCATCAAGCATACTAGTTGGGTTTCCAACCTTGTTCCTATAAGGAAGAAGAATGGGGATTTGAGGTTGTGTGTTGACTTCAAGGATCTCAACAAAGCCTCTTTAAAAGACCGCCATCCATTACCCTCTATGGAGAAAATCTTACAATGTGTCTCTAGATCCGAGAGATTTTCATTATTGGATGGCTATTTAGGATATAATCAAATCCTAGTTAATGAAAGGTACCAATACAAGACTACATTTACAACCAAGTGGGGAACCATGGCTTATCAAAAGATGCCCTTTAGTTTTTCAAATGCAGGTGCTACTTTTCAAAAGGCAATGGATATGGCCTTTAAAAGCCTCATGTACAAGTTTGTACTGGTCTACTTAGATGACATAACTATCTATTCTAAACATGCAGCAGATCATATCAAACATCTAAGGAAGATCTTTGAAAGGTGTAGAGAGTTTGGGATATCTCTTAATCCCAAGAAATGTGTGTTTGCTGTTCATGAGGGGAAATTGTTAGGATACATAGTTTCCAAGGAAGGAATCACGGTAGACCCTGAAAGGATTGCATCCATCCTAGAGCTACCCTTGCCACATCATAAGAAAATCCTTCAATCTTTCATAGGAAGGATTAATTTTGTTAGGTGTTTCTTGCCTAATATTGCAGATTTACTAAATTGTTTGACAGCCATGTTAAAGAAGAGTTCACCCTTCAATTGGACTAAAGAAAGGAAAGCCAATTTCCAAGCTATCAAAGAAGCCTTGACAAAAGCTCCTACTCTATTAAACCCAAATTTTGGTAAGGATTTTATCCTTTATACTTATGGAGGTCATGATGCTATATCTACTATGTTGACTCAAGAAAATTCGGATGGATTGGAGCAGCTTATTGCTTTCTTCAGTAAAGGTTTAGAAGAGTATGAACAAAGATACTCTTTTGTGGAAAAACATGTACTTGTTGTGGTAAAAAGTCTTAAAAAGTTCATATATTTATTAACCCATAGCAAGGTACACTTGAAAGTTACTCATCCAAGTGTCAAATAATTCTTGCTTTCCAAGGACCTAAATGAGAAAAGAGCTGGTTGGATTACCAAAGTAATGGAATATGACATTGATATCCAAACCACCAAGCTAGTTAGAGGAAGAGGTATTTGTGAGCATTTGGCAGAGGATGAAAGTTCAAAGAAATCAGAGCAAACAAATGCATCTCTAGTCATGCATTCTACAGAAGAACATGTTGAGGTAGTAGGTTGGTTGCCTAACATGATTCATTACTTGAAGACAAGACAATGTCCTATAGACCTAGATTCAGCAAAAAGAAGATATTATAGATTACAATATGTTCCCTTTGTGCTGATAGATGAAGTTCTTTTTAGAAAGGATCACAATGGTGTCCTTTTGAGATGCATTGATTCAGAAGAGATAGCTATTGTCCTATTTGAATTTCATGATGGACCTTCTGGAGGTCATTTTTCTCCTAGGACTACTGCTTTTAAAATCATGAGGGCCAGATACTATTGGCCATCTATCTTCAAGGATAGTCATGATTATGTGATAAAATGCATCAAATGTGCCATGTTTGTAGGAAAAGAAAGGCTTGCAGCTCTACGCCTTCAACCAATCAGAACAGAACAACCTTTCATGAGATGGGGCATAGACTTTATTGGCATGATTAATCCTCCATCTAGTGCAGGCCACAAGTGGATAATCACTGCAATAGATTATTTCACTAGATGGATAGAGGCAGTTGCCTTGAAAGAATCAAATGAGAGTGATGTCTTAAGTTTTTATGATGATATAATTCATAGATTCGGCACTCCAGACTCCATAATATCAGATAATGCATTGGCATTCACAGGCCTTAAAGTCTCAGAATGGGCAATCAAAAATGGCATTTATCCAAATACAAGTTCAAATTACTACCCTTAGGGAAATGGTTTGGTAGAATCAACTAATAAGAACTTGATTAGGATAATCAAGAAAACTCTATAGGATAACCAAAGGAATTGGCATACTAAATTGAAATTTGGCTTATGGTTGGATAAGATTACCCCAAAGAAGATCATTGGGAATTTTCCTTATGTGTTAGTATATGGTAGAGAAGCTAAGTTATCCATTTCAACTGAATTTCTAGCTTTAGACTTGACCACTAAATATGTCCTATTTGAAGAAGGAGATCCCTTACAAATCAGGTATGCTCAGCTCATAGAGTTAGAAGAAATCAGAGATAAATCCATGAAAGATATGGAGTTCCATTAGGTACAAACAAAGAAAATTTTTGATAAAAGAGCCAGGGCTAGAAATTTCAAGATTGGAGATATAGTCCTCAAGTGGGATGAGTTTAGATCAAAACCTGGTAGACATACAAAGTTTGATTCCTTTTGGGGAGGTCCGTTCATCATCACTGAGTGCAAGGGGCCTCATGCTTTTTAGCTATCAACTCTTGGAGGAGATGCCTTGCCTATAGAAGTTAATGGATTCCACTTGAAGCCTTGTTTTGAGGTCAATCCTTCCTTGTAAATCTCTTTAAATATGTTTCCTTTCTTTTTGTCCCTATTTTCTAGGTTAGTTTCCCTGTATTCCAAGAAGTGCTCGTGCACATTTTTGTTCCTCCCAATTCTAGGTATGTCTCTCTGTCAAGAATTTTTTGTGTTTAGAAGATGACTCCATGCCCAATGAATTGTTTCAAGGCCATTGATCTAATGTCTAGAAGGCTGACATCCAGTAGAAATCACCAAAAATGTTACCCAAAATTTCCTATCTATTCAATTTTGGGTACAAGCCATTAAATTTGAAAATGTGACCGTTAGAGGCAAAAAAACCCTAAAACCCTATGGCCTGTTCTATTTTGTCATTACCTTTTTCAGCCACTTAAGTCTCCATTTTGCATGTGCGCTTTATAAGCTAAGGCTAGTTGCGAGATCTCTAAGGCCCAGTAGAATATTCCTTTCAATCTCCTGACCCCGCGATCTCCTTTGTTCATGAGATCTCATGATCGAAAGGCATATTCCATTTCCATTCAGTGACTCAATGATTTCTCTTTAGTTGGGTGATCTCTCAATGAAACCCAAGGTCAGCAATTCTTCCAGAGATTTGGTGACTAAGTGATTTTCCTTACTACAGTTATGACTTGTGTCAATGTTGGGTTAATATTTTCCTTTAGTTGAGAAGTCATGAGAGTTAACCCAGGGTTAGCAAAATTTTGTGAGATTTCAAGTTCACTCAGTTGGGAGGTCACCAGATTTGATCATGGTTGAGAGGTGGTCCACTCAGGGTAAAGTAAAATGTAATGATAAGTGCCACGTGTCTCTGGTGGGCCCAGGCTCTATAGGCTCAGTCTCTTAGTCACATGAAGTAGACCGAATATTCCAATCCATTCAGCGACAATGAGATTTCCTTAGTCGGGTGATCTCAGAATAGAAGTGGAATATTCTTTCTGTCAAGCGACTTGGAGGTTAAGGTGCAGTCGCTAGATCTCCAAATTCAAATACATGGTAAAAGCTGAGTCAAAATCCCTTCATTCGTGAAGTCTTAGGAAGGTAATGAGTTAAGTTAAGATGTCTCGAGACCTACAGACTTAAGTTTTGTCACTAGATCTCCAAATATTATTCAGTGATTCAATGACTAAGGCTCAGTCGGGTGATCTCGTAATGCAGAATGAATATTCTATGAAGTACAAGATCATGAGATTTATGCAGTTAGGTAATCACTTAGCACAGAAGGAATATGTCGAAGACATCAGGAGACTAAGCGACTACCGTCAGATCAAAGTAAGATCAATGCTCATCATGTGATTGCTGGATAAAGCTAGGGTTAATAAAAAGGTTAGGAGATTCAGTGACTAAAAGGAAAGGAGACCTGAGGTTAAATGCAGAGTTAGGGTTAAGAACAGAAGCGGTGCCTGAGTAAAATGGAAAGATCTAATGGCTACATTTTAAAGATAGATCAAGTTTAAATATCAGCCGCTGATGGATAAAAGCTTGGTGCAACCTGTGACCATTTATATTTTTTAAATTCAAATATCTGAGAAGTACCAGATTTGAACAGTTATGGTGAGCCCAACTTGCAAGGAGGTAGATGGATCGACCGACCTTCTCAAAGGTAGTTATGGTGATGGGATTATGTGCAAAGAAAGATATCTGATTAGCCAAGATATTTCAAGGATGCATTTATGGTCAAAAATGATAGAATTAGGGTTTTCTATTATTCTATGAAAAATCTATGTAACCCTAATTGATTTTTTGCTCCTGCCTATGTGCAAAAAGGGAGATGTATATTATAGTTTTTTTTGGAGCTTTTAGGGCTAAAGGGGTTTACAATTGTAAAAAAGAGAGGTTTTATTTCTTAGGAGTTATCTGAGGCATTATTTCTGCCCTCTAGCTCTTACAGTTTGTAACCTTTCATATATTTATCAGATTCAATAGAGGCTTTTCATGGCATTTGTTCTACCCTCAGGTCTTTCCCTTGTCTGTGTTTCTCTTATTGGGTATAATATATTGGCTTTATTAGAGAAATCTTATAGTTCCAGAGCCCTTCTTTCTTTTAGCTTATTTGTGTAATATTGTGTCTAATTTGATTTGAATGAGTTTGTGGGTATACTTCAACCCCCTATCATTCTGTCCCATTCATGTGCCCTTTTTCTAGAGAGAACGTCTACTTGCAGGTCACAGTCTGTTTCTTTTGTTCAGACCCCTCTGTGAAACACTTATGCAAGCCTATTTAGAAAGATTGTGTTTTATTAGATTTGAGATCTTTCATGCTAGTTTTTTCAGTGTATTGTGTTCATTTTATTTTGGTGTATCACCTAGTAGGTAGTTTGCTTTCAGTTATTTCCCTTTCATGCATTCCTTCTATCCCTTTTCCCTCAAGAATTTACTTTCATGTCAAGAAGAAAATTAAGGTGTTTATCCAAGAGGAACTAGCATAGAACTTGGAGGTCTCATCTGAGTTAGCATAGGTCCCACAACCTGGAGATGATTCCCATGTTATACTAGATTATCAAGACCAAGAGAGCTTGAAACAAGGGTGCAATCTTAGTGTATAATGGTAGGCTGCCTTATTGGGAAGGGTAGCTCCCGGTATGAAGTCTATCCTATGACTTGTGGCTCTTTTAGGGGGTAATTTTGATGGTTTTCCATCACTTACTATGCCTTCATAAGTCTACAACATGTTTTGTGCCTCCTTTGGTAGCTCTAGCTTCTTGGCTACCTTGCCTCCATCTACCTCTCTTGGCCTTAACACCAATGCAAAGCCAACTCCTTCTCCTTCTTCAAAGGATTCTAATAACTTTTTTCACTAACCATAAGTACATTAGGACCTATTGTCTTCACCTCTGCATCCTCCAACATTGACTAGGTTTTGAAAGTCACATTATCCTTCTTAAAAGTGTATGAGTTCTTCACTCCATCATGCATAGTTTGGCAGTCAAATCTCTATTGTCTACCAAGGAGCAAGTGACATGCATCCATAGGTAACACATCACACAATACCTTGTCCTTATACCTTCCAATTGAGAACTCCACCTAAGCCTTCTCATTCACTAAGACATGTTGGCCTTTATTCAACCATGTGACCTTGTAAGGACTAGTGTGGGGTATCCTTGTCATGTTTAACTTTCTAATCGGTTCCTCTCACACAATGTTGTCGGGAGACCTTGAGTCAATAATGACTCTATACACCTTTCCAATCATCTTAAATTTTATTCTAAACAAGAACCTTCTCTGGCTTGGTTCATCCTTCAACAGCTCCTTGATCAGTGTTCTCATCACGAGGCTCTCACCTTCCTCTGATGTTAGTGGTACCTCAGGGTATTTCTCTCTTACATTTGTCTCCTCATGAACAATATTGACTCTATTATCACCTCCTAGAGAAGTAATACCCTTCTCTGGACACCTATAGATAGGGTGTCCCATTTTGTTACAATGATAGCATTTCATATTGGCAAAATAATTACCTCTTCTTGTCCACCACTTCTTTCTCTAAAGTTAGAGCTCCTTCCTCTACTACCTCTACTAGAGCTTCCCTCTTGCTACTCAATGTATTTAACTTCTCCTTGAGTCCTTGGCTCTGAACTCCTTCCACCATATCCACTTCTTTTTCCTCTACTATATCTTCCTCTACCTCTACCTCTTGAGGTACTAGAATCTTATTTCTTTCTCAACTTCTCCTCTACCTTGACAACAAGTTGATGACATTTTTGGATGGTGTCAGGAGTCATAAGAATCATCTCATCTTGGATATTCCATTTGATCCCATTGAGGTATCTTTCCACCTTTACCTTCTCATCCTCTACAACTCAAGATCTCATACAAAGCATTTGGAACTCCTCAATATATGAGTTCACATCCAAGTATTTTTTCCTAAGACTTTGCCTCTTCTTATGGAGTTGGATTTTATAATCCTTTGGTACATATGCATCCCTAATTTTGGCCACCATTTCCTTCCATGTAGAAATGGGATTCTTACCTTCTCTCTCCCTCTCATCTAGAAACTTCCACCAAATGAGTGTAGGACCTCTCAACCTTGCTTTGGACACTTTAACCTTTTGAGCCTTTGTGATTCCATCACCCTCAAAGTGGCTCTCTAGTCCTTCTATCTAGTCTAGGACTATCTCTAGTTCCATCTTGCCATTGAAGATAGGAATACCTTCCAATGCTTTTCCACTCAAGGCTTTCAATGCCTTCAAGAATGGTTCTTTAGCCAGTATTGGGTCTGGTTCAGGAACTTCATCCTCCAAAGGGATCTCCTTTTGTTTTCCATCAACTTATCATTAGCTTCTTCAGCCTTTACATCTACTTCATCCACCTTTAGCTCTAATTGAGCCATTCTTTCCCAGAGTAGTCTATTCTCCTCCTCTTGGTCTTCCACCTTCTTGGATAACTTAGCATTAGTCACCATTGTACTATATGATTCAAATGATGTATTCTCTCCTACTAATTTAGTAGGCTACAACATTAACCACAAGCCTGATCAAAACAATCTCGGATACCAATATGGTGTATGTGCTCCTAGGTGTGCTTGCACAAGTACTAAGAAGACCTTGCTTGTCTTCTTCAAGGATCTGACTCTCCTATAGGATATTAATAGGTTTAGATGATTAACTAAAACCTTTCAAAACTCTTCTCTAAGAGTTAAACTCTTTGTTCTTAACCTTTAAGGACAATCACCTTGTAGTTACTCCAATGCTTTCTCCTACACTTACAAGGCTCTAAGTGTCATCTTCACAAAAACTAGAAAATTCATTTTAGGGTTTCCAATTACCATAAATTCATTCATATTACTCCCATTTGGATCCATATTTTTTTATCTCCAAGCCCTTTCCTACTGGGTTCAAGATCTAGTCTTTGGGAGGCCTAATTAGGCCTAATTCCTTGTAGCCCTTGACAGGGCCTTTTCTCCATTTCTTGCCAAATATTATCAAAAGACTTAAAAAAATAATTCCACATTCGAGTACCCTTTTGTATTTTATGAAGGATTTAGAAGGTTTTGGGTTCCTAGGGCATCCGTACATAGTCTTCCTATTATCTAGGTCAAATAGGGCTAATAGGCCTAATTTATAGGACTAGACTGATTTCTTGCTCAAATTTCATCCAAATGGATTGGTAAGTTCTCAATCCTTCTAACATAATATGATACCTTCATATTACTTTTGGAACTTTGATTTTTCTATACTATACTTCATTCCCCTACATGAAATCTTCAATTCTTCACTGTCAAACCTCTAACCAAGCACACTAAGCTCACCTAGGGCTTGGCATTAAAAATAGAAGCTCTATTATTCCAACCTCCTAACTCTAAATACATACATAAAAATGGATCCCCTAAAACATTAATCAACCCTTAGGAATATCCCATGGCTAGATTTCATGGGGGAGCCATGAAAACACAAACTAGTCAAGACAGGACCAGGAAACCCTCTAGATTCTAATTAATTTATTCAAGGCACTAAATCAACTCTAAGCTACCTGCACAAAGAATTAAAAATCCTTAAAACTATCATTTCAACACAAATCCAACACTAGTTAAAATAATTCAATCCATATGATAGCACTATCACATAATAAAGCTCAGTGGCCTCACAAAACCAGAATTGTATAGTTGTTTCACTATTCTCACACTTGATTGCAGCACTCCCTACCTTAGGATTGGATCTTAAGAGAGTCTTAGATGCCATTCTCCATGTTTTTAGGCCATTTTATTTCACTACCACTCCTATATTTTTTGGAATCCAATGCTTCTAAATTGCATGCAACATTTGTAATAAATTGCCAATGTTGTCATGACAACTTTTGGCATCTTTTACATTCATTAGGCCAGCTAGAATAGAGGTCCTCTATGCTATGTATTTTGAGGAACTAACAATGTTAAAGACCTTAAAGCATCTTCCTTACATCCCTCATGGGTTTAGGACACATTGATAACCCAAATCCCAACTTTAGACTTCTAAGCTGAAGCTAACCAAAACAACTAACAATGACTAATTGGTTACCTTAGTTCTAACACTAACTCACCTAGTCCACATGACCTTCTAAGTCTCAAAGAAAAATCACAACTCTAACTTGGCTAATGTTAGATATAAACCAAAACTTTAAGGGCTTTGAGCATTGCCTAGGTGCTCCTACACCAAGAGAGAAGCATGTGAAGATATGTAGTCAACTAATTCATGATATAACTAGATTAGAAAACACGGGAGCCATCCCTATGGGAGGGAAAAACATTAAGAAGAAATTTGAAACCCTGACTCATTCTAAATGGGATAAGAGATCTATGAGAGTAAACAACATATTTCAACAAGATGTGAGACTAGTAGAAATGCTTCTAGATTATAAGCTATATTATAGTAGTAGACCTAACCCATTATCAACAAGAGTAATAATGATGGCATATAGAATAGTAAAGGAAAATGCCAAGTATAACTTATACAAGATTCTGGCACAATAGTTCTTGGAAAATGTAAAGATCATTAAGAAGGATAAGTAAAAAGCATTCAGATTTGGTTCACTTTTGATACATGTGTAAATTCATATTGAGCATAAATTTCCCAGAATGTGCCCTAGAGCCTCAAAGGAAAGCATGCCTACTAGTATACAAATATTAGAGAGATACCAGAGATAGAACAAAAAATGGATAGATGGTGAGTTGTTTGCTATGATCAAGATTCTACAAAGGCAAATGAAGGAAACGTACATAATTCCTGAGGATCTAGTTGAAAGATATAAGGATATAATCTATTTCATGGTTGAAACTGGTTGTGTATGCTTTGAAGCAGTTGAACCTAGGAAGAAATGGTGCTATCCTATGGGATATCATGAGGTCAGTTTTGAGGTTCTTGTGAAGTAGATAGAATATGTGCTAGCATCTGAGATAGATAAATTGGAAGAGAGATGGGGAACCTATGAAGAGAAGTCAACAAAGTTTAGAGAGGAACAAGATAAAGGAAAAAGGAAGAGGAAGATAGAAAAGATAGTTGATGAAATGGAAGTGAAGGCCAAAATCACAAAAAAATAAATAAAGGAAGCAAGGACTATGATAACAGAAGGATCTTCTAGCATGAGGATTGAAGCCCCTCCACCTTCTAAGGTAGAAAAGATAATAAGTACCACTTTTGATGTAATTGATTTATCAATCACCCCTAAGAATTCAGTAAAAGAGGATGTACCTATGAACACACCTAGGAGATCTACAAGATCAAACAGACCTTGCAGCCCTAAGAGAAAAAAGATTGAAGTAGAAATAAATAGAAAATAGGATAAGGTGCCTAAGAAGAAGGAAGAGAAAGTATATCAGAAGAAAGAAGAAAACCTATGGAAACCATAAATCAAAATTTTTTAGAAAAGAATAATAAAAGATGGTAACTTGAAGACCCTTAACAGATATTATGAGAGATATGATTCAGATAATCAATCGGTGATTGAAGATATAGTGATTGATCACTTTCTAGTTTACAAAAAGAACTTATTGGAAATTGAAGGAAGTATTCCTAAAGACTTTTATAGAAAGCCAGAAATTAGAAAACAATTGGCTCATATTAAAGATGAGGTAATAATAAATATGGCTATTAAAGATATGTTACCTATATTTTCACTACAAGAAAGGGAGAGAATAATTAAGGAGATGAAACCCCTACTGAGAACAAAATCCACACTTGTAAAAATGATGGCTAGAAAAAATGACGAGGTAATTAAGGATACATAAAAGGCATTGGATCAAATACTGATGAGCAACATGCCTGAGAAGAATTCACGTCCCAAAGCTACCAAGCCTACACCTTTAGGAATGGGAGAAATCTCTAAGACAACTAAGGAGAGTATGGAAGGAAGCCAAGTTGACAAGCAACCAGACTTCTTTTTTGTTGGTGTACATATGACCCTTGACACTTCACTGGATGAGAGTGACCTATTTCAAGGAAACTTAGATAGTGTGATGGTAGAAGAAGAGGAAGGAAAGAGAGGGGAAGTATAAAAAGGAAGAAATATAGGAGGAGAAAGGACAATAAAATGAAGGATAGGAAGAGAAAGATCAAAGAAAAGAGATAGGGATAGATAAGGAAGGACAAGTAAGATTTGAGATCAACCATGAACCTAATACTACCACCTTATTGTTTTTTAGTATGGCCAAGCCTATGAGCACTGATATGGAAAGCATGGATGAGGATAAATTAATGAGAATATCCTTCGTGGAATTTTCTAAGGAGAAAGAGAGGTCAGAATAAAAAGGAGATAAGAAGGTTAAGGTGATGGCTAGGGTAGTAGACACAGTAAATAAAATACTCCCTATACCTCTTTTATTTCAAGAAAAAGATGGTGCAGAGAACCTGACTATGGCATTAAACAAATTTGATAGCCATTATGAGTCACTTGTGAAGATCACAGAGGAAAATATAGAGAAGAGATAGCTAGAAAATAAGTTGAAGGAAGTTAGCCAGTCTATTTCATGGGAATTGGGCATTCTGAAAGAAACTACAATTAAGGCCAAAAGAGGTGTTTCACAAGGAAGAAAGGTGTATAGTTATTGTATCAACCACATTAGACACATCTTAAACATTGAGGACATAATAGCTAAGGACATGGTAACACTTGAGAGTATGATGAATAGTTGTGAGACCTCCTCACAAACTATATCAGAGATGGACAAGAAGACATCCAAAATCTTGGATAAGATAAATGTTTTGGATATAGAGAAAGGGAGAGTAATGTTAATATTTGGTTTGCTAAAGATTTTAATCACTCCTAAGCTATCAATTCTTGAACCTCATCTCACTGAGATGGAAAAGATTGGGGACTCAATGACCAAATATGTACTCACTGAGCTTAAGGAAACAAAGACTACATCTTATACACTAAATGGACTAACTCATGTTAGTGAAATATTGATTAAGTCTTGGAATGATGAATTGAAGACCTTGGAAGATAACTTCCAAGATATGCTGAAGTTGGTGAGTAAGTACTAAGTCCTACACTTTTTAAATTTTACAATTTTGTGTGTACCTTTTCCATTGATGTTAAAGGGGAGAAAAAGAGAAAATTGAGAAGAAATAATGAAAAAGAAAAAAGAGAAAACAAAAATTATAGAGAGAGAGAGAGAAGAAAAGTAGAAGGAAGAGTACAGTTAGTGTTTTGGACACTTATTTATTTTCTGCTAAGTGTTGCAATCAATACCAAAGGGAGTGATTTTTAGCAAGTGATGTTTTGAGAGAAATATGGATCACTTAAGGGTTTCAATTATGGTAACACATATTTTATATTGATCACATGAAATAAGTATGAATGTTGGAGACATGGTCATTAAAATTTCTAAGTACAGAATTGGGTTTACAGAGTTCTATAGTAGTATTTTGGTCAGTGAAGACAATATATGTTATATGATGGTGTGCAAGCTTAGAGAAAAACATTTTGGGATATGTATGATTGTTAGTTATGTTCGCATGTGTTATGGTGTTGATATCAGTAAGTTACAATGATATGAAGGCATGCAAAGATAGAGGAACAATGAAACAGGGCATATGAACAATCGCAATGATTAAGGGAATGATAGATGGAATGGTAACGTGATAATTTAGACATATATTGTATATTTTGATATTATGGTAATACAATATTTTCAACTCATTATTTATTTTTTTCATTAGTAATTATTATTTTTTGTATTGTATTTGAGAGTTGACTGGATGACAGAATAGATATAAATAAAGAGTTTTTTATGAAAGCGATGTGCGGAATAATATGTGTGAGATATAGATGTGATTTTGGGATATCAGTGATGATTGATAGTAGATACAAGATCAAATATTGATAGAGGTTATTGAGAACTATAACTAGAACTATTAAAGTATAGAAGATGCTTGTATTGTTCATTCTTGAAGAACACTTTTGTAAGTAAATTATTGATTGTAAGAGTTGTAAGCTCAATATACCTTTAACAGGGTTTCGTATACCTTTAACAGGGTTGATATTCCTCTAACAAGGAAATGTACTATGTAATACTCAGTTCCTAACAAGGCTAGATCTCAATAAATATCTTTTTAGTGCTTTGGTTAGGATTCAAATCATAAATGATTTCTTCTCCAATATTATCTACAAAGTCCTCATTTTTATGTGTAGTTTTCTCTCTCCCTTCCACATCAGCATAATCATCCTTATCATCCCCCCTGACCTAGGTCACCTCATTAATCTCTTTCCCAAAGGCCTCATAAATCTCCTTCTCATCCTTGGAATATTCTCTAAAGGAAGATGTGCTCTTACCGTTAGCATCCAAAGCCTTAGTTTTATTTTTACCCAATTCAAATTTGCTTGAACTAGGGAAATAATAATCTTCATCCTCAACAAATCCATCACCAAGATTTGTATCCTCATTATTCGATCTCAAAGAATAGTCAACTATTACCTCCTATTTATTCAAAGACAGAGGAGAATCATCAGCCGACTGAGAGTCAAGTTGTATCCTCTTATGGGCTAGTGAAACCTTATTTCATGTACCAAGAGTAGATCTCTTTCTCTTTTCCTTAGGGTTTTTAACTCTTCTCTCAAGAATATTTCTCAACATAAACTCATTAATTAGTATAATAAGGCCCTCATGAAGAACCTATTTTTTTAGCATCCTCTCTATTCACAGCAAGGATATGAAGGATTGATTTGAAGAGATAACATGGAAAGGAAATTAAATCCTAGTGATGGAAGTGATTTAACAAAACAAAATGGTGAGATGTAGCACTAGTAAAATAACCATTTAGGGTTATATATTCCATCAAGACAATAAGGACCTTATGCCATAAATTATTTATATTATTGAAAAAAAACCCTATTTTTAACCATAGCATCCCTTTCTTCAGATGTCTTAAGTAATTTGATGGCATCCATTTTGGAAACTTTCCACTTTCTATAAAATTTGAGACTAGATAAGCATAAACTAGTTACTTGTGCAATAAGCTCCACATTGAGGATAACTTGCCTACCATCAATTTTGACAGTATTTTCCCTCTATCTGGAAATGAATTTTTTAGTGATACCCTTATCATAGCCACACAATCTCTCTAGTTAGGGAGTAATCTTATGCTTCACTAACTTCCTCCATAATCTAGGGTTCTTCCTAAGGTCTAGTAAATCTGCAGGTTCCCCTCTATGCAAATCTCCTTCCATTGTCATTTTTTGACTCTGGCTCAAAGTTCAGACAATGAAAAAGAGAGACCCAGAATAGAATGGTTGAAAAGTTGAACTCACATACCCAAAAAGCATGTGAAAAGGAAAGTTGATTATTTTTCATTCACAAAATGAGAAAGCTTTGATTATTTATGATGTAACCCTTACTCCACAAACCTTTCATCATTTCCTATAAAGGTCACATCCTTATTGCTTGTCTTGTCATAATTAACAAGATTGACAATTTTTGTATCCAAATCCTTCACATTATTCCATGTCATCATGGATTTGAGATTAACCCCTTTATTGGAAAACAAAATAGCAATAGAATTAGATTTCCAAAAGGCATGGGACACATGGAAATTATCAAAAGAGACTTATAAATCCTTATCCATTTCTATAGTGTATGATACTGACCATGAAGCTTTTGATTTCTTAGATAAACAATTTATAATGTTTAGAGGATCTCCTTCTAACAAAACCTTCTCAACCCTAATTCGTTTAGCCAACCTTAGGGAATAAAAGGCTCTAAGGGCCTCAACAACCTAGTTTCTTTGAGATCCAATAGGAAAATCCACAACAGAAATGAAGTTACAACAGTTCAGTCTCTGATTACCCCCTCCCCCTAGCTAGCTTTACAAGGGTTCCCTTTTCTAGCACCATCAAAGTTAACTTTCATCCAGCCCTCAGGAGGAGATAACTAGAAATAGTTTTTTCTACCAGTTTTCTTTTCATTTCTCAAATTAATATTATAGAATTCAATTTCTATATTCGAATTCCCATATTGGTTATCATGCAAAGATAAATTATCCTAAATTCATTTGAAAATAGTGTCAGCCAAAACAAAGGGGTTTATTTGAGTCTCCCTGAAGATTCTATTGTTTCATTCTTTCCAAATATTCTAGATTAGGTGAGGAACAACAAGAAACCACACCAATTTGTCTCTCTTATTCAAATTGGGGCATTTCCGTTGCTGAAAGAAATCCTGGATAGTTCTATGAAATAGCTATCATAAATTCCATCTTTGAAGCATCACTTTCCAAGTCTCTAGAGAATAAGAACAACTAAGAAGGAGATGGGAAGCCGATTCACAATCCTCATAGCATAAGTTGTATCTATTAGGGATATAGAATCCCCTTTTGTACAGGTTGTCAATCATGAGGATTTTGTTCAACAGGAAGAGCCAGAAGAATATCTCAACTTTAGGAGTGAGAAACTTATTCCAAGCATTGGCCTAGAAAGGAGCCTCCTCCAAAAGCTGCTCGGTTGAATTTGAATCTTATAAGTAGAAGCAATAGATAGTTTTCTAGAATGTTCAAGACCTCATATTAAGTTATCCTCATTATCAATGATTTGTTGTACAAGGAGAGTTTTATTGACATGTTCATGAATATTAATCCAACTTTTCTATCTCCAATAATCTCTAACCACCTCTGCAATAGAGACTTTTCATCTATTCATATGTTCCTGATACTCATGGAACTTGGAGAGGGGTTTATTAAAAATCCAAAATTCCTCCCAAAATTTAATCTTCCTACCATCCCCAATATTCCATATACCCCTTACACCAACCACCCCTCTATCTTTCATCAAATTATTCCAAATCATAGAGCCACCAATGTTGAGATCCTCCTAGGTTATCTGATCCAAAGCTATATTTTTAACATATTTTTCTTTCCAAATAATGTTCCACTCTTTCTCCTCTCCATACATCCTCCAAAGTTGTTTATCCAGAAGGGAAATATTTTTTTTTTTATAGTTCTAATGCCAAGACCTCCAATATGCTTGGGTTTACATACTTTATCCCATGCAAGCTAGGGTATATATTTCCTATCTTTAGTACAAGACCATAAGAATTATTTTTGAATGTTTTCCATCTTCTCAACAAACTTAGAGGGAATTTTGAAAATTCTAAGGGCATAAATAACCGAGCTTTGTAAGGACTTAGAAGAGTATTTTTTCCTGCCTGAGAGAGAAAGATTCATTTCCATACAATAAGTTTTGTATTGAATTTATCTATTAAGTCTAGCCAAAAAGAGTCTGACAATTTCTCCCTAAGGGGAAGGTACAAATACATAAAATGAAAGGAAGTGATGTTGCACTCTATAATAGATGCAATTTTCACTTGTCTTTCCTCCAGAGTATTAATGAAAAATATAGAGCTCTTCGTCTAGTTAATTAACTAACCAAAGGCTCTAGAATAGGAGATAAGGACACCTTTCAAGTTTCTAGCCACTTGAATAGAAGCTTCACCCATAGCTATAATATCATCAACAAACTACTCATGTGAGAAAATAAGATTAGTTGAGGAAGGATGTAGCCCTTTTAGAGTCCTATCAAAAATTAATTATTGGATGTGCCTTCCCAAGCTTTCATCCACAATGGTAAAAAGTAAGGGGGGAGATAGGATCACCCTACCTCAAACCCCTAGAGTTTTTGAAGAAAGGAGAAGAGGATCCATTGATAAGAACAATAATAGAGGTACTGGATATGAGTTGGTTAATAATCTAAATAATTTTAGCTAAAAAACCAAATCTCTCCAGCACCTTCATCATAAACTTCCAGTCCACTTTGTCATAAGCTTTACCCATATCCATCTTCAAGTGAAATCCATGTTTCTTAGATTTTGATAGAGAATGAATATTATCATGGACAGTAATGATAGAGTCTGAAATTTTCCTACCATGAACAAAACCATTTTGGTGAGGAGAAATGGTAGCTAGAAGGATTTTGAGAATTCTAAGAGTCAACACTTTAGAAATGATCTTATCGAAAGAATTATAGAGGTTGATAGGTCTAAAAATATCAAAGGAATCAACACCCATCTTCTTTAGAATTAGAGATAAGAAAGTAGCATTGATCTCCTTAAGAAAACTTTTGTACCCATAGAACTATTTAATTGCATTGATAACATCTTTTCCAATAGTATGCCAAAAAAGATGGAAGAAGAACATCTAGAAACCATCAAGGCCAGGAGCTTTATCATCTTCAAAATAAAAAATTGCTTCCATGACTTCCTTGGTAGAAGGAATAGCCCCCAACATTTTATTCTTCTCACTAGTGACAATCCTAGGGATACCAATCAGCATCTTATCTTGTTATCATTCCATGAGGTTTTGGTCAATAGATAAAAGGTTGGAAAAGTGTCTAACAACTTCCTCTTGCAGATCTTCCTCCTTGACAGCCAGTTTAGAAGAACCTTAGAGGATGTGATTTATTGTATGAGTAGCCCTGTGTTTCAAGTTGGTAATAAGGAAATATTTAGTGTTTCTATCTCCATCCTTAAGCCAAGAAACATGAGATCTTGGTCTCTAATAAATTTATTCCTTAGAGATAACATTATGGTAGATAGTGAGAGCCTCATTTTCATTATTTTTAACTTCATCAGAGTAACCAAAAAAATGAATAGAATACTGAACCATTTTAAGATTAGATTTGGCTACTTTTTTATTTAAAAATATTTCCAAAAACTTCCTTCTTCCACTTATTTATTTAGAATTTGATAATCATTAATTTATTGGCCACTCTAAACATGGTTAGCCCATCAATTTCTATACTCCACCACTCTAAGATTTTATTTTCCAAATCCATGTGGAGGGTCCACATTTTTTCAAAGCCGAAGGGGAAATTTATTTTATAAGAAAGAGGGTCATTAGAAAAAGAAATAGGGAAATGGTCAGAGCCTATTTTATTCAAAAAAGTCAAAGAGAAAGAATGCTTATTATACCATTGTGGGGAGATTAGAGCTCTTTCTATCCTCACTTGGATGCAATTTTTTCCAATTCTCCTATTGGACTAGGTGTAGTTTATTCCCTGAAGATCCATATTAGTCAAGGCTTGGAAATGGATAAAACCCATAGGGTCAGATATACTCTCCAACTAAGAACTAGATCCCTCAAAATTTTCTAACTCCTTTAGAGGGGTTTTTAAGTCCCCCATAATCATCCAACTTTCATCATGGAAATGGATTCTTTGGCCATCTAACTTGCACCAAAATTTAGCTCTACTGCTCTTAGTATTGGGAGAAAAAATATTATTCAGAACCCAATCAAAATTATCTCTAATATGATGTATGCAAATGGACACCATATTATTATTCTCAAAAAACATCACCTCTATTGATACTTATATTCCAGAAAATAGTTGAGCCACCTGAAGTCCTGTCATAACTATTGCCACTAATCACATTATTTTTGAAAAAGTTAATTTTTTCCACTCTCTTTACTCATTTTAGTTTCCTAAACCAAAAGGATTTCTAGATTATGGTCCCTTGCTAGATTTCAAAGAATGTCCTATTTAGGAAGTGTTGGAGCTTTTCCTTGTACGACCAAACTTGAATCAATAGATGGGCTTAATTCCTAGGGTAGGAACTCAAGTTTGACAAGGAAAAAGTCCAAATGATGAAGATTGAAAAGAATCCTCCTTCTTCTTTGAGCTCCACATCACTCAGGCAGGTATTGCCTTATCTGCACACTCATGACTCCTTTTTGATGAATAAAAGTCCTGCAGATAGATTAGTGTGGAATAGTCTTCAAACCCTTGTAGGTATCATGTACTTCAATGAAACCAAGATTTAATGCAATAGCCCTACTTTCATAGAATGAGTACGAAAACTAGATACCTATCCTAACAACATAAAGGGAAAGGGTGGAACTTAATGTAAATGATTTAAAGATGGGTTTGAAAGGTTTCCTAACATACCCTAAGTCTCTCATAGACCAGTGCCTTATCCATTGGGCCACAAAGTCAAATACCCTATTGCAATAGATAGCTATGAAACAAGAAAGAAATAAATTCAATGTGTTGATGCCTAACATCAATCACATACCATGACCAAACCTCACTTCAACAACCCACCTATGTATCCAAGTATGTTATCACCCATCCAAAGGTTTTTAACCCTCCCCTTAGAAGAGACCTATAAACAGATAATACATTAACTAGCATCCACTGGAAGACAAGCATGGCATATCTTTCACACCTCAGCTCATACATACATGAAAACTAATCCTAAACTAGTTATCTTTGTGAAGACAACTCCACTTGCAAACACATAGGAAATGCAAACAGAAAAATCAAACACCCTTGATGTATGATTTATGAATTTAGGATTCAAATGGAGATAGCTTGGTAATAGTAATAATAAATTGAGTCCTCATACATAAGACAAATCAACTACAATATGTATTATATTCTCTGAACCAACAAAGGAAGAAAGAACACCCTATATGCAGAGAGAAAGAGAAAAATTGTAGAACAGAAACTTTCATGAAACCAGCTCTCAAAAGAAAACTCAAACCCTTCTAAATGATCTTGAAGATCCTTTTATAGGAACAAGGATTGCATCAAGCAAAGGATCATTTAGGGAAAAACTAGGTCTACAACAACCAAGTACAACAAGAAATAAAGAATGTAGATAAACCTTGAAACCCTAGAAAATCAGATAAAATTTGATGTACAATTTTATTGGTTTCATCACCATAGGGTAACTGCAGATACAACTTGAACTAATTTCTTGTTGTAGGAAGAACAAACTTTAATGTCAGAGCTAATTTTTAGAAAATCTTGCATGTGTAGGTCATGGAAATCTTTGACATACTTAAACCTTAGCTGCCTGAATCAAATCATAGTCCTTTGTATTCACTCAGCATGGCACCCCAGGCAAGAAAATTTGATCTGCGTGGCAACCCATATCTTCTACATCAATTTTCGACTACAACTATCCTAGAAGAATTAATTCTAAACAACCCTTTTGTTTTATATGGCTTTCTGCAACAATCCCTGGTGAAAACCCTGCAGCAATATTTGAATTTAAATGGAAACGGCTAGCAGGCTCAACTTTAAAATGTGACCATCGAACTATTTCCTTCCTGGCAAATCGGACGATCCACATTTAATTCTACAATAGTCAAAAACCCTTTGAAAATTCCACGGCCCTATCATCAGTTAGCAACCAATGAAAAATGAGCACCTCAGCATCGCATAACACCCTGGACCCACCCTGACGCTTAATCAACACAAAATGTTAGTCGCATGATTGCATAGCATGAAAAAGGCCTATGCGAACATGCAAAAAACCGCTAGCATTCACCTCATCACTTGCCTTTAAGTTACGGTCCCACCTGGTACACCTACCAAGCACCCATTCATTGAATACCGCCCAGTCACTTTTGACACAGGCCCCACTGTCCTCAACCAATGATAAGCCACCACTTGTGAAAAATTTGTCAGTGGTCCCACTTTGTTTCTGCATTAAGCTCCACTATAAGATCAATGGCTAGTCGTATGTTCACATGGCTTGGAAAGATTCCTTTTGAACACACAACCACCATTAGATCTTCAAGAATCTGAGAACTGTCAGGTCCCACTAACAACTTGCCGACTCACTGCCCTATGACCAATAACTAGCCACCACCTCAGATACCATAAATGGGCCCACCGAGATAGGTGGCACCTTGTCGCATGATCACATAGCCTGAAAAAGGCTCATGAGATCATGCGACAGCCACACATTATTAAAGGGTCTGATACTTGGAAAATAAATCCTGACAGACTTAGGCATAGAGAAATATAAAAGGGGCCCCGACAACAAACCTTAGTCACATGATCGCATAGCATGAAAAAGGCCTATGCGATCATGCGACAAACTGCTTAAATAGACCAAGTGGTCACAACCTTTTAGCACATGGGTTATTCAAATTTTAAGTGATAGGAAAAGGTAACGTTAAAATATAACAAGGCCACAGAAAATTAGGGTTTTTCCATATAACAGCTAGATTATGAATTTTAGCTAGGGTTTCAAGCCAGAGACACAAAAAATTTTGTAGGCACCAAAGGAACAAAGATATAGCCATGAAATTTTTTGCACGTGCTAATAGTGGCTTTGTCTGGGGATGCATGTCTCTTGTAGGCATGGCAAGAATCTAGAATCACTGGTTAAAGCAGACCACCTACTGGACAAAAAGAAGGAAACTCAAAAATTAGCAACCAAACCAGGGAGATAGAAAAGGGAGAAACACAACAGGGAAGGAAAAATATTTATAGAATTTACAATATTTACAGAAGGCTCAGGGCCCCAAAACTTCTGATCAATTTTTGCCTCTATCAAACAAATAATTTTCATCTCCATTCAGTAGAGGAAAATTGAAAATACATCTCTCATCCATCCTTCCAAAAACATTGTGATCCATATTCAACACATTATATAAAAAATGATCACCATACTCACCATCACTCAGCAAGATAGGGCCATCAAGCTGCCATAGATGTTGATCATTTTGTGACATCAAAATGTCACACTCTTCACTTTCACTGTCATGCTGAAAAAGGAAACACACCAATTCAACCTCATGGATGGACACATCAGCATGATGATCATTAGTTTTCAATAAAGAATAAATCCTTTCTATCTCCTTACTCTGTAAACTAATATAGCACTTCTCAAGACAAAAATTTGATTGCATGAAAATGGAAACATCTTGCTGATCAAAAATCACATCAGCATCTTCTGGAAAGGAAAAAGCACTGTCAGTTAATGACTCATTAGTCATTTGCAAATCTGAGAAAACCCCTTCAGATTTACCACATTCTCCAGCATCAAAATATAAACAAGAACTGCTGACATTAGGTTCTTGAAAAACTAAATCCACACTAGTACACATATCATCATACTCATCAAATATGACATTATCAAATTCATTAAAATGATATGTACCATCCACTTGCATATCAAAAATGGGAGAAAGAACCTCAATAGAAGTTTCACACATCATGCCATCATTCATTCTTTCTTCATCAAAAATAATATCTACTAGGCATGGAATTTTGGAAACATACTTGGGAGCGCACCTCTGAAATTCTGAAATTCTGCATCCAAGAGCTCTGAAATTTTCTCACTGCTTAGTAAGCATTGAACTTCACATTCTATCTCATTGGTCTCACTAAAAATGTTGCAAACATCTCCCTCATCTGAGACAGGAGCTGAAATTTCTTGTCACAATATCTTGTGCAAAGTCATCACTAGTACAGGAACTTTCACTACAAGAACTTACATCTATTGCAGATTCATCTTCTATCTCTTGATAACCACAAGTTCCATTATCAACATTAGCATCACAAGACTCATCCTCCACAAATGAAGCCATCCATCCTTTAACATTTTCTAGTGCTTCATTCCTAAAGGATGTAGACCAACTGACTAACTCAGGCATACCAAGTTCTAAGAACATTTCAGCATATTGGAATTCTTGAAGCTCAATACCCATAAGAAACTCATCACAAGCTATAAGAAATTTCTTATAGTAAGAATGGGATGACTCATTTTTTCTTTCTCCTATTGTACATCTTAAAATCTTTATGCAAGTTTGTTGGATTTTTTGACTCATCAAATAAATACCTCTTTCTCTATTAACATTTCTAAGATCTGATAGAGAACTTTCAGACCTAGAAAGATCATCTTGATTCTTCAAGGCTGGAAACTCCATTTCAATATACTGACAAAACAATGCAACTTGTTCACATGACAACACTTCTATCCAAATTAATGCAACCATTTAACTTCATTAAACCTCACAATTGATTTTCCCTTTTCAATAGTGACATGCTCACCTAATTAGGGACTTCTTTTGCTTTATAAAATAGGATTACCTAGGGATGTTATGAATGCTGCAAAATATTGATCTGAAATCTCCTCCAGATCACCTTTCAAACTTTGGTAGAGCTGCCACCTCTTTGCAGAGGACAAATCTAAATCAGCTAAGAACCTTTCCCAACTCTGTACCTTCTTCAAAACCCATAATCACAAAATAATCTCACAGGATAATTGCTTGTTAGGACTGCAAATATATCACACTTTGTCACATACACTGACCAAATAGAGACTCAGAGTCACCACTCAACACATAGTGAGAAGATGTAGAAAATGCCTTTTTGTTTATTTGACTCTATGACCTTTAACCAAGACTCTAGGATGATCCACCTAAGCAAGGAAGCTTGTTGTCTTTTACTTCATCCCTAGTAGAGTCACCATCTTGTTGGAGCTTTTCCTTGTAGGACCAAACTTGAATCAATAGATGGGCTTAATTCTCAGGGTAGGCACTCAAGTTTGACAAGGAAAAAGTCCAAATGATGAGGATTGAAAAGAATCCTCCTTCTTCTTTGAGCTCCACATCACTCAGGCGGGTATTGCCTTATCTACCCACTCATGACTTCTTTTTGATGAATAAAAGGCCTACAGATAGATTAGTGTGGAATAGTCTTCAAACCCTTGTAGGTATCCTGTACCTCAATGAAACCAAGATTTAATGCAATAGCCCTACTTGCATAGAATGAGTATGAAAACCAGAGACCTATCCTAACAACATAAAGGGAAAGGGTGGAACTTAATGTAAATGATTTAAAGATGGGTTTGAAAGGTTTCCTGAGATACCCTAAGTCTCTCATAGACCAGTGCCTTATCCATTGGGCCACAGAGTCAAATACCCTATTGCAATAGATAGCTATAAAACAAGAAATAAATAAATTCAATGTGTTGATGCCTAACATCAATCACATACCATGACCAAACCTCACTTCAACAACCCACCTGTGTATCCAAGTATGTTATCACCCATCCAAAGGTTTTTAACCCTCCCCTTAGAAGAGACCTATAAATAGATAATATATTAACCAACATCCACTGTAAGACAAGCATTACATATCTTTCACACCTCAGCTCATACATACATGAAAACTAATCCTAAACCAGTTATCTCTACGATGACAATTCCACTTGCAAACACTTAGGAAATGCAAACAGAAAAATCAAACACCCTTGATGTATGATTTATGAATTCAGAATTCAAATGGAGATAGCTTGGTAATAGTAAGAATAAATTGAGTCCTCATACATAAGAAAAATCAATTACAATATGTATTATATTCTCTGAACCAATAAAGGAAGAAAGAACACCCTATATGTAGAGAGAAAGAGAAAATCTGCAGGACAGAAACTTTCATGGAACCAGCTCTCAAAAGAAAACTCAAACCCTTCTAAATGATCTTGAAAATCCTTTTATAGGAACAAGGATTGCATCAAGCAAAGGATCATTTAGGGAAAAACTAGGTCTACAACAACCAAGTACAACAAGAAATAAAGAATGCAGATAAACCTTGAAACCCTGGAAAATCAGATAAAATCTGATGTACAATTTTATTGGTTTCATCACCACAGGGTAACTACAAATATAACTTGAATTAATTTCTTGTTATAGGAAGAACAAACTTTAATGCCAGAGCCAATTTTTAGAAAATCTTGCATGTATAGGTCATGGAAATCTCTGACATACTTAAACCCTAGCCACCTGAATCAAATCATAGTCCTTTGTATTCACTCGGCATGGCACCCCAGGCAAGAAAATCTGATCTGCACAGCAACCCATATCTTCTACATCAATTTTTGACTCCAACTATCCTAGAAGAATTAATTATGAACTACCATTTTTTTTATATGGCTTTCTACAACAAACCCTAGCGAAAACCCTGCAGCAATATTTGAATTTGAATGGAAATGGCTAGCAGGCTCAACTTTAAAACGTGACCATCGATCCATTTCCTTCCCCACAAATTGGGCGATCTACATTTAATTCTGCAATAGTCAAAAAACCTTTGAAAAGTCCATGGCCCCGTCATCAGTCAACAACCAATGAAAAATGAGCACCTCAGCATCGTATAACACCCCGGACCGACCCTATCACTTAATCAACACAAAATGTTAGTCACATGATCGCATAGCATGAAAAAGGCCTATGTGAACATGCAACAAACCGCTAGCATTCACCTCGTCACCTACCTTTAAGTTACGGTTCCACCCGGTACACCTGCCAAGCACCCATTCGTTGAATACCGCCCAGTCACTTCTGACACAGGCCCCACTATCCTCAACCAATGATAAGCCACTACTTGTGAAAAATCTGTCAGTGGTCCCACTTTGTTTCTGCATTAAGCTCCACTGTAAGATCAACGGCTAGTCATATGTTCACATGGCTTGGAAAGATTCCTTGCGAACACATGACCGCCATTAGATCTTCAAGAATTTGAGAACCATCGGGTCCTGCTGACAACTTGTTGACTCACTACCCTGTGACCAATAACTAGCTGCCACCTCAGATACCATAAATGGGCCTACCAGGATAGGTGGCACCTTGTCGCATGATCGCATAGCCTAAAAAATCTTCATGAGATCATGTGATAGCCACACATTATTAAAGGGTCTGATACTTGGAAAATAAATCCCAGCAGAGTTAGGCATAGGGAAATATAAAAGGGGCCCCGACAACAAACCTTAGTCGCATGATCGCATAACATGAAAAAGGCCTATGCAATCATGTGGCAAACTGCTTAAATAGAACAAGGGGTCACAACCTTTTAGGACATGGGTTATTCAGATTTTAAGTGATAGGAAAAGGTAACATTTAAATATAACAAGGCCACAGCAAATTAGGGTTTTTCCATGTAACTGCTAGATTATGAATTTTAGCTAGGGTTTCAAGCCAGAGACACAAAAAATTCTACAGGGACCAAAGGAACAAAGATATAGCCATGAAATTTTTTGCACATGCTAACAGGGGGCACTTTCAATCCCCTTATATTCCATGAAATGATCTTCATTTATTACTGGGTGTAAAAAATTCCAGGATGGTCTTTTTTTTCCATCCACCACATCTTGCCAACTATCATTATCTCTACTTTTTTCTTTGAAGGTCTTCCTTTAGATTCATTTTTTCCCACAATCACATCTTATTTTGTACTTCTAGTATTAATACCATCTAAACCATTATTGAATGAAGGGCCATCCCCCTTACCTCTATTATTCTTCTTTTTGTTGCTAACTATTTTAAATTCTATCTCTACCTCTTCTAGAGTTTTCATGAAAGGAGAATATCCTCTTCGATACAACTCAACCAAAGTTTCAGGAACTATGGAAGTATCAATGGTGATTTTCTTGGATTAATTGGAGTTACCTTGATAAATTCTCTCAAAACCTTCATCACCTTGGACATCATTACAAAAAAGATGATTTATGGTATTCTCACTCTAGGAATCATGATAGTTCTTATTGCTATTTTCTGGAATGTTTTGGTATTCTCACTCTAGGAATCATGATAGTTCTTATTGCTATTTTTTGGAATGCTTTCATTCCCTTTATTCCACTATCCTCCTTGATATAATCAAAATTGGGGTAAGCACCATTTATTGTATCATCCAATAGATCAACCTAATTTATCTCAGAAACTAACTTTTGAAGAAGGGTCGAAGGGCTGACATTCTGAGGCAGAGATGGATTAGTCTCTCCAGGCTCATTCCTCTCATTAGATGAGCCTAAATCATCCCTAGTTTCCTTGTCTTCCCTTTTTTCAATGTTTTCCTTTGGATCCATAAGGCTCTTTACTCTCCACTCCTTCCTATTCTCCTTGCTAATACTGGATTCTATCTCTTTTCCTTTCTTCATAGGGAAGTTTCTTTCCCAATGACCATCTTTCTTTCATTTAAAATAGGAAAAGGGGTAGGATACATATTCCATCAATTTTTTTCATTTCCCCATCCTTGACCTAATATCTATGGAAAGGGGAATATTAGAGGATTCAATAAATATTTATGCACAATCAAAAAAAAACCACCCTAGTTTTAGAATTCATTTTTGGATCTATAGTCAAAAAATCCCCTATTGTGCTTGTTATGACCTTAAACGCTCCTTCATTCCATAATTCTAGTAGAAGCCTAGTGATTTTCACCCACACTGGGGAAGATTCCGCAAAAGAATCATTTAGGTCAAGATTAGTACCCCATTTTTGTAAGGCCGAGGATGATTTGTCGAGCATCTAGGGACCCCCACATAAATATTTCATCATATCCTCCATATTAGTAAATTAAAATGATAAATCACCTTAATTCATCGTGCAACAATATCAACCTAACCTTTCATGAACCATATTCTACTAACAAACTTTCTTACCACATCAATGTTAGGATGAGGCCCAACAAAAGTTACCAACAAGAACCTTATCCATAGTAGCTACAGAACTATCTAGGAGCAAGTCAGGGAAAAAAATATAAAACTCACCTTTTGAAGGGTCTGATATGTTATTCACCTCTGGTGAAGATGATTTCCCAAATAGAATCTTCCCAACCAAATAAACCCATGGTCGCTCCTTATTTTTAGGCCCACACGATGAATCAACACCATATATTTTTCTTTCCAAGGCTAGCCCACCTCCTCTTGGATCAGACAACTCAGATTCAACCCTATCATCTTTCTCTTTTCCACCTTTCAAAGATTCTTCGATGGGGCCTGAGAAATCACCTCCATTTGATGCACCATCTACCAAATAGGTTCCCTCTACACAAAAATCCTAACGCTTCAAAGCCAGAGGGGCACCATTTCATCCCTAGTGCACCTTTCTTCCTTCACTGTTCAAATTTGATCTCATGTCTTTGCCATTCAAACCCACTCTCCCGCTCACCATCAAAGGTGGATGATGTTATGTATAGAAAAATTTTATATGTAATATAGAATAATAATTTCACTTCAATGAGAATTATATGTTGTACATAAGAAGATGGATTTCCAACAGTTCAAATTTTATACATTATAATATCAAGTACATTATCTATTTTTGTACAATTTGGGTAGTGAGCCCAACTGATAGTGAGATACACTGGAAATGAGCCACCCCTCTATTTAGTAATTGATTACCTAATAATTTATATTTAATCTTCTCCATGGATTTTTTCATCTTTGATTTCAACAATAATAATCTAGTGTTATGAGGTGTTGTATTAATTTCTTAAAGTTCTCTTATTCATAGAAAATTTAACTTGTGTAATGTAGGTAGTTGCTTAAATATTTTCAATTATTCAAGGGTATATTGATTCAATCCTCTCTTCTTAGTATCCCATACATTCAACAAAAATTTTTGTGTAATGGATACTATTAGGTCCTTTATTTCCATGTCTAAGAATAGGACCACAAGTGTGAATTTCTTTTTGACATCCTTATGGTCCCTGCTTATGAAATTTTATAATATCAAATGGTGTGTGACATTGTTGATCTTAATTCCCCTTGGTATCAAGATATCTATCCATATCTTCATGATGAAGTCACACCACCTCACCTTACCACTAAACAGTGTAAGACCTTTATTCATCATATGTGTTGCTACACTGTCCTACGTGATACCCTTTATCACAAACACTTTGTGGAACCCTCCTTCGATGCATAGGATTAAAAGAATCTCAAAAAAAATTGTAAAGGTTCACCAAGGAATATGTGGTGCACATTATAATGTTCTCACTCTTGTGAAGAATATTTTGCACACAAGTTATTATTGGCCCACTATGGAACATGATGCCTATCACTTTTTGAAGAAAAGTGTTCACTATTAGCAACACGGTTATTTAATACATACAACTTCGCATTCATTATGGACCATCATTACACCTTGGCCCTTCTCACAATGGGGGCTTGATTTCATAGGAAAGACACATCCCACTTCCTCAAATAGTCACAAATTCATTGTTAATCCCACTAAATATTTCACTTAATGGGTCAAAGTCATTCCTCTAACCTACACCACTGGGTAAACAATTTCCTGATTTATGTTGAACTACCTTATCTATTATTATGGAATCTGTCAAACAATACTAACAAATAGTGGTACACCTTTTAAGAACAAAGATTTCTAAGATGTGTAATAGATTTAGTATTAGGAAACATTTTTCCTCCCCGTATTACCCCAAAGGAGATGGGCATCCAAAGATAATTGAAATTTTTTAGATATTATACATAAAGGTAAGTTGTTGGGATGGTAAGAAATAGGGAAGAAATATGATATGTGATAGTCATAGGGAAAACATATTCGATGTTAAGAGAGGCATGTAATGAGTAGCCTCTTCCCAAGAAATTTTATTAGGATGATTATAAGATGGCCTTGTATAAATGGCCAAATGGATTTCCACTCCCCAATGTCAAATCCAAATGCATTATAACTTCATTACTTATGAAAATGTGATCTTCATCCATGTCAACTCCTACTGGAATTTTACCCTTGGCTTTGTTAAGTGGAAAAAGATTTTTGAAAACCTATAGACCAAGATGGTAGAAACTAAGAAAAAATGCATAATGTAGTGCCTCATCTCACACAAATTTATAGTTAAACTACCTAATAGAGATCTTAATATGTTTTCCTTCTATAAATTTCTTGAATTAGTGTCTCATGTCTTTTTTTACTATATTTTTTTCTAAATAAGTATGGGGCCTTTTTGGTATTTTCATCAATAATAACTTTAGTATGCATAAAAGTGTTATCTAGTTTTATTCTAAACCTTAGGATATCTTGTAATATCTTCTAGTCTTTCTTTTATATTCAAGTATTGTATCTTATTTGGAAATTTTGTAATGAAAATATTTTTGGTGGGATGGATAGGAATCTTATAGATTCTCTATGGAGACTCATTTATAATAACATTATTTTGTAGGTTGTAGTTACAATGAGGATGAATGTGAAGTTTGAAAACCTTTTATGGGATGGGGTGGTGAGAGTACTTAGATGGGAAATCTTCCATGGTTACATGTTGATCAGAAGAACTCCAGAGTTCTCTCTATTTGAAATTAGTTTGGATATTTTTATGGTAGAAGTTAAATTCGAAAGAGATAAGGAAAGATGGGAAAGAAATGAACCAATCAAAGCCATTCCTACTTCATCTATTCCATGAATACCAATTTACATAATTTGGTTGAATAGCCCTATAGGAAGCACATCCAAGATGATAAAGTCTTGGGATGGATGGAGGGTGATGCATGCTAGACTACATGGGTGGACAGAAAATATAATGTTTAGATACTTTCCTACTGTAAATATTTCATAATCTACATTTTTGTATTTATTATCATTTCCACTTCAAGATTACATATTTAGCAAAGGATTATTGTCCAATTTAGTGTTTGTATCACCTCTTGATCCTATTGGGACATATTCCTTCCGAATGTGAAATATTTAAAAGGAGAGGTGATATATTCTATTTTTATTACTTCTCTTTTCACCTTGTATATTTTTGTGAGCCTAAATATTCTTACATAATTTTGATATCGTGTGTAGATCTACATTGTATGTGTTGAATTAATCACTATTTACATTTCATCTTTAAAACTTTATATTTTATTTTCTATTTAGATGTTCTTTTCATTAATTATGTTTAGTTGATGTTTGCATATCTCTTTCAAAATTTATATTTATGTGAACCAAAAGTCCATAATGTCATGGTTTAGAACTTTATATTGGTGTTCTCATTTTTCGTTCCATAGTAGTAACACGTAGTTCCATGTGTCATCATGGCGTGCATCTTGCGAAATTTTTCTCTTCTACCTCATCAAAGTCTCTTTATTTGCTAGTATGGGCCACATGTCAATAGGCTTCACATTTGTGTTAGGTCATCTTTTCTCTTTTCTAAATTTGCACATGAACACCGCGTATCCACCAAAGCATATATCCTTAGACCTCTTCATTGGTGGGCTCAAGAATTGCATAAGTGTTACATCTTACTGAACAAGGCTACACATGGTCATTTCACAAATGTTCAAGAGAATCCTTTCCCCTTCTCAAAGGAGGTCTCACACCCGCATGTTGTGTGTCATCCTCAAGCAGAAAAAGAGATCATAAAGAACAAAATTCAACACATCTTTCTTCTGTAGGATTTTTTGTGATCTTTCGAGGAATAGTTTCCAACTTTCATTTCAAGTACATGTTTCAATGAAACTTTTGTGATGATTGAATACTAGATGGTTATTTAACAGAATGATGGTTATCTGAATCTTTTGTGGATGAGATATTAGTTGTCAATACTAGGAGCCAGTGATCATTCCCATACCTCCTCATGCCTACAAATTAAGACACCTAGCATATTTTCATAACTTCTTTCTATTTGAAGAATCAAGCCATATTTTGGCTTTAAAAAGGGTAGAGTGTTGTAAATGCAAGAGGGTGATAGAATTCCTAAATAAAGAGATTTCATGTTTTCTCCTAAGGAAAGACTTTTAGAGAATAAAAAAAAGATGTGATGTACCATTTTGTGTAGGCCTTAAAATTGTAATAGGAACCTTTGAATCACAAATATATCAATCGTGCATTTTGGTCCCTTTGATTTATTTGAGATATGTTGTTTTCCATGAGTATTTTATGTAGAGTTTGACTTCAATGAATGCATATTTATATTTCCTAGGTAGATTGTGCTATGATCTTCTCTACTTTTTCAGTGGTTGTCTCATATATTTTCACTTTATGTCTAATTCTTGAATGTTTTCATAGATCTATGGAAGTTCCTTTTTGTCCCCAATCTAGGGGTTCCCTTGATATTCTTGTTCTTGGAATAGCCTATGTAGTTTGGTTTTAAAGTATTCCAAAAGCTTGGTGTTTCACCTCATTTTAGGTTAATGCTTCTTCCCCTTTTCTTCTCTACTAAAAACATGATGAGACAACTTCTAAAATCCTAGAGGTCACTTAGTAAAATAGTGCAAGGTCCCATAGTCATTGGGCTTCCCATGAGACTATTCATCCTAGAGAAATTTTAGCTATCAACAATTCCTTTTTTCTAGCATATCTTGTGGGAATCTATTGGTTCACTACCCAATAACATAAACCCATTGGATTATCAGTCACTTTTAGTTCACTAAGAATTTGGGTTCTATTTTCTGTGTTATCATCTTTTAGAAGTATTTTTATCAAACACCATGGCAATCTCTAAATGCAAGATTTGTTGGTTCGAATTAGTCCTAATGTTGGTATTTCTAAGATCATTTATTTTCTTATAAAGATCTAAACACGAACCCTTTCATTAGAAGCACATATTATTTTCCTCCATATTAGTGTTCCTACTACCAATCACAGCCACAATTTGGCTAACTAGAATCCCTTTGTTAAAAAAAAATTCCAATATGTCTAGTATGCCTACCATTCCCCTCCCTTTTCTCCACTAGTCCCAATATTTTCAAATAGTGTTAGTGAGATACGGGCCATACTTTAGATTTTAGAAAAAAAAATGGATGAATTAAATGCACCTCAGGTGTAGTAATAAGTTCAACAAAGGAGGGAGGCTTTCCTTTGTAAAATGGATATTCAACAGCAAAGAAAGTTTCAAAAAGAACTTACAAGGAATGTAGTTAAAAAGGAATAACAAATGAATTTTCTAGTATTTAAAATGAAATAATTAGGAAGCCAAGCAGTCCCTTCCCCTAAATATGTCATCCTAGGCTTTAGACAACCTCCTACACTACAAGAGCCTTCTGATCATGAGCTTTTACCTAGGATAGCGAAAGAAGAATCTAATGAGGAAGAGGATGGGGAAGTACTGTAGAAGGATTTTGAGAAAGTGATTCCCTTGCAAACCTCTCTGCAAATGAAAAATGAACAAAATAAAGAATACCTAGTCTTCTTGGATATGTGCAAGAGCATGGTATGCCAAACTAGGCCCTTAAGTGGCAATGAAAATTCAAAAAAATAGGGTTAGGAAAGTTATATAAAAATTTGAACAAGTTATCAATCTTATATATAAAATATGTAAGAAGAGAATGTATAGAAAATTGAATGTAGTTTCTAAGATACTAGCCCTTTTTTGAAAATAAATTATTATATATGTTGAAATTTTTTAATTTCAATGCAGTAGTATAAAAACATCAGGAAAAAGATAAGAAGTGGGTGTATGTCTAACCACCTTAAACATAATCAAAAGATTTAAAAAAATTTACAAAATTCTAGATATAAGTAGTAGACTCATGTTCGGATGTGACACATATTTTTTTGTAATTTTTTTCAAGTAAATAATTAATTATGATTTTTCTACTACAACTTTTGGAGAATATAAAAACTCATGTGTCTAACCACCATAACTTTGTCTAAAACTCATCAAATTAAAAACTTTTAGTTTTTTTCTTGTATTATGAAAATCATAGAATGTGACACATGTTTTATATTTCAAAAATGTTATACTGTTTGAATGTTATAGCTATTTTCCAATTAGTTTATCAATAGTATGAAAATTTTAGGTTAAAGATAAGAAGTGTATGTCTGACCACCTTAAATACAATCAAATGATAATATTTTTTTACAATATTCTAGATTTAAGTAGTAGACTCATGTCTAGATGTGACACATATTTTTTTATAATTTTATTTCTAAATAAATAATTTGTTATGATTTTTCTGCTACAAATTTTCCAGAATATAAAATCTCACGTGTCTGACCACCTTAACTTAGCCTAAACTTCATCAAATTGAAAAAAATAAAATTTCTTCTTGTAGTAGGTGAAGCATAGAATGTGATGCATGTTTTAGATTTCAAAAATGTTATACTATTTTAAAAGTATAGTTGTTTTTCAATTAGGACTTCTTTTTCACATCACCACTTTTTGGCATACCATGATCCTGCACATACCCTCTTACTTAAATAACTTCCCTAATTTTTGGACAAGGTAGAAAGTACATCAAAGATTCTTTTTCCTTAGAGGGATAGATCTTTGTGGTTGAGCTTTCACCAAATTAAGAGGGATTGATGCAAAAGAAAGTAGAAGATCAACTATTGTGGTGTGTAGTTCTCTATAACTTGGAGGATGAAAAGGAAGATTCCAAGGATAGTTATGTCCTTGAGGATGGGTGGGTAGGTATGCTTAAAAATTCTTCACAACATATGTGTACTATGGAAGTAAAAGTAGAGGAATAAGATGATGAAGAAAATTTTTGGGATGAGATAGATAAGTTTTCTTCATCCATGGACACTAATCCATCTGCTCTTCCATTGGAAGACTGTGAGTTCATAAAATAATCATAGTAAGTTTTTCCCTAAGATATAAGATAGTTTTTGTTAGAAAGAAAAGTCCACCAACACAACTAAGAAGGGGGTGAATCATTTGTATTTTTAATTAACTTACATTCAACTCTATCAAATATTAAGGTTGTAACTGTGTGCTATAATTGTGTCACACTTCTATGAATCATTACATTCAAGAACACTCAAGAATGAGGTCTCAAAAATCAATCCATAGCTCCCTAGGCATGGAGTGCAAGGGTTTTTAAGAATGCTCTCAGCTAGAGATATTAAGCCAATAACCTTGCTAGTAAACCATGCAATGGGAGATTCAATTAAGACAAGGGCAAGAATAACAATATCCTCAAGAATCAAATGAGAATGCAATGCAATGCTATGCTCGAAATCGAAATGCAAGCTAAGCTATGAAAATGAAAGATGCAAGTATTACAAAGCATCCTAGTTAAGCTAGATGGATTAATCTAAAGCATAAAGGAAATCTAAGCTAAGAATGCCATGATAATGCAAGAAATGAAAACTATGATAACATGTAGATGCAAAAGCCAAGAATGCCCCAAATCTTCAAAAGCTCCAAAATGACCTAAAAAACCTGCAGCATAACATTAATTTGGAATCCCAGGAAGGTACACCTCAAGGTCATTAGTTCTAGCCATTATTGGATCAGTAGCTTTATCAAAGGTATTAATACTAACCTTCAATTCCTTCTAATTAACTTATATGGTCCCACTCAGAGTGCGGATAAAAAAACTTTATGGAAAGATATTAGTTCATTTATTAAAGACTATAGCAATGATTTCTTAATAATTGGCAGAGATTTTAATACCATCCTCAACCCTGATGAAAAATTTGGAGGCTCTCAGCAGATCCACCCTACTTCAATAGATTTCAAAAATTGGGTAGAAGATAATCATTTAGAAGACATACCTATGAGTAATGGGAAATTTACCTAGAATAATAGGAGGAAGGATTTCAACTACATGCAGAAAAACTAGACAGATATTTTGTCAAAAGAGATGCTATTAATGCAGATTTAGATATTCACTCTTCCATCCTTCCTATAGTAGGTTCTGACCATTAACCTGTCGAAATTACACTACCGGAACCTATAAAACCACACAGAAATCCTTTTAAGTGCGAAAAAATGTGGTTCTTAGATAATAATCTCATGAATCACATAAGTACCTGGTGGAATGAAAGAAAGTTTAACGGTTCAAAGATGTTCATTTTTGTATCTAAACTGAAATACATTAAAGAAAAAATACTCAAGTGGAACAAAGAACATTTTGGAAATATTTTTAAAGAAAAATTAGAGAATGAAGAAGAATTGGTTAAACTTAACAATGAGGTTATAAAAGTAGGCATGAATAATAATTCGTACCTTTGTTAGAAAGAATTGCTAGCAAAAAAAGAGTGTATATTAGCTAAAGAAGAAACCTTCTGGAGACAAAAATCCAGAGAAAAATGGCTAGATGAAGGTGATCGAAACACAAAAATTTTCCATAATAGCACTTTAGCAAATAGATCCTTTAAGAGCATTTATAAAATCAAAAACTCAATGGGTACCCTTATGAAAGACCCAAAAATTATCTCTGAAACAATAGTAAGCTACTTTTGAAATATTTTAAATAACTTTGAAGGTTCCAACAAGCTGACACAAGACAAAATGTTAAAAAATATTCCTTCAGTAATAACAAAAGAAGATAATAAAATTTTAAATAAACCAATTTCGATGGAAGAGGTAAAGACAGCCCTCTTTAGTATGCATCCAGACAAATCTCCTGGATCGGATGGATACCAGGCCTTCTTTTTTCAAAAATGCTGGGAAATTATCAGTTTGGATCTAAGGAAGGCTATAGAAGCAACCAGAAATGGTGGCTTGCTTCTATCTGAAATTAACTTCACCTTTCTAACTCTAATCCCAAAATTGGAATTTCCTAAAGGCCCAGGAGATTACAGGCCTGTAGCTTTATGTAATACTATTTATAAGATTCTAACCAAAATTCTAGCCAATCAACTAAAACCCCTGCTTCCTAGACTTATCTCGGAAGAACAAACTAGTTTTGTTCCAGGAAGGTCGATTCTGGATGGCATATTAATCATTCAAGAAGCTATTCATTCATCCTCCAAGAGTAAAACTCCTAGCATGTTCATCAAACTTGATATTCAAAAGGCTTACGACATGGTAGATTGGAGATTTTATGCAAGACTATGGAAGCATTCAGCTTTTCTCATCAATGGATCAATCTGATATATCAGTGCATCTCCACAACAAAAATCTCTATTCTCTTAAATGGTACCCCTGAAGGCTTCTTCGAAACATCGAGAGGTATCAGACAAGGATATCCTATCTCCCCTTTTCTTTTTATAATTATGGCTGAAGCCTTTGGCAGAGCCTTCTCTAAAGCCCAAGTGGAAGGGAAAATAAAAGGTATTTTAGTAACTAAAAATGTCCCAAATATCACTCACCAACAATATGCGGATGACACTTTTCTCCCTAGTGAAAGCTCCATTTCTGAAGAATCTAATATTATGACAATTATTCAATCATACTCAAAGGCATCGGGACAAAAAATTAATGCGGAAAAATCAGAAAAAAAATTTATAAATACAAATCCATCAATGGAACAACAAATCAGTCAACTTATGGATTTCAAAATAGGTAAGTTTCCTTGTAAATATTTAGGGATTGACTTAGAAAATAGGAATAAGCATACCAAAGTTTGGAATCAAATTCTTTCCAAACTCGACTCAAAAATAGGAGGTTGGAAAGACAAATGGCTGACTAAGGCTAGTAAAGTCACCAAAATTAGAGCAGTGCTAGCTGCATTGCCTATATACCCACTATCATGTCTCCCTCTTCCTAAAGCCATTAATAATAAGTTGGAGGCAAAACTCAGAAACTTCCTTTGGAAAGATTGTGATGAGGATAAGAAAATTGCGCTTATAAAATGGGACAAAATCAGTAAACCCAAAGAACTGGGCGGCTTAGGAATAAAGAAACTCAATTGGCAAAATGAAGCTCTAGGTGCAAAACTATCTTGGAGGCTTTATCAAGAACATAACCAAAAATGGGCTAGAATTCTATACAACAAGTATCTAAATGCAAATGACCCACTATCCATTTTCAGAATGAAGACCCTCCCTAAAGGATAGGATAGCTGGAACTTTATAGCCAAAAGTAGATACCTGATAACCAAATACCTTACATGGGACATTGGTAAAGGTCAAGATGCTCTTTTCTGGGAAGACTCATGGGACAGGTATCCTCCATTAGATTTACAAGGATTCTTGGCTGAGTGCAAAAACCTACTATCATATCATTGGGGGGACAAAGTCAAGGATTATATGACCCTCAATAATGATAAAAAATGGACATGGAAATCAATAGAGAATTTATACCTTAACCCTATGGTTAAAAAATCCTATCAAACAATCATAGCTAATAGATCAATCAAACAGGTTGATAGGGAAGATAAACTAATATGGGCTGCTTCAAAACTTGGTAATTATAGTGTTAAAGAAGGTTATAAAGCTATCATAAGTTCTCAAAAGTGGAGTGAGGTAAACATTCCACTAAACCTATGCTAGGATACCTCTTGCTTACCCAAAGCAAGACTCTTTCTCTGGCTAGCTTTTCAGGGTAAGATCCTCACAACTAATAATCTACAAAAAAGAGGATTTCAATGTCCCTCAAGATGTATTTTATGTAAACAAGATTTGGAAGATATAGATCACTTACTCTACAATTTCCCTTTTGCCAAACTCTGCTAGGAATGGGTCAAACAAAAAATGGAGTGGACTGCACCTCTTCCAAAATCTTTCAATGATCTTCTATTAGGATGGCCCAAAGGTAATAATATGGGGATATATAGTAGAATTTGGAATATATGCCCTGCCATCATTATTTGGGAGATATGGGAGGAAAGAAACAGAAGAATCTTTAAAGATCTAGAGATGCAAGCATCATCTCTAGTTTTTAAAATCTAAGCTTGTATCACGGAAACCCTCAACTCATATATAAGAAAATCTCAATTTGAAGAAGGTTCTTTTTCCTTAGGTGATAGTATGATTAAAAGCAATTGGAATAATCTTATCAACCCCCCTCACATGTTTTCAATTAAAAATTCTGAGGCCAGGAAAAATTCTAAATCATCTCCCCCTCCTCCGGGATGGTATAAACTTAACTTCGACGGTGCCTCTCGGGGAAACCCAGGGTTATTTGGTATAGACTGTATTATCCACAACGAAGCTGGGGAATGGTTGATGAAACAAGCTAATCTCATTACACCAACTTCAAATAACCTAGCTGAATTAGAAGTGGTTTCGAAAGGTATTAAGCAATGCCTCAAATTAGGCTTATCGAAGATAATCATCGAAGGAGACTCACAGATAGTTATAAATGCACTACGGAAAAAATCAACCCCTAATTGGGTTCTAAACTCAAAACTTGAAGAAGTTATTAAACTCATGGAAGACTTAGAGACATTTCAATTAATCCATATTTTTAGAGAAGGCAACATTTTAGCAGATGAACTGGCTAATCTAGGGGTTGACGGTTCAAACTTCATTAGAAAAAATAATTTTCAGTAAAAATAGTTTTTGCCCTGTAAATAAACCTATAATTATTCTAGATCCTAATAGTTACCCCTGTCTGACCCATACTGTTAAATTATCTAGAAGTCAATCTGATAAGATAATCTCTTATGCTAAATCATATTCAAACATTGGTTTAGTCTCCCCTACTAATTATTCATTCTCTTAAGGTTCATCTATGCCTTATATCAGTGTGTATCCGTGGCCCAAACTGCAATAGGTTTTCTGAGGCCACCTTCACCATTAGCTTACTAGTATGAAGAGTTTATCCTCCTAACTCTATTTTGGAATCTTTTGTCGGCCTCTTGATTTTAATTTGTCCTCTTTTTTAATCTCCTTCATTGACTATTTTGTTAAGCTAGCCTCTTATTGTAACCTAGGTTGTTACTGTGGTCCCTCTTCTCGTGCTTCCCTCTGCACAACTGAGATATAGGCTGCCCATGGGAGCACTTGGATCAAGTAGACTTATATTCTTAGATAAATATATCTATGAAGGTGTGATACCATGCATTAGTGCATTAGTGAATGATCATACACAAAGTCACCAATGTATATGTAATATTGGCTAATGTAGTACATGCTTATTAACACAGGCATATTAACCTCTAAAATACACATTGTCTATTAAGATCCTAGGTTGCTCCTATGGACTGAGACTTTTCTTGTAGGGTTATGTTTTCTCTGATGTTCTTTGGTCTTCTAACAGTGCTTCCGCTTATTAACTAGATTTCTAAATCCTAGAGTTTTAGTCCTTTTTTCTACCTTCCTTCTTATATAGTTTTGTTATCTCTATCCTTTTTTCTTGCTCATTATATTTGTATTACAAATGAGCAATTTTGAATCCTCCCTAAACCTCTATATGAGATTAAGTCCGGCCCCAAATTTCCCTTTAACCTTGCTCATATCCTCTAAATTTAATGTGGACTAACTCTCTGATTCTAAACGGCAGTCCTAGTTTTCAATTGTAATAGGTAGATGGTGATGTAATAACTTAACTAGACATCTTCTTCTACAAGTAGGATCACAGTTTGTTCAGAAACATAGTACTAGTTTTTTCATCAATACTCCTATGTCTTTAAGTGCTTATATGTACTCTGAGATTATCTTAGATAACTAGATTAAATCCAGCTACATCTTTCTTTATTAGCTCCAAGGATTTTACAAAAGTGCTCTTTAATTCCTACGATCCTAGGTATTGTCATACCATGTTGAAATATTACTCCCTAATAGTTATGCAAGGTCACTTTACAAATTTCTTCTAGTATTATTATATAACCTTAAACCTATAATATATAGGAATAGACCTATATATTATATGACATACTTGTATATACTGATATATATCAGTATACCTGTATATTGGTATATATACGTCAACATATAGCAACATATCGATATACTAGTTTTTATTTTGAATATTCATGTATATACTGAAATATATCAGTATATTGGTATACTGTTTAGACCTATATATATATATATATATATATATATATATATATATATATATATATATATATATATATATATATATATATATATATATATATATATATATATATATATATATATATATATATATATATATATATATATATATATATATATATATATATATATATATATATATATATATATATATATATATATATATATATATATATATATATATATATATATATAGAAATATTCATGTAAACTTGATGCTTGTCATACTGATATATTAAAATATTAACTTATATAGCTATTCCTAAAATCTCTTGACTTCTTTAGTGTTTATTCATGTGCGATTCATGCTCCCCTCTATTTTGGATGGTCTTTTTGGATCGTTCCTCAGTCGATTGTGTCTGATCTAACCAGGGTTCCTTTCAGTCGGGACTAGCAAAGTAAAAATTCATTTGATCTTACAGTTTAATTGGTCCTAATTTCCTTAAGATCCTTTTTTCATCATCCTGCTCTTAAAACTTTTATTCATATGTCAGATGATATTATGTTTAAACTTTGCTAAGTTTCACTGTTTAGCTGACTATCATTTCCTATGGTCACTCTTTGTAACAGGAAGCTTATTAATCTAGGCTCTTAAACTGAGATTAATCTTATTAATCTAGCAATTAGCCCTCAAATGATATGGCTATATGTGAAGTAATTTAGGTTAGATATGATGACACCTTTATTTCAGAAAGGCAACTTATTAGCTTTGCTCTAGAAGTTTATATTCTACAAATTTTAGATATTTTGAGGACACTTCAGCAAATTCAAATTTTATAGCATGTACTTAGTTTCTTTATCTATATTTATCATAATGGACTAATCCTCTCCTTTGCTAACCCTTTGATCTAAGTGATTTTTTCTGTAGTTTGGTGTATGGTTTCTCTTTTGTTGGAAATGCAGGTACAAGTTAGAGCTGCATTTAATTAATGCCCATCTGGATCTATCTGAGGTTGTTAAAGAAGCTTCTAAGTATAGACTAGCAGGATCAACCCATAACAGGACTAAGCCATGAAAGCTCGTGTGTAACATTTTACCAGGGGTATGCCTCTGAGACATATTGTAATTTATTAAATATCACCCTATAATGGGATATCATGTAGGTATCACTAAAGACAATACGATTCAAACCTAAAGCAAAATCAATAATTATAAATGCAAGGGTATGCCCCTTTGATAATTGTAAGTATAGGACATCTATCCTGGGCAAGACTGGAGGTTTTCTTCCCCGTTCTTTCCTACCAGTGCCCATTTGAATGGAGGACATGTAAATTATTTTTTAATATAATATATTCAACAAGGCTTCGGTCGTTCATTGATCAAAAAAAAAAAAAACATTAGCATAAAAACCTAAGATATGAAAATGAAGAAGAAAGCTCTCCTTTTATAAGAAATGAAAAAGAATGGACCATGGAGATTAAGAGGCAAAAGATTTAATCAACGGTGGAGCTTGAAAGAGGAGCAATCCATATGCACAAATATCCTCCAATGACAAAAATAAGAGTTGACTTTTGTGTCCATATGAGACAAAAAGTGCATTTTCCCTTTTTATAAAATAGGAATAATGTTTTATTTGTGCAACTTAGGATAAGAGGAAAAGTGGGGGGCTTTTTATTTAATAAAAGGGGAGGAAATATTCCTTTTAATTAAATAAAGACTTAGGATAAAATGGTTAGCCCATAGAAAATAAATGAATAAATGATAGAACTAGGATTTGATCAAGAATAAGCAATTGATAATTTAGCAAAAGGGGCTAATAGTCTAGGTGACCATTTTTAGGTGTATATAGTAACCAGTAACAACAATAACTACAAGACAATAAACATACACAATAACACCAGATATGTTAACTAGGGAAACCCTTGATCAGAGGGAAAACCCTGGTCAGAATGATACCCACAAGATGATGTACTAATTTAAAAGTTCCTTGTGAAAGGATAGACCTTTCTAGAAGTTGGTTACAATACAATCAGTAGATATGAGTCCCTGTTAGGAGACTTTGGATCCATTCCTAAAGATCCCAACCCTATGAGGAGTTGATTGAGAAATAATATGAAGACAACTGAACCCACTGTCCAAATTGCTTCAAGACTGTCTTCACTAAACAATATTTAGGATAATACATCCAAGAGTGAACTGACTAAAATAATAACTCTCTTTTCCTAAATAGTTACTTTAAAGTCCTCAAAAATCCAAAAACATCATTCAGCTTCTCTAATCATAAAGATTTCATATTCAAATCTCACAGAACATTTCATGACCACATCATCTCCTTATGATACCCTTTGATACCTTTCCTTTATAAAAATTCTTGATGATTATTGAGTCAGCCAAAATAATTTATCAATTTATAGTTAATATAAAACATCAATAATAATTTATAATACATGTTACATTACATCTAAATACTTCCATAGAATTATTAATTTGTAGTTAGCTCACAAAAAGTAACACCTTCACATCATCCACAAATCTTCACGAAATGAAAAGTAGATTATATCATGTTTATCCAAGCATCTTTAATATGTCATAGACAACATATCAACCTCACTAAACTAACTTCAACCTCGCTGAAACAATAAATATCAAATAACTATCACAAGTTCCTGGTAACCCTCACTAAGAATAGTTTTCAGTAAAATTCACATAACTCAAACATATCTATTATCTACACAACTTTTTCTACACCTACAACCACATCATCATAATACTTTCCTAAACTCAAATAAATCTTCACAAAACTAAATTCATCAACATAAAACCTTGTGAAATAATTATGTGTCTGTAATATTGTTAACTCTATCCAGAAGGCATATATGTTGACATCAATGATAAACCCAGTCATGAATGTAACATATAAGAACTCACTCATATCTAATCAACATCCAATCCACCATACTAAAAACATTGATAATCATTCATACAAACAATCTCCCCCTTTCATATTGATGGAAACATAGATGAAAAACTATTTAGTCGCATCCTATCAAAAATAATCTCAAACTCAAAACTTTCTCATTCACTCTACTCTTAAGATTTACTTTTCCTTAACATTTTTCATGTATATCTCTCCCCCATTGACATCAATGAAAAAGGTGTTAATATATCAATTCTTGAAGTTCAATCATCTCCAATACATTCTACAAAAGTGTCTACGTATCAAAAGATAATATAGAAAAACTCATGAATAAGAGTCCTTAATGACTCAGGTTGAGTAAAGATACTCCCCCAAAGGAGAAGCATCAAGCATCCAGTCTAGATAGGTATCGTGATTTGATCATGGTGGACTGCTACATTTATGCATCCATTACTCTGAAGAGGGTTGGGAATAACCCAAAGAATACCTCTAATATACTCAAAAGTATCCTTATTCTTGAAGGTTTTTTGAATACATTTTCTATCTTCTCCTTTGTACTAATATAGTCCAATTTGATTTCCTTTTCTACAACCTTCTCTCTCACAACATGATACTTTATTGCAATGTGTTTGGTCTTTGAATCTAATATTGTATTCTTTGACATGCTAACTATACTTGTATTATAAAAATGTACGATAATAGGCTCAATGAATTCAATGTAAATATCAATCAACATTTGCTTCATCCAGGTCATTTGATTATAATTATTTGTTGCTGCAACAAATTCTTCCACAGTGGTACTCTATGATATATAATTCAATTTCTTTCTCAACCAGGAGACCAATCTTCCTCCCAAGAAGAATCTTGCACCACTTGTACTCTTTTTGTCATCAAAATTTCCTCCCCAATCTAAATCAGTGTATGTACATAGTGTAAAATCATGTGATCTATCCTACCAAAGCCTATATTCTGATGTACCCTTCAAGTATCTAAAAATCTTCTTTACTGATGCAACATGTGTCTCTTTAGGTTATTCTTGAAATCTAGGAACAATCCCAACTATATTAGCTATATCAAGTCTTCTATGAGTTAATTACTATAGTCCTCAAATCATAGATCTTTATCTAGTCTATTTTGCATTCATTGATTCATCCTTGCTTGATAATTTACATCTAGTAACTATAGGGGTTCCAACTGGTTTACAATTCTCCATTCCAAATTTTGTCAACAAGTCCTTAGGATATTTTTTTTGTGGTATAAATATGCCATCCTTATTTTTGTAATCTGCAAATCCAAAATTTATTTCATCCCACCAATGATGCTCATTTTAAATTCATCTTTAATTTAATCTAAAAATTTATTACTGGCTTCATCATTACCTTCAAATATAATATCATAAACAAATACTTCAACAATCAGTAATCCATCATCCTTTTTCTTAAGTACATATTATTGTCAGCATTACCTTTCTTGAATCCCAAACTGGTCAAGTATTTTTCTAACCTTGCATACTAAGCTCTAGGATCCTGCTTCAATCCATACAATGCCTTTTTCAATTTGCAAACTATATATTTTTCTTTTGTTAAAGAAAAACCATCAGGTTATTCAATGTATACTTCCTTTTCAAGTCATCCATTAAGAAAATATTATTTCACATCCATCTAATATACTTTAAAAATTTTATTACAAGTATTTTCCAAAAACATTCTTATTACTTCAAGTCTAGCCACGGGTGCAAAGGTTTCTTCAAAATCAATACCTTCTTGTTGCAAGTATCCTTTACATACCAATATTTTTTTTTTCTTACCACTTCACCTTGTGCATTCATCTTGTTCCTAAAAACCCATTTTGTGCCAATAGCATTCTTGTCTTTAGGTCTAGAGACCAATTCTCTAGTCTTGTTATTTTCAATCTGCTCAAGTTCTAATTTCATTTCTTTCATCCAATGTTCATCTTTGCATACTTCATCTACATTCTTTGGTTCAACTTGCGATATTAAACATAGTTTTTCATTTACCTTGTTCCTTGTCATAACTCCTTTGTTTGTGCTTCCAATGATTTGATTTTTAGGATGATTTCTTGAAACATATTTAGGTGTTTTTTGTCCAACTCCCACTTCTTCTCTAGGTGTTGACTCATTTTCAAATCTTGGTTCCAATCTAAATTCTTCAATCTTTGAATCATTGTTAGATTGAAAAAATAATTCATGTGTATCATTATGATTAATGTTAGTCTTTGTCTTTTATCTTTATCCAAATCATAATCAAGAATTCTCTCCTGAATTCTGAACTTTTCATCAACCTTCACAATAGTACTCTCAACAATAGTCCTCAATCTTTGATTAACACATTCATATACTTTAGTTTTCAATGAATAGCCAACAAAAATTCCTTCATCAATTCTAGCATCAAACTTTCCAATATCATCATCTCTTTTGATATAACATTTACTTCCAAAGATTCTAAAATATTTCATAGTAGGTGTATGTCCAAACCAAAGTACATAATATGTCTTACCAGTACCTTGTCTAATATAAACTCTATTCAGTGTGTAAATTGTGGTGTTCACTACTTCTCTCCAAAAGATATGTGATACATTACCTTAAAGCATCATAGGCTCTAGCTGCCCCATTAACTGATTTGTTCCTTCTTTTTTCTATACCATTCTGATGTGGTGTTCTAGGTGTTGAAAGTTGTCTCTTAATTTCATTGTCTACACAAAATATATTAAACTCATTTGAAGTAGACTCTCCTCCTTTATCAGATCTCAAATATTTAATCTTCAAGCTAGATTCATTCTCAACTCTATTTTTCAATAACTTAAATTCTCAAATGCTTCATATTTTTCTTTAAGAAATGCAACCCACATAAAAAGAATAAAATACCTTTCACCATAGAATCATTTTTTCCTTTTAGGTCCGCACAAGTCTGTGTGCGTAGTCTCCAAATTGACTAATGTTGTGAACATTTTTCTTAGAAATGAATTCTTCCTATGTTTAGCCATAACACATTCCTTTCAAACCATGTTAGTAGGCTTCACAATCTTAAGTAAGTCTCTAACTACATTACATGATCTGATATTCACAATGTTATCAAAGTTGAAATGATAAAATCTCTTATTTCATATCCAACTATCATCCACTTTAACAATCTAACATGTCATTTCAGTAGGAGATAAGTGAAATACATTACCTTTTTTCTTTATACTTGTTCCAATCAGTTTTCCATCACTGTCTTTAATAACACAAGTCTTCTCCATGAAATATAACTGTAGACACCTAAAAATCCTTTAGAAAATAAAGTATTTTTATTTTCTGAAAAATTCCTGATGACATCATCATTTATTAATTAATTATTTATTTAATTAATTAATTAATTTTTATGTCATTAAATCCCTTTATCTTAATTAAAAATATTTAATTAAGAAATCCCTCCCAAAAATGTTTAAATCAAATTTAAACATTATCTCCTTATTTATTAATTATTTAATTAATAAATTGACCAAAAATCCCAAAATAAATCATTTATTTATTTTTTGCCCAAAACTTGGCCAATTTCCTTAAGACCACTAACCTCTTCCAGAATCTCCTAATCCTTCTTTAATTTCGATTAGAGGCTAATCCCCTCATTTCCTAACCCTAATCCCAACTCAAAATATTTAATTAAGATTAAATATTTAATCCTCATGTTTATTAAATTCATTTTAATAAATATTCTCAAACCTAAACCATGGAAATAAATAAATCTTTATTTATTTCCTAAAATCTATGTTTATCCTAAGGAAATTCTAGACTCTTCTAGAAAGTCCTAATCCCCCCTAACCTTGTCACATTCCCTAACCAAGGTTAGCCAACTTCTAAGCTTAACCCAAAGTCAACAAACTTCTAGAAACTTCTCTTACATGCATTAAGTGCATTTAAGACCTCCTTATCCCTCTTACATGCATTTATCATGCATTTAAGAAGCCCCTCACACCTTTCTTACACCCTTTGACCTTAGGCACATTTCCCAAATTGTGCACATCCCTCCCATCTTTCAACCCAATACCCTTGTGACACTTGTCACAAGGAGGTGGCCCTGAACTAGCACAATCCATGTGCTCCCCTTTGAATGAATCTTGGCCTCTCTTAAGGATTTTGATCCTGGCCACTCATTCCTCCTTCCCAAATCCTATAAATGCTCCTCATTTCCAAGAGCAAAATAACCCATTCACCTTTCATTTCAAGCATTGTTATCATGCCCATTTAGCTCTAGACTTAGCATAATCATCTTAATCTAGCTTACTTTCAAGCATTTTAGCTCATCCTAATTTAGTAATAATGGATTAACATAGTTTATTTCCTCATTTTACATAGCATATCATCATCATCACATCTCTATTTGGTCTAAAATCAATCTTAGCATAAAAACATCATGTAGATCTTCATTTCAGCATCATTTGATCTTTGAGGCCTTAGGGGCAAATCAGGTGTTCTATACCTATTTTGTGTCATTTATGGGGTTTTTATGGATCTCAATCCATCCCAAAATGCATAAAGAACATGCTCCAAGTGCTTAGAGAGAACACCCACATCCCCTTAAGCAAGAGCAAATCAAACAGTGCTTGGGTGCACCTATTTTAGCTCAATCTGAGGTGGCTTAGTTTAGAGTTTTATTTGTTTTTGAATTGATTTCATGCTAGGTTAAAATCTAATCTTTGTTTGGTCTGAGTCTTTTTAAACAGGTATCCTCAAAAGCCTAGTCTACATTCTGGCACGCCTGGTGGGACCCCTGTCCTGATCAACTACTCTGAAATTGACTTTTCTTGGCCATTTTTCTTATCTTCTTCTCAAAAATCTGAGTTGTAACATTTATTCTCAATCCAAATTGCGCATTTGTTGTCTACAACTGTGCTTTTGTACAAAAATTTGTAAACTTGCGCATTTATCCTTTAAAACTATGCATTTGTAAGTTAAATTACGCATTTGTAAGTTAAATTACGCATTTGTCCTGATTTGCTGCGCATTTGTCATGATTTGCTACGCATTTGTCAAACAGAGCTGTGCATATGTATTTTGTAAAAAACTTGCATTTTGACAGCATTTTGGCACAATAGGTGTAGTTGCGCATACATACTCTGTTGTTGCACATGGGTGCAAAATTAAAAACTACGCATCTGTTACCTTTTCCTGTGCATCTATGCTCTATATCTACGCATTCATTCCAGAGAATGGTAAACTGATGTTTTTAAAGTTCTTTAAAATTGATTTTTCTTGCAGATTCTAAACTCTTGTTCTTTTTGCAGGTACAAAGTCAATCAACATCATTCCTAAAAAGTCTTTCAAATTGCTAAAATGAACTTCAATCATGCAAACTAGGACTTTAGAAATGCATTCATGCAAAATTAGGAACATTTCAAAGCTTTGGGTACTTAAAAAGAATCACAAATTTGCATTCTAAAAATCTAAAATCATGTCTTAAAACTTCTGTTCAATTGAAGACTAACATCTTTGGGCAAATCTTGAATGGTTTTCAAATTTCATGCATCAAAGCTAAATTAGGAACTTGTCTTTTTTTGGAACTAAAAAAATCAAAGCAAATGGTCAAAACAAATCTTGAATGAAACTAAAGGAATGAAGCTAAGTCCTAAGAGTCATTGTCAATTTGAAAAAAACAAACATACTCTTGAATGCACTAAAAGAAATGAACATCTCTATTCCCTCCTTTTTAATTCAAGCAAAGCTCAAATTCAATCTTGAATGATCTAAGGATAAAACAAAGCTCTTTTCAAAGTTCTAAATCAACATGATAATTCAAATCTTGAATGCCCAAGTCAAAGCAACTGCAAACACTTGAAAGTCTTTTGGAAAAGAACAACTCAAAATCTAAACACTCGTGTCTTCAATTTCAAAGTTCAAATCACACTTAATCAAATTGGAAGAAAGAACAAACTTTCTTGATGTGCATTTAGGAGTTTTTCAAAATTCTTGCAAAATCTTGTTAAAGTAAGCAACGTAGAACATTTTGGACTCGGACAAGTTCACTTGTTCTACTTTTAGCAAGGCCTGTCCAGGGAGAAAAGCACTTCCTCCTCAGAGAATGACCTCAAACCGGTATCCCCCGTAGCCGGTATATAAATAAAGTGAAGGCAAAAAGTACTCACTTATATCTCCTAATCCACGGGTGTTTTGTGCCAAATGCAAATTTTTGGGGACAGGTAAATATTCCTCCCCCAGTGTTGTTGGGTAGGCTCTTAAGTGAGTCATAGGTGGTCAGCATAACCAGGTATGGAGACTCCACGGAACTATTAAAAACCTGATAAAATAGAGGCTACCCTATCTACATCTGAAAGTATCAAAATCCTTGTGCAAGGACCGATTCCAGGGGGTTTACCGGGTCGCCTCAAGATTACTCACCATTTGTATTCCCTTCTAGGGGGTACCAAGCTGTGGGCAAGCGATTTTGATACTCACCTTCCTTAGGTAGATCTATTTGAAGTGCTTGACAATCAAATACTCTGTGAGAACATTGTTGCAACATACACTTTCAAAATCTTTAGCAAAGTCAGTTATCCTGTTTGTATCCCACAAGGTTGCTTTGTCCCTTGTGGAAATTGCTTTTCCAAAAATCTTTGTTGAAATCTATCCTTTGCCATTGGGAAACATCAAATTGATCAACAAACCTAGTTTGAGATACTCAAGACATTTTGCAGAGAAACTCTTGAAATTAGATATCCAAAGAACCTTTTTTGTCTCAAACCAACTTATCAGAATTTCCCCAAGTTATGCCAAATTTGATCAAACATCCGAAAGCTAAGTTTCTCAAATCTGAAGCTTATTAAGAGAAGAAAGTTGCAAAAAGAAACCTTAAGAGCCATCAACCCTCTATCCAAGCAACCCAAGCAGAAGAAAAATATCAAGAAAAGCTTGATAATATTGGCTATAATGAAGAGTCAAAAAGTTTGCCTACCGATTCTGAGTGAACCATCACTACATCAATCTTGAAAGAGAAGATTAGTTGGATCCATTGCATGTCCCAATCTACCTTTAGATCTCAAAATCCTATCTTGGCAGTCCTTCATCCTAGTTTCATCCTAGTTTCATCCTTGCATCATCATCAAATCCTTAGTTGCATTCTAGAGTCTTTAGTTGCATTCATCATCATCTTCCTAGCAGCATCATAGATCATCCATCTCAATTGCATTTGCATCATCCTTTTGGAGAAAGCATTGTTCCATCATCCTTCACCATCTTTCCATCAACAATCCACAATCAAAGTCCCATATCCTTCATCCAAATCCAGCATCCAATATCCAAATCAAAACTCACCATCCTTTTGCGCCAAATCCAGAGATCCAAATCCATAAGTACTTAGTGTTCAAAACCTTTGAGTTGTTTCCATCCCTTATCCCAAATTAGAAATCATCCCCTTTTTGACAGAGCATTGTCTAAAAGAAATCCAACTTGTCCTTGCATAGCCTCATCATCTCGAGCAAGAGATTGGCTTGTATTGATAAGAATCCAGTTGACCAAAGATCATTAGTCTATCCTAGGTTGGCCAAATCCTATCACTGATCCTCCATTGGGAAAAATAGCAGCTCATTATTGACACTTAGTAATCTTCCACCAGCATCCCACCAAATCCTCCACCCAATCTTGACCCAAATCAGAGCATCCCATCAAGCCTCCATCATCACTAAGCTTTTTTACCAATCTGCCACCATCTCCCATCAATCTTCCACCATCCTTGATCCAAATCCAAGCATTTCACCAATCCTTGCATCGCATTCTAGAAAGTCATCATCCTTAGAAGTTCCTTAAGCTTGCATCTATCATTCTTTAGAATCTTTTAGGAAACATCTTGCATTCATCTAGCATCTGCATTTCCATGCCTGTCGAGACAAGATCTAGATCTAGGAAGTGAAGGAACATGAATCCTTATCCAATCACCAGCACATCTGATCCCAACATTTTTACTAGCGCAATGGTAGCCTATGATCCCCGAATACAAACTAGCAATACATGGGATGATCCCAATATCCCCTCAGCTCCTCTGGCAATAGAAACATTTGTGAATCATCTAGAGAATCCACCAGTAGTCAATGCACTCATGGCCCAAAACCAGCAAAGCATGTTCACTAACTTTGCACAGGTGCAGACTCCCATTCTGCCATATCTCCATCCTCGCATTCCCATAAGCACTATCCAAATCCCAACACAAGTATACTCTCCATTTATCCAACCGTTCCTTGATCCAACCTTGCAAACATCACAAGAAACCTCCGCCATTCCCCTTCTTCTCCAAGGAAGCTTTGCAAATCCCATAACATAAGCTATAACACCATCTGCTCCATTCCCTATCATAGGTACTTCATCATCCACCATGGCTATTCAAGCTCTTGCACAAATCCAACGCTTGTCCCAAAATCAACTCCCACCTCTTACACAAACCTTTGCACAAAAAGTTCCACCATCTTCCATAGGCCAAGCAACACCTTTGACTCTAGGAGGGATGCAATCATCCTTCCCCTTCACTTCACAAGATTCCACATCCACACCTTTTGTGCCAAGAGGGACACAATCATCCTTCCCCTTCACTTCACAAGCTTCCACATCCACACCTTTTGTGCTAGGAGGGACACAATCATCTTTTCCTTTCAATCCCCAAGCTTCAGCATCCACACCATCATTTCAGGGGTCAACACAATCATTTCCCTCTTTCACCCAGCAAACCTCTACATCATCTACTCCGGGGGTAGTGCAATCATTCCCCTTTCAAAATCAGCAAACTTCCACATCACCTTTTTCATGGGGAACACAAGCGTCCTCTTCATTCTCCCCCCAGCAAGCATCTACCCAGGCACAAGCCCAACAAAATTTCTTCACCACAAGAATGCCTTCCATGGGTTTTTCCAATCCACCATTCATATCCCAAACTCCCATTACATCTACCTCCCAGGCATATGCTGCAACACAATTCCCACCTCACACTGGTCCTCATTGGGGTCTCACTCAAGAAGACATGAAAGCCTTTGGAATATCAACTCACTCTCCTACATCTATATTTTCAAACCAACAAGCCACCTTCTCACAAGTAGCACAACAGAAACCATCTCAACCTCCACCAACCTCATCCTTCATGAGCTATCCATTCCCAACACCCAGTACTTTTCAGCAAGTTCCTCCACCTCAGCAGTAAAGTTCATCCCATTTCACAAGTTATCTTGCCTAGTCACCCTTTGCTTCAGGCTTCCCTACATCAGTTCCACCCTTAAGCAATATGGGAATGCACCTGACTTATATCGGTCAACCACAAAGCCCAGTTCAGCAAGGGCCATCTTACCAACAAGCTACATCATTCTACCAGCCAACCCCACAACAACCATACTTCCAGTCACAGCAACAAACCCCCATCATTCCCCAATAACAACAAGTTTCCTCCTATCAGTCACAGTAGCAAGTCCCGGTCATCCCACAACACCAGCAAGCAGTCTCATATCCACCACCTCAATATCCCCCTATGCTGCATCAACAATATCCCCAGCAAACATCACTCCAAAATCCACTCCAATCTACCTATCCCACTGGGCCATCTCCATATCCCACTCAACAGTACCCACCTCAAATGGGAGTACCCACTCAAACATTGATCAATGCTGAGTGGGAAGCCATGAAGAACACTCTTAAAGAGCTTCAAACCGGTACTGAGAACAAAACTTACAAGTTTGAGGAGGTGTGTCCTTATCCGTTTGACCGGTCCATTGCCGCTATACCTTTCCCCAAGCACTTTGAGACACCTAAGTTTGATAAATATCAAGGGAAAGGAGATCCAGTCAATCATATTAAAGAATTATATATGGCATGCCAAGAAGTGGCTTACAGTGATAACTATCTCTTATGCTTATTCCCCAAAAGCTTGGGAGGAACTGCTATTGAATGGTTCTACAAAATACCCTGTGGGACTATCACGACCTTTGCTGAAATTTTTGAGAAGTTCATTGCCCACTATGCCCACAATGTTGAGAATGAGTTGACCTTGTTAGATCTCTGCAACTCAAAATAGAAAGAAGGAGAAAGCCTAGCAGAATACTTGCAACGATGGCAGAACCTTACCACCAGGTTATCATACCAGCCACCTGAAAAGCATTTGACCAAAATCTTTATTGATAATCTGCATCCTAGGCTATCCCACTTCATGAGGATGAATTGTCTCCAAACCTATCAAGATATCAAGAGCAAGGGGATAGGTATTGAAAAGGCCCTCCTAGATGAAATCACAATCCGACACTTCAAAAATGATGCCCAAAAACCCAGCAATGATAAATCCTGTTACTAGAATCATAACAAAAATGTTGTTACTGATGGAGCCATTGATACCAAGCATGTCCAATTTTTTGTGGCTATTCCTCTGTCAACTCCTGCATACCAACAACAACAAGTGTCCATCCATCAGCAACCTCCTCAAGTCCATCAGCAACCCACACAACAATATCATTCTCAGAATAATCAGCAGAATTATCAGCAACCAGCCCATCAAGCTTATCAAGGTAATCCAAACAATCAAGTTAATACCATCAATATTGCTCCCAAGCAGAACAAACCCAAAGCTCAAAATTATCCAAAGAAGACCTTCACACCGCTAGGTGAACCTTTGGATGTTATATTTCATCGAATGGCCAAGGCCAACTTGATTACATATCCACCAATTCAGCCAGTTGATGATACCACTCCCAAGCCTAATTGGTACAAAGATCACGAGTATTGTGATTATCATCATGTCAAAGGACACACTACCCTGAAGTGTATGAGACTCAAAAACTATATCCAAGATCTCATTGATCAAAAAGAGATTCAAGTAGATACACCCGCTCAAGCCTCGCCAAATGCCAATTTGCAAATTTATCAGAATGTGTTCCCACAACACAATGCTGGGAACAACCAAACTAAAGCCAATCATCCCCAGAACCATGGCAAAGGCAAGCAAGAAGATCACACTACTACCTATATTAATTATGACAATATTGTTGGATGTATAACCCAAGTTGAGCCCATAGTCAATACCATCCATGTCAGAGGAGTAGACAATCAATGTGTTGTTACCACCCGTAGAGGTCGGATAACTGTTGCTAGTGCCCAACCAAGGCCAGCACATAATGCACACAATGCACAGTATAACCTCATAGAACATCTAGGGAACACACCAGCCCAAATATCCATCTTGGACCTTCTTCGCACTTCACCTCTCCATCAAGAGATCCTTAATTAAGCTCTCAAAGAAGGACATGTCCCCACAGACATTAACACCACCTAGTTTGAGACCCTTGTGGGACATCTATCAGTAGCCTGTGATTTATCCTTCAAAACATCTGACATACTAGACGTTGCACCTAACCATACTCTCCCTCTCTGCATCACCGTCATGGTCAGAGACTTTGCCATCAAACGGGTCTTAATAGATAATGGCTCAGCCCTGAACTTGTGTACTTTGAAATTCATTCAGCAGATTGGGTTCACCTAGGCCGATATAGCACATGAAGTAATCACTATCAAAGCCTATGAAAATTTGGAGCATACCTCTGAAGGTACCATTACTTTGCCCATTCAGCTGGGCCCAGCAACACAAGATACTATTTGCCATGTTGTTGATCTTGACCTACCATTTAATATCCTCCTTGGCCGACCATTGATTCATTCTATTAAGGCTGTACCATCTACTTACCATCAGTGCATCAAATTTCTACATCAAGGCACTAAGGTTACCATCCATGCTGACCCTCAACCCTTTGCATACTATCGTGCGATGGAAGCATCATTCCCTCACTCCACTCATTGTCCAGGAACTGACATTGGTACTTCTATTTCCAGCTCATCCTGATCCCATTGCGATCCAGAAACCATTCTCACCTCCACCCTCTCTTCCATCAAGATCAATAACTAGGGTTGTGGTGAATATAGCCTACATGATGCATTTTCCATAGGGGCCCTCCCGCTTGATCCACATACTCAAGGGCACCTAAATCACCAAAGCAAGCCTATTGAAGAGCATCATGAAATCAAGAGAATGGGACCTATGACTTTTGAATCCCATGGCACATTAAACAGTCAAGAAATGGATCCTGACATTAATAGGTGGTTGTACAAAGATCCCCCACCACCTGACAAACAACTTCTTGGCTACTTCAAAGATAAATACCCACAATTGCACAAGTACACTATTGAGAAATGGAACTACCAAGGTGGTGGTCTAGGACCACAAGAAGGTGGAAGCAAAGACCCAATTATAGCATCCAAGAACCCACAACATCAGGGTCTTGGCTTTAAAACCCCTCGCCTGCATATACAAGGGCCCAATACCGCAACTGGGGGCACCAACATGACTAGCGTTCCCCTCTTAAATAGCCAGGATGACCTCGTAGAGATCGAAGACATCCCTGAAAAGAAAGAAATCAGATCCTATGATGATATCTTTGACGATGACACCCTCCTAAGGACTTTTGTCCTCCAACAACTTTCCATCAATCTCATAGAACTTCCCCTCATTCACCCTCAACTCATAGACTGGGACCAACCAAGCGTCACACACATCGATGAGTTCCAAAGCACAGAAGCACTCCTAGAATTCATGGGGGCATCAGGCCCATACTCAGTTCAGGATTTAGAGTCAGCTCACATCTACAAGCTTGACCCAAAAGGATACTTTGGAGAGGAGGCAAGCTTTAGCTGCAAAAGAGAAATAGAAAGAGTAAAACATAAGTCCTTATGTGAAAACCCTTCTGGGGCACATTCTGATTCCAAAAAAGTAAAAATAAAGAGCGTATCTTCTAGTGAAAACTTGGCAATTCAAGCGCTAGAAGATGAAGACTTGCCTCTTCCTCCCATCCAAGATTACAAACCTGAGCAGTCACCTATCATCATAGAAGAAACCAAGCCAGTCAACTTAGGTACAGAGGAATGTCTGAGGATCACCTACATTGTAGCCAACATGACAGAAGGTGAAGAAATGGCTTTCACTGCGCTACTTCAAGAAGCTACTACAAACTTTGCATGGTCATATGCACACATGCCTGGACTTGATCCTAAACTTTTTGTTCATCATCTAGCTATAGACCCCAATGTTAAGCCAGTAAAGCAGAAGCTACACAAAATGCATCCCAAAGTAGCTCTATTGGTAAAATCAAAACTAGAAAAGCTCCTGGATGCAAAGATTATCAGATCTATAGATTACTCAGATTGGATCTCCAACATGGTACCTGTCACAAAGCCTTCCAGTGACATCTAAATTTGTACAGATTTTAGGGACCTAAACAAGGCATGTCCTAAAGATGATTTCTCGCTACCTAACATAGACATGATCGTAGATCTTACAACGGGTCATGAAATGTTGTCACTAATGGATGGTTTCTCTGGATACAATTAGATTCATATAGCAGTAGAAGACCAACACAAAATAGCATTCACCACTCCATGGGGTACCTTTTGCTATAACATGATGCCCTTTGGTCTAAAGAATGTAGGAGCCACATATCAGAGAGCGATGATAGCAATCTTCCATGACATGATCCACAAGATCCTAGAGGACTATGTGGATGATATTCTTGCAAAATCAAAGACACGCCATGAACACCTTGACATTCTTGAGAGTTTGTTTGATCGCCTGCAACACTATGGGTTACGGCTCAATCCAAAGAAATGTGTCTTTGGTGTTACATCTGGAAAGCTCCTAGGTTTCATAGTATCATAAAGAGGCATAGAGATTGACCCTAAAAAGGTCAAAGCAATAATAGAAATGCCTCCCCCAAGAACACTCAGATAGCTCAGAAGCCTACAAGGAAAGCTTCAATTAGTACGTCGGTTCATTTCTCAGCTGGAAGACAAGTGCCAACCTTTCACGCATCTCTTATGCAAAGACACAAGCTTCAAATGGGATCCCATATGTCAGAGAAGCTTTGATAAGCTCAAGGAATATCTAGCCAATTCTCCAATCCTAGTACCACCAGTTCCAGGATGCCCTCTCATACTCTACATCTCAGCAACCACTATAGCACTAGGGGCACTCCTAGCTCAGCATGATGATGAAAACAAAGAGAGAGCCATCTACTACATTAGTCGAACTCTTGTCAACTATGAGCTTAATTACTCACCCATGGAAAAAGCATGCCTTGCAGTGGTTTTTGCCACTCAAAAGCTTAGACATTACATGCTTAGTCACACAATCAGGCTCATTTCAAAGGTGGACCCCCTCAAATATCTACTATCAAAGACAACTCTCACAGGCCGTATGGCAAAATGGGTCATGATACTCAGCGAGTTTGACATCTAGTACATAGATCGAAAAGCAATCAAAGGGCAAGTCATTGCTGATTAGCTAGCAGAAGCACCACTGGTGGATGCTTATCCACTAATCATGGAATTCCTTGATGAACACTTATGTATGATCAAAGAGCAACCCATGTGGAAACTATACTTTGATGGCTCCTACACATCACATGGATCAGGGGTAGGAATCCTATTCGTCACACCTCAAGGTGACTACATCCCAAAGTCATTCAAATTGGGATTCCCATGTACCAACAACATTGCAGAATATGAGGCACTCATCTTAGGTCTTGCAACAACCATTCAATGGAATATCACAGAATTGCAAGTGTTTGGCGATTCACAGTTGATTATCAAGCAAGTCCTAGATGAATATCAAACAAAGGATGACAAGCTGCTACCTTACAAAGAACTCGTGGATAGATTGAAAGAGCATTTCCTAAACCTACAGTTTACACAGATACCCAGACTTCAAAACAAAGTAGCTGATGCAATGGCAACTATTGGGTCCTTGTTAGAAATCCCACGTGACGCATCATAGTATGAATTCCTAGTTGAGCAGCTACATACACCAGCTTATGAGAATGACGATGCAGAAATGGTGTGTGTCTTGGTTGGTCCCCAGTCCCCGTGGTACCATGACATCCATGCATATCTAAAGAATGGTATCATATCTCCCCATCTCACCAATAACCAACGCCAAAACCTTATTCATAGAGCTTCCCGCTACACTCTTGTAACCAACACCCTTTATTATCGAGGGTATCACAATATCCTCTCTAGGTGTTTAGATTCAAACGATGCCATCCTGGCTTTACAAGAGGTCCACGCTAGAATTTGCGGTGCCCACACGAGTGGCATGGTTCTAGCTAAGCAGTTGCTTTGAGTTGGGTATTATTGGCCTACCATGGAACATGATGCTTGCAAGTTTGTTAGAAAATGTTTACCATGTCAGCAGCATGCAAATTTGATTCATGCACCAGCACAAGATTTGTAGCCCATTACACCACCTTGTCCATTTTCATGTTGGGGCTTTGACCTTGTCGGCTTAATCACTCCCCTTTCCTCGGATGGACACAAGTACATAATAACTACCATAGAGTACTTCACCAAATGGGTTGAAGTGATTCTGCTCACCCTAACTACTGGTATCCAAATATCCAAGTTCATCCTTTACCACATCATTTGTCACTTTGGCATACCATCTACCATCTTCACTGACCATGGCACACCTTTTGAAAACTAGCATGTGGATGATCTGTGTGCTAGACTCCACATCCATCACCATTTCTCCAATCCATATTTCCCTCAAGGAAATGGCCAAGCTAAGGCAACCAATAAAACTATCTTGGAAATCCTCAAGAAGGTTGTGAATGATTCTGGTCGTGACTAGCACCTTCAAATCAATCCCGCCCTTTGGGCCTACCGTACTTCTTATCGCACTCCCACAGGCACCACCCCATATTCCCTTGTATATGGTGCCAAAGCCATTTTGTCGATCGAGGTTGAGCTCCCATCATTGTGAGTCTCCATGAGGAACTACACCACTGATGAAGACTATCGTGTGGCCCATCTCACATAGCTAGACCTGTTAGATGAAAAGAGACAACAAGCCTATGATCACCTAGTTGCATACCAGAATTGACTCAAAAGGAGTTATAACAAGAAGGTCCATCCCAGACAATTTTAGGTCGGTGACATGGTCCTCAAAGAAAATCAGAAGTCCAAGCAAACAGAGAAAAGAAAGGCAAGTTTGAGCCTACTTGGTTGGGCCCTTATGTTGTCACAACATGCTTTGGCTCTGGAGCTTATCAGTTATCTACACCAGAAGGTGAGCCTTTGAATGATCTAATCAACATCATACATTTGAAGAGGTTCTATGCCTGAACCAGATCTACATATTCAGAAAATCCATAAAAATTTGAAAAAAGAAAAAAAAGAAAAAATCATCCAATGGTGAAAACTTGGCAATTCAAGTTCCTTGGACAAGTATGTTGGTGAAAACCTGGCAAACAAGCACCATACATAGTGGACCAAGTCATTATCTATCAATCTCCCATCCCCCCATCCCAACATCTCAATCCTTTTTGTACCATCCCCATCTCCATCCACCATCCCCCAGCATTCCTCTTTTTCATAATCCTTCAGCAAATCCGCAATCCTACCTGCACTTATCTTGTACCATATCTTGTATCATATCCTATATATCCTGTATAGTGAGATCTTCCTATCCCCAATCCTAAGCTTCTGAACATATCCGTTGTAAATATCTCCCCACCCATATACATATCCTCACGTCTTGTTGTACATATCCTTGTCAGTCCTACAGCAGCATTTGATCAAAACACTTTGTCCTACCCAGCCTTGTACTTCAGTAGCATCACTTGTTGACTATTCTTGATCCCAGTGATTATTCTTTAACTTCATCATTTGCCCAGTGACCAACAACACTCATTCTCCCATCAATCAGCGGGTCCTTGAGGATGTATCCTTCCTCCTGTCAGATCAAATCTTCCACCAATCACACCCAGTCTGTGTCGATGCATCCTTCCACACGTTCAGACCAATCTTCCCACCATCAATTCAATCAGTCACATCAAATCTCTCTCCTTGGCAAAGGATGTCTTTTTGGAGTTCTCATTTTGGTCTTGGATTTTGTCCTTTGGATCTTGTTAATCTTTTATGGCTTCTCATTGTTCTCTCCTCAAAGTCACCACGATCCTTTATATCATGGTGCACTGTGAATGAGGATAATTTGGGGCAAGGTCTCTTGATCTTTTACTTTTGCCTATGGGTCAGTCGTGTGTTTGTGGTTTCTCCAGCATCGTTTCTACCATGCCTCCTTCTCGGGATCATGCGTGATGCTGGGGCAACCCTGTGTGTCTTTTTAGCGTCAGTCCTATGCAACACTGGTGACAAGGCCTCATGATCCCAGTATCCTTGGCAGGTCTCTAGCATTTCTATATTAAACTAGGTTGTGCTCTCCACATTTGCACTTGGAGCTTCCCCCAATCCCCTGCATCCTGCATCATATAGATTAATCTTGCATCTTGCATCTCTCATGTAGCTGCATCCTACATTTTGCATTCCATCTCATCTTGCACTCACCTATCTTTTCTCTTGGAAGCTTGGTTATTTATCTCCCCTTCTTCCTAGGTCCTTCCTTCTTTGTTTCCTTTCGAGAAAATTCCATAATGTTTACTCCTTGCATTATTTTCTCGAGGGGGCACAAACCATCATTCCTCTAAATTCTAGCCTTGGGCATCTTATTTTTTTGTCTTTGACGCCATGCCACTTGCGGCATCGCATCAAAGAGGGGCAAAATGTAGACACCTAAAAATCCTTTAGAAAATAAAGTATTTTTATTTTCTGAAAAATCCCTGATGACATCATCATTTATTAATTATTTATTTATTTAATTAATTAATTAATTTTTATGTCATTAAATCCCTTTATCTTAATTAAAAATATTTAATTAAGAAATCCCTCCCAAAAATGTTTAAATCTTATTTAAACATTATCTCCTTATTTATTAATTATTTAATTAATAAATTGACCAAAAATCTCAAAATAAATTATTTATTTATTTTTTGCCCAAAACTTGGCCAATTTCCTTAAGACCACTAACCTCTTCCAGAATCTCCTAATCCTTCTTTAATTTCGATTAGAGGCTAATCCCCTCATTTCCTAACCCTAATCCCAACTCAAAATATTTAATTAAGATTAAATATTTAATCCTCATGTTTATTAAATTTATTTTAATAAATATTCTCAAACCTAAACCATGGAAATAAATAAATCTTTATTTATTTCCTAAAATCTATATTTATCCTAAGGAAATTCTAGACTCTTCTAGAAAGTCCTAATCCCCCCTAATCTTGTCTCATTCCCTAACCAAGGTTAGCCAACTCCTATGCTTAACCCAAAGTCAACAAACTTCTAGAAACTTCTCTTACATGCATTAAGTGCATTTAAGGCCTCCTTATCCCTCTTACATGCATTTATCATGCATTTAAGAAGCCCCTCACACCTTTCTTACACCCTTTGACCTTAGGCACATTTCCCAAATTGTGCACATCCCTCCCATCTTTCAACCCAATGCCCTTGTGACACTTGTCACAGGGAGGTGGCCCTGAACTAGCACAATCCATGTGCTCCCCTTTGAATGAATCTTGGCCTCTCTTAAGGATTTTGATCCTGGCCACTCATTCCTCCATCCCAAATCTTATAAATGCTCCTCATTTCCAAGAGCAAAATAACCCATTCACCTTTCATTTCAAGCATTGTTATCATGCCCATTTAGCTCTAGACTTAGCATAATCATCTTAATCTAGCTTACTTTCAAGCATTTTAGCTCATCCTAATTTAGTAATAATGGATTAACATAGTTTATTTCCTCATTTTACATAGCATATCATCATCATCACATCTCTATTTGGTCTAAAATCAATCTTAGCATAAAAACATCATGTAGCTTAATCTTCATTTTAGCATCATTTGATCCTTGAGGCCTTAGGGGCAAATCAGGTGTTCTATACCTATTTTGTGTCATTTATGGGATTTTTATGGATCTCAATCCATCCCAAAATGCATAAGGAACATGCTCCAAGTGCTTAGAGAGCACACCCACATCCCCTTAAGCAAGAGCAAATCAAACAATGCTTGGGTGCACCTGTTTTAGCTCAATTTGAGGTGGCTTAGTTTAGAGTTTTATTTGTTTTGAATTGATTTCATGCTAGGTTAAAATCTAATCTTTGTTTGGTCTGAGTCTTTTTAAATAGGTATCCTCAAAAGCCTAGTCTACAATAACATTTATCCTTTGTCCATAAGATATCCAACTCTCAAAAGATTATGTTTCAATCCATCAACAAAGTAGACATCTTCATTGTTATTTTTTCCATCATGTGTAATAGATCATTTTCCCTTAATATGACATGGAGCATTATTTCCAACTCTAAGTATTCCTCCATCATATCTATCAAGTTCAACAAATTAATCCACACCTACAGTCATATGATGAAAACATCCACTATCAATAATCCAATCAAAAAAAATGTGTTCTACATGTGAAACTAAATATTTTTCTTCTCTTACTTCTTCTTCATCAGGATTTTCATCCTTAAATAGAAACAAATCCTATTTCATCTTCATTTTCATCATCACATTCTAAAAAAATTACATCTTTTGCAATTTCTCCATCTTCATCAACATAATAGCAATTTTTTGTCTTAGGTTTGTAAGGTTTTCTATATTTGATCTTGTTTTCTCTCTTAGTACATTTAGATGACAAAATTATTTGCATGTCCAACAAACAAAATCTTTCTTACCTTTAGGTTCTCTCCTTACAATTAGTGCCATTGCATCATCAAAATTTCTTTCATCTTGCTTAGCTACCAAATCTCTAGCATAATATCCAGTGGTACTTGCACTTCTTATCAACATAGGCCTTTCCTTTTATATGCTAAAATTTGTTTCTACACTAGGAGTTCATTTTTTTTCAGCCATTGTTCATGTGTCTGCAACTTCCCAAGTAGTAATTCTTTTGTAAAGTTAGGTGTAATTATTTCTTCAATAATCTATGCTTTGTATTCAAATGTCCATGGTAGATATTTCACTATCTTCCATATGACTTCATTATCTAATTTCCTTCTACCACAACTCTTAATTCCTACAACAATCTTAGTAATCCTGCTAAAGTAACCTCTTATAGTTTCATCTTCCTACATCTTAGAACTTTCAAACATACTAATTTAGAATTCTACAATTTAGCTTTCTTTAAAATTTCATCTCCTTCAAAATGATTTTCCAATTTAGTCCAAATCTCAATGGCAAGTCTTAGATCTTTTACCTCAGTATATTTTGTATCTGAAAGAGTTGATAAAATAGCCTATGTATCAAGCATATTGTACATGTATTGGTTATTTTCTTCATCTATACATGAATCAAGTTTTTCTTCTTTTGTACAACAGTCTTCTTTATCTTGATAGCCAACTAGTAGTTGATTCCCATGCATTGAAAATGTATATTCATTCTTTCTTTTCAGTTGTCAAAATTTACTCCATCAAACTTCAAACTTTCTTTCCTGAAAAATTTAGTAGCCATGGATCTCCTTAAGCTATTAAACTTTTCCTTCAAGGACCTAATGCTTTGGTACCAATTTTTAGAAAGCAAAGTCCACTAGCATAACTAAGAGGTGGTGGTGAGTCAGTTGTATTCTTAATTAACTTACACTCAAATTTATCAAATCTTAAGCTTGTAACGTGTAACGACAATAACCACAAGATAATAAACATACACAACAACACCAAATATGTTAACTAGGGAAACCCTTGATCAGAAGGAAAGCTGCAGTGAGAATGATGCTCACAAGATGATGTACGAATATAAAATTTCCCTGTAAAAGGACATACCTTGTTAGAAGGATGTTACAATACAATCAGTACATATGAGTCCCTTTTAGGAGACTTTGGATAGCTACAAAAATATCCAAACCTTATGAGGAGTTGATTGAGAAACACAATGAAGACAACTGAATCCACTGTCCAAATCGCTTCAAGATTGTCTTCACTAAATAATCTTCAGGATAACACATCCAAGGGTGAAATGACTAAAACAACAACTCTCTTTTCCTGAACAGCACCTTTGAAGTCCTCAACAATCCAACTACATAATCTTCTTCTCTGATCACAAATATTTCACATTCAAAGCTGGCACAACATTTCATGACGACATCATCTCCTTGTGATATGGTTGGATACCTTTTGTTTATACCAAGTCCATTTGATAGCTTTTTTTTATACCAAGTCCTAATTATTATTGAGTTAGACAAAAGGATTTTCTCAATTTACAATTAATAATATAGGACAATAATAAGAATTTATAATACACATTACATTACATCTAAAAACTTCCATAGAAATATTTATCTGTAGTCGGCTCACAAAAAGTAACATGCTTCACATCGTCCAAAAGTCTTCGTAAAATGCAAAATAGATTTTGTCATGTTTATCCAAGCATCTTGAATATTTCATAGACAACATATCAACCTCGCTGAAATAATAAATCTCCAATAACTATCACCGGTTCTTGGTAACTCTCACTAAGAACAGTCTTCAGTAAACTTTGCATAAATCGAACATATCTACATAACTTTTTTTGTGATTGCAAACACATCATTAGAACACTTTCCTTAACTCAAATAAATATACAAATCTCAATTCATCGCATAAAATCTCATGAAACATTTTTTTCCTATAACATTGTTAACTCTATCTAGAAAGCATATGTGTTTACATCAATGACAAACCCAATCATGAATGTAACATATAATAACTAAGTCATCTCTAATAAACATCCAATCTTCCATGTTAACAAAATTCATAATCATTCATGCTAATAGTTTTAATCTACATAAAGAGAGCATAAAAATTAAGGAGGAAAAGAAAGGTGAAGAGAATAAGGAAGTAGCTTCCAAAGGGGCAATAATGATGAAGTGTTGTGAGCCTCTCATAATGTGGTAGTTGTGAAAGGATGTGACTGATGAAATAAAGAACTACTTAGAGGGTGGGTGAATCAATGGCTATAGAATACAAAAGATCAATAAACTAGTAGCACAAAAAAAATATGGAAGATTACCCACTTGAATAAGACAATAAAGAATAGATTGTCATATTTGAGACACATCAATACAATGAACACTAGATTTATAGTGGAAACCCATAAAGAGAAAAAACCATTTTGAAAGATTATTTTTATTAGGTCTCACTAACCAAAAACCTCACTAGGATGCAACCTCACATAGCATTAGAAATATTTTATTGAACAAACTGATGTAGGAGCATCTCAGGTCCTTGCCAACCATCTGTCACCAAAAACATTTTGAATTTTGTCTGTATTACTCGGTTCCTTCTTTGACCGAGTTGGCTCGGTAGTTGGTTAGTTTCCTTTGGTTACCAAGTTTGGTCAGCTATCTCCTGGGCAGTCGGTTGTTTCACTGGCACTCGACGATACTTGTTTGGTGCTCGGTCATCCTTTCTTACCAAGTGGTTTCTCTAAGTTTCTATTGAGGCCAACTTGTGCATTTATCTTGGGTCATGGATTTAATGTTGGTATCCATCATTGGGAAGTGTGTGGTCCTAGATTTGACTGTTCCTTGTGTTGATTGTGGATCTGAAGGCTAACTCAGTGCAGTAGCCTCTTGTATAAATGTAGTTGTTTGGTTAGAGTTTAGAGAGTTAGTTTTGATAGAAGATATAAGATAGAAGATTAGAGACTGTTGATAGATCCTCACATGTTTGAGGACTTCTGTAGTTCATTGTAATATCCGGCTGTAATTGGGAAGGCCTTACAACCTAGCATGTATGAATCAATTACAATAAATATATGAAAGTGATCTGCATTCTCTCTCACTCTATTTTTTGTTGCTTCTGTGTGTTGTTGAGTAAGGTGGATCTAGTTAGGGTGTGCCATTCCTTGGCCCCTCCCATCCTTCCTTTGTATCAGGTGGTATTAGAGTGAGGTTAGATCTGGATCTAGGTTTGTGAATCTAGATTTGAAGGTTCCTTCTTGTGAATCCCTAGTTGATTTTTTCTGGGGTGGCAGATTGCGATCTGACCCGCAATTGCAGAGGGTTTTCAAGATGGTTCATGGGAGGCAAGATGCAGATCTAAGATTGGCAGACATGTTGAGACAAATTTTTGCTAGGTTAAAAGCTGTTGAAATAGCCTAGAGAAGAGGAAGACATCTTGAAGATGTTAGTGATGATGAAATTAAGGTGGAACAAAGTGATGTAGAGCCTACACCTATGATGGATCAAGGTGAAGAAATATTTTTGAAGGCTTTGACAAGTTTGAAGTCTACACCACACTTTAATCCTCCTAAGTATGGTGGAAAGTTGGATTTTGATGAATTAGTGGATTGGATCACTGAGATGGAAAAGTACTTTGAGTATGAAAATGTACCTAAAGACAACAAAGTGAAGATTGCAACCACAAAGTTGAAAAGTCATGCATCCTTATGGTGGGAACATCTGCAACTGGATAGGAAAAGGAAAGGCAAAGACAAAATCAAGGTATGGAATAAAATGGTGAATAAATTGAAAGGAAAGTTCTTACCTTGTGATTATCAAATTAACCTGGTTAGGTGAATGAAATGTTTGAAGTAGAAAGATAGCTCGGTAAAAGAATATACTGAATAATTCTATAGATTAGATATCAGATCTGGATATGATGAAGATGATGTGAAAAGAATTGCTAGATACCTAAATGGTTTGAGAGTTTCCATCCAAGAAGAAATCAGTATGGTCAAATTGGAGAACATTGAAGAGGCTTATCAATTTGCATTGAAATCTGAGGAGAAATTGAACAAGAGACATGAGAAAAGGCAAAGAGGTAGAGGTGGTAGATTCCCTAGAGGAAGAGGTAGATACAATGGTGAAAATAGTAGATCTGAACTAGAAAAGACAAATCTGGATAAAGGCAAGACCGAGTGGAAAGGTGAAATTTCATCTAGAGGTAGAGTTAGTAACTACCAAGGTGGTTATAGCAGAGGAAGTTTCTAAGGAACTTGTTACAATTGTGGAGAAGAAGGACATAGATCATTTGAGTGTACACAAGCAAGTAAGAAGGTTGGTAATATTCAAAATGCTTTGGTGCAAGAAGACTCACCGAATGAACCTGAGAAGGAAAATAACTTGATGGTAAGAAGAGGACTATGGAATGAAAGTAAAAAGGAAGATCCGGTAAGGAAAATTTTGTTCAAGACCAAATGTAGAGTTTCTGACAAAGTTTGGAAGGCAATCACTGACAATGGTAGCTCAGAGAATCTAGTATCTAAACAGATGGTCAAAAAGTTTCCGTTGAGAAGGATGGAACATCTGAAGCCCTATCAAATTTCAAGGATAAAAAATGAGCACACACTCTTGGTAAGTGAACAATGTTATGTCAATTTGAAAATTGGAAAGTACTATGATAAGGTGTTGTGTGCTATCATGCCTATGGATTGTTGTCATATTTTATTGGGTAGACTTTGGCAATATGATAGATATGCTATATATGATGGAAGATTACATTCGTATACTATTTTGGTAGTGTTGGTAGTTCCCTTTGATCTTCAACTTGTAGATTTATACTTTGATGGATAATTTTAATATAACATTGACTCTATCACCACTCCAAAGTCTACAAGGAAGAGGGCCAATTAACAAGGATCAAAAGAGATCCTCCTACACTTTGAGCCTTAATGCTCAGGCAGGTGTACCCTTGACTCACTTCTCCAAAGGAGTCTCAAAAAAAATACAACTATATCCTTTACTGACTGACTAAAAGATATTATCATTTAAATGTGGGTGTGTGTGGTTGATGAGAATGAAATGCTTCCAAAGGATGGACCAGTGCCTTAACCTAGGGAAAAGAGTCACCCAATTTACATACATCAACTGAGATCTTAAATCAAACACTCCTGGGCTCAGGATAAGTGCTTTGCCTATTACCCCTCTTCCTCAAACACAAGGACATCAGATTCTTTCTTGGTTGCAAACTCACTGAACTCACCTAAAAGACTTTAATCCTAACTTTGTTAGGAACTCAGAGATGAATTCACAATACTCTTTGTTTACCATTTGTGACACTAACATATATGAGCTCAGAACCGAAACAAGAAGACATACACAAATACAAGATTGGAACTCAATAGCATTCTCATTAACATATTCAGGATCAACATACAATCAAAGCAACACAAAGATAGGAAGAGACCCAAAATCTAGCTCCTTTTTTAGTATAATACCATCAACAACTAGGGACCAAAAGAAAGTTTTGGAACCTGCACTAAGTCAAAAATCCTGTAACATATACCCCTTAGTCATCTTGGAAACCCAAAATAAGTTGCAAAAAGCTATGGATGACTAGGGTTAGGGTTTCACCCACTAGATCAACTAGAAACGGTCACAAATTTATTATAGGGGAAGAAACCCAGGTAACTAGGAGAAAGAAAATCCCAGAGTGATCCACAATCATGATAATCTCACTGAGAAGGTACTGAGAAGCACAAAAATGCCCAAAATGTCAACTTGTTCGGCCACCTCCAGCATGCCTCGAGCATAAAAAACACAGTACAGACCCCAGCAAATGATCATGGAACACCCTAGACCACATTGTAATAGCAAGTGCCACCAAAAAAATCAAATTAGGTCATGAAAGTATTCAATTCTAGTCCTTTCTGTCACTAAGAAACCCTCAGAAATTTGAATTTGAATTCAAATGGTCACTTTATGGAGCTTGCGGTGAATCAACAGTCGATATTTAAATTTGAGCTATCTTTAAGTCGTGGCCATCAGATTCCTGTATTTCATGGGCTTTAAGTCCTTAACTCAACTACCACCCTTGGGTTAACTCCTAGCGAACATGAGACAAAGCATTTCTTGTTCATGAAATAAAAACTTAACCCACCGCATAACTCAATGACTTAGCGGTCAAAGGGAAACAACTAACCCCGGTCCTTATTTAGAAAACTGGCGACAAAAGGTTTTCGCCAGTTCGCAGAACATTTTTTACCTCTGCCAATTCATTTGGTGACAACACAAACACTTGTTCGCCAGAACACCAAAACATTTAGAGTACTACCACCTTTCCATGTGAATAAGTGAAACCCTTGTAATATATCAAAACCGCCAAACATTTTATCATGACCGCCAAAAGACTGAGGAAATTATACTGGGCCCACCTCAAGAAGATCGACGGTTGTCTCATCTTCGCATAGACCTTCAAGATTCTTCTAGATCATAAGACAACCGTTGGATGAAGAATCTTACCCCACTCTGACAACCCTCTGACATAGAAAGAGATCAATGATTTTCTTAAGATCGCAAGTGTCAGAAAAAACCAATTAGATTACACATCAATCGTCGATGCTCTGTCACTGTCAGAACCCATTGAACCTCAAAAAATTTGGCCCCACTGACAACATGCCCAATCACACTACATGGACCAATCAAATACCACCAAATTGGCACACCTGGCATGTGAACTTGCCGCACTTTATCCCCTCTAAAAAAGGTTGAATCGATGATTGGTGCATGATCTTAAACCTCTAACACATCCCATAAGATCATGCACCCATCGTTGATTTTTTGACAATTTCAAGACCCTCTGACAAGCTGGAAACTAGGTCCCACTGACAACTGCCACTGAACTGATACATGGACTGATGAGAAGCCACCATTTGTGCATACGTGTCAATGGACCCACCTATTTGAGAAGCTCTTCCATAAAGGAGAATCAATGGCCGTCGCAAAAGTGCAAGCCTCGGACAAAACCCTTGTGCTTTCGCGACAACCGTTGGATCAAGATGGTGTCAGAAGGATAGGCCCAGGAAATATTAAGCCAAAAAATTAGGAAAAATTAATTGCTGAGACTTAGGCTTAGGGAAAAATCAGGTGCTAAGGACTTTAGGAAATATTTAATTCACCGAGGGTATAAAACCTTTAGTCGCAAGATCGCGTAACATAAAAAAGGTTCACGCGATCATGCGACAAAGGGGACAAAAATTAAGCACATGTGTTAAAGGGATTTTTAAGTGACCCAAAAAGTAATGACAAATTAGAATAGGGTCAGGGAAAGACAAAGGGTTTTCACACCAACGGCTAGTTTTTCAAAAATTTGGACTAAGGGTTTATACCAGAGACCTAAAAACAACTGCAGAGACCAGGGGGAAATTGCAAAAGCCATGAAATTTTTTGCACATGCTAACAGTGGCTCTGTCTGGGGATGTATGCCTCCTACAAGCATAACAAGGATCTAGAATCACTGGTTAAAGCAAACCATCCCACTGGAAAACTAACAATAGAGAGCAACAGGACCAAAACTTGACAGACCAGGACAAAATAGGATAGGGCCAGGTCACTTATTTACACAATTTACAATTTGTACAGACCTAACTACTATTCATGGAAATAGAATACCTTCAATTAAAGTATTTCTTCAAGAATTGTCCATGAACTATAAATTCCTAAACTTCACCATTTAACTCTTTCACAATGTAAGAATCCTGGCCCCATTTCTCATGAATTAGGTATGGCCCTAACCAGATGGGATCAAATTTACCATATTTTCCTTTATCCTCCAATCTGGCATTCCAAATTAATACTAGGTCACCAAGCTCAAACCTTCTATCAACATTCTTCTTGTCATACAAATTCTTAACCTGCAACTACAATTTGGCATTTCTCGCAACTGACTCTCTTCTGGTTTCATCCAACCTCATGAGGTCCTCAATTCTCAATTGCATCTCATCATCTATGTCATCATCATATAATTGCACAAATTTATACATTTCCAACAAATTATTTTGAGGCATCCTTGCATGTATTCCATATACGAGGTCAAATGGTGCACAACCAATTGCCCTCTTCACAGTTACCCTATCAGCCCATAGAGCTAATGGCAATTTTGAATTCCATGCCTTCTTATTCTTTTCAAGAATCTTCTTTAGGATTTTAATCAAACTCTTATTAGTAGATTCTGCCTATCCATTTCCTTGTGGATGATAAGGTTAGGAATAAGAAGTCTGAATTCCTAAACCTTTGCAAAATTCCTTGTATTCAGCAGACCTGAAGCACGTTGCATTATCACTTACTATTCTCTCAGGGAACCCAAACCTTGTAACAATATTGTTCAATAGAAAATCAATTACCACCCTGCTAGTTGCATTTCTTGTAGGTATAGCCTCTACCCACTTTGTAAAGTAATCAGTGGCAACTAAGATCCATGAGTGTCCTCCACTAGACTTGTTTGGTATCTCCCCTATGAAATCAATTCCCCATTGTTGGAAAGGAGCTTGTACTTCAACTAGTTTTCATGGCACATTACCTAAAAATTTAAGCTTACCAGAGAACCTTTGACAAGCATCACACCTCCTTACCAATTGCTCTGCATCCTTGAAGATTGTGGGCCACCAAAATCCTGCTCTCAAGATTTTATGAGAAATAGTCTTACCCATATAATGTCCACCACAAACTCCCTCATGCATTTCTTTCAACAATACTTCAGCCTGATTCTCATCAACACATTTCAAAAGTATGCAATCTAAATTCTTTCTATAAAATTTACATTTCACAATTACATACTTGATGGCCTACAATTTCAATGTCCTCCTCTGATTATCATTCATTCCTGCTGGACATCTCATATTTCTCAAGTAATAGATGATATCTTGATACCAAACACAATCATCCATATCACATGTATAATCAACTTTAGAATGATTTACCTGATTTGCATCAAGATTGGATTGAGCCATCAATTTTGCCAATCCTTGTCCTCTAACCAATTTAGTAATCTAGACATCAACATTGAATTCTTGGATCCTATTGATCCATCTACATCTTCTTCCAGACACCTCTTGCTGTGAGAAAATATCCTTTAGTGCTGCACTTGGCACAAAAGAAATCACAACTGCCCCCATAAAGTAACACCTAAAATCCTTGACTACCTTCACAAGTGCATATGCTTGTTTCTCATTTATGTCATACTTCAATTCAGCAGCCTACAAAGATTTACTGAAAAATGCAATAGGCTTCTCAAAACCATCCTTATTCTTTTGTAACAAAACTGCAGCAATAGTGTGAAAAGATGCACAGGAAAAAATGTGCATTGGGACATTATAATCAAGTGCCTTAAGCACTGGTGCATCTTTGATAGCCTGCTTGATATTTTTGAAAGCTTCATTAGGTTCACCCTCCCAATTGATTGCAGATCCCTTCTTCAACATCTTAGAAATAGGTCTAGTAACTTCTGCAAAATTTGTCACAAACCTCCTTAAGAAATTGACCTGACCAAAGAAGGACTGAATTCCTTTAACATTTTTTGGTCTCTAAATTTTATCAATAGCTGCTACCCTCTCAGGGTCAATTCTAACTCCTTGCTTGCCAACCAAATGGCCAAGCAACTTACCTTCAGTGAAACCAAATGCACATTTCCTTGGGTTTAATGAAATGCCATATTCCAAGGCCCTCACAAATATTCTCTCTAAATGAGTACAGTGGTCTCCTTCCTTCTTGGAATAGGTAGTTAAATCACCTTGATAGATAACAAGGAAATCATTTATAAAATCTGAAAAGGCAACATCCATTGCCCTCTAAAAAGTAGCACCAGCATTTGTGAGACCAAAAGGCATTCTCACATAAACATATGTCCCCCAAGGTGTAGTGAAAGTTGTCTTGAATTGTTCTAATTCCTTTACAATTACCTGATTGTAACCAGAGAAACCATCCATCATAGACATCAATTCTGATCTGGTCACTCTCTGCAACATAGCTTCCATATTGGGCAGACAATAGTTATCCTTTAACGAGCTGATGTTCAAATTCCTGAAGTCCACACAAAGCCTGATGTCACCATTCTTCTTTCTCACAAGAACAAGGTTTGAAACCCAAGAAGAGTGCCTTATAGGCTTGATAATTCTAGCATCTCTCGGTTTCATTAACTCTTCTTGCATCTTGGGTGCTAGAGTAGGATTAATAGGCCTTTGTTTTTGCCAGAAAGGTTTAGCATCTTCTTTCAATGGAATAACATGCATAAACCTTTAGGTCATCATATGACCATGCAAAAACATGCCTGAATTTTCTCAATAATTCAATCAAAGATTTTCTCACATTGTGAGACATGTCCCTACCAATGTATACCTTCTTAGGTGCCTCATGTGTTCCAATATTTATCTCCTCTAAATCAGCATGATCTTCCCTTTTGGTATTCTTTTGAACTCTATCCTAGTTGTCAAAGATAGTCTCCAAAACAACAAGCCCCTTGGGCACCTTGTTAGTTTTAAGCTGAATAACTTCATTTCCAAAGACAACCTCCTTTCCTTCTACTGACTCAACCAAGGCTGACCAATCAAATTCTTGACCATGATACTGATCTTCACAACTCATAAACTTCAAGATATCATTATCATCATCAAAAACTTTGCAATTTTCAATATTGTCTGGTACACTAGGCCTAGCCTAAATTTCAACTTTAGAGATACCAACAAATGTAATATTAGTGGGATTGATTGCAATATTGGCTAAAAAATCAGCCATCTTATTGTTACTCCTATCCTTCCACTCAATATTGAAGGCATCAAAATGTTCAATCAAATCCCAAACTGCATTCCTATATTATTTTAACCTTTTGTTCTTGGAAGCATATACTGACCTGACTTGGGACACCACCAACTCAGAATCACCAACAACACTCAAACACTTAATACCATGTTTTTGTGCCAACCTCAGTCCTAACAAAAATGACTCATATTCTGCTATATTGTTGGTACAAAAGAAATTCAATGTGAAAGAAATTTTTTAGGTATTTTCATTAGGAGAAATAAGTAAAATACCTGCTCCTGATCCATCTTTGCAATTTGAACCATCAAAGTACATTACCCACAAATCACCCTTCACAGAATTAACACTTACCTCAATAGAGATAGGTGACAAAATAGGTTCCTTCTTGTAGACATGAAAAATTGGCAAAGGCTTAATTCAATCAAAAGGTGCATCAAATCATCAAAATAATATGAAAAATCAATAAATGGAACAAAGGAAATTCAAATCAAAGGAAAATTCAATTAAATGATTAAATGATTAAATAAAGCTTGAAAAGGGGAAAAACACTAAGAAATTGATTAAATTCAATTAATGACTTAGTTGTTGAAATGAAAAATCAAAATGAACCTCTTACCCTTCATGGCTAAATTTAATTACTTTAATTAATTAATAAATATGAATTCTCTCAACAAAGGAAAAAGGAGACAAAATAGACACAAATCACTCACTTTTGTTGAAATGGTCCAGCCTTTTGAAACCATTTAAATGTGTGTCCCCCAATTTAGGGACAAAGCAAAGCCAATTGACCTTACCCAAGCATAACCATGGTTATCTCACTCTACCCCCTACCCTTGGGAAAATCCTATAAATAGAAGGCATTTTGAGGCATTATTCATCCACTCCATATCTTTGAATTGTAGCAAAGCTCTTGCAATTTGCATCCACATCACTCACTTAGCATTTTCATTGATATTTAGCTTAATTGTTGATCATTTTAGAGATTTTCTTATCAAATAGAGCTAGAATTTGATAATTAGATCTAGCTTTCATATCATTCTTAGTTCAATTCTCATAATTAAAGTGTCACTAGTGAGGATTTGCAGCTGAGAGCCTCACTTACTACTTCAATTTAGAGAACCATGAGATATTGATAGATTAATTGTGCATTTGTTAGATTATCTTGCTCTAATTCTTGTTGTTCTTAGTTAATCTTGTAATTTCATGAAGGTGTAAATCATTCACACATAAATGGCACCCACCGTGGGGCCCTAGGCCTCAAATTTATCATAATTTTCACGTTATTTGCAAAATTTAAGCTAGAATTGCATGATTTTACTCACTGTTTGCAAGTTACAGGAAAGAAATCATGCCGGCCGGTAAATAAATCATGCCTAAAGCAAAGAGATGTCGCTCGCAGAAATTAAAATGTCACCTGGAGTCTGAATGATCACGCTTTTCAGCCTGCAGAGTCACGCTTCTGGAGAAAGAAATCACGCCTGGGAAAATTAAATTCTCGCCTCACGGACAAGCAGCTGATGCCTTTGGCTATTTAGATGTCGCCTGGAAAGAATTAAAAGCCGCGGCCGAGGAATGATTTTCCGCCTGGTGTAAAGGGAGTTTCCTACCTTTCGCATTTAATTTCTCGCTTTGAGTATTTTAAATGTCGCTTTCAATTAATTAAATGTCGCTTCTCTGAGTTAGTTTGTCGCTTGAAATAAAGAGTTCACGCGTTCATTTAATTTGATATCGCACTTAATTACTTTAATCTCGCTTGAGCCCCTTTTGGTGACGCTCGCGGTTAAAGTAATTACGTCTTTATTAAATTAGATCTCGCCTTTAGCATGGACAATGTCACCTGGTTTAGCATTGATATTGTATCAGAGTAATTACTGTTGTCACATGTATTAAAGATTTCACACGTTTGCAAAATTTAATATCGCACTTGTCTATTTTAATCTCGCTTGAGCCCCTTTTGGTGATGCTCACGGTTAAAGTAGTCATGTCTTTGTTAAATTTAATCTCGCCTATAGTCTGGATGATGTCGCCTGACTGTATTTTCTCTATTTTGTCAAAATAAGGACTGTATGCTAACTTCACTGTCATTTTTTTTGTCTCAAGAGCATGGTCTATCATAAGAAAGTGCAAAAACCAGAGAGAAGGCACAACTCAGAGGAAAAATTGATCTCTAAAAGGATAAGGAAAGAAAACCGGGTACATTCTACCTTTGTTCTCAACAATGATTTAGAGAAAGAAGTAGAATTATATGCTAAATACATTGATGTTGTAGATGCTTACAAATGAAAATATGTCTCATTAAATTGGGAATTTAGTCCTTAAGTTTGTAAGAATTTTGCAAATATTTTGGTAAAAAGAATCAAAAGCATAATCAATTATATCATTTTTAGCTTTGATTTTGGTTTCCCCTCACTTTGTTTGTATTGTGCTGACTAACTTGTTGGTGGAGGGAATGTTTTGCTAAGGTAAGAGAAGGATTTGGAGAGAAAATAAAAAATCTACTACTTAAAAATGCACCTAGCCTTTGCTAGCATCGTTTGAGGTATTTTTCTCATCAAGCTTGCACTTCCCTTAGCTTGTGGCATTTCAAAGTTCAAAACATGGTTTAATCATAAAAGGAAAAAATAAACACTTCAATTCTAAGAACCCCTTTGTCACAGGGTTGAAAAAGAACCAAATTGATTGTGAGTGTTTGGGATAAGGGGAAAGCAATAGGGATATGCTCTTCACTCTTTGAGTGAATCAAATTCCCAAACTTGCTCTACCAAATCCACTTTTCATGCTTTCAAATGAACATGTTTAAAACTTAGTGGGCTCGCCTCCCGAGATTGCCTTAGAAGGGCCAATGAGAGGGACAGCCCAAAGTGGGATACACTTGCTTTTGCCGCGAGAATCCGACCCACTATAAAACAAAATGCAGGTATCCTTAATGGGGTACATGACAAAAGGATTTTAGCTCTTTCGAACTTCCTCTAGTAGTCCTAACGGATTGCGCAAAATCATGCTTTTGTGCGTGTGGGAAGCCCCTTAACATACTTGGGGGATGAAAAGCTAAGATCTCTTTTGAACGGAAAACTTACTACATAACGGTAAAATAGCAAAACTACCTATTAGAGCCATGTTTACGAACCAATTATATGCTAGGTAGATTGTGTGGAAGCTATTCTTGTGTTTAAACCTGTGAAAACGTTTAAAAATATACACATTAGAGCATTCTAGGGATATGGTACCCAATTGATGTGTGTGTTGAGATTGTTTTTTTTAATTTTCAAACAAGATATTCCAAAGTTATTGATCAAAACACCATTAAACTTTTAAACCATTTAAAATTGACCAAAAACTTTTACCTTATTCCAAAAATAGCTTATCAAGAGAAGAAAGTCAACATACCCTTAAAGTTTGTTCATGCCTGTTATTACAAGGTCACTCTCTATAAGGAAAGCATTACAAACAGACAGGACCTACAACGGAGAAGAGCTCCCATTTCCAAAGAACACTTTCATTACTTCACGAGTGACTGAAAAACCCGCTAAGGCAAAGGACATTAACAAGATGTTTAGCGATACCCAAGGAAATATTGATCCCAAAAACCAAGGGAACAATATGAATGGGGGTATAGATCCTAACAACAATCAAGGGAACAACATGAATGGGGGTATGGATCTTAACAACAATCAAGGAAATTCTAATAATGGAGGAAGAGATCCTAATTCTCAAGAGGCAAATTCATAAGGCAACAACTTATTTCCTCCTCATAATACAAACTTACCCCCAACTACAGAAGAAGCCACGATTGAAAGAGCATTAGAGGCAAGACAATGTCCTTATTTCATAGAACTAATGAAAAAGACCATGCTTATGGATAAAGAAAAACACTTCATGGGCTTAATACAAATGGGGGTAAAGCTAGCTAAAGATTTTGACATAGAGCAATTAAAGCCCAAGGAAATAGAAGACCCTATGGAAGCAATGAGGGAACAATTCAAGGCATTACAAATGGAAATTGACAGTTTGAAACAAAATGGGGCTCCTAAGCCTTTTTCTATTGAAACATTATGTCCTTTTCCATTCGATAAGAGTTTGGTCATGGTACCTTTTCCCATAAATGTAACATTTCCTAAATATGAGAGGTATGAAGGAACATCTGACCCACATGATCATCTTCGCGGGTTTTGTGCATTGAGTCTTGAATTCATGCATGAATCAACCTATTTAATGAGACTATTCCCAAGAAGCTTGGGAGGAACGGCCATGGATTGGTTTTCAAAACTACCATCCGGCATAAAATCCTTTGAAGAGTTAGCATCTAAATTTGTGACTCATCACTCTTATAACATCAAACATGAGGTCACAATGATAACGTTATGTAACACGAAGCAACAAGATGGAGAAGCCTTTCTCACATTCTTGCAAAGATGGAGGACTGCATTTGCTAGATATCCAAGAAGTGTACCGGAGAAAGAAAAAATGGATATCTTTATTAACGGTTTAAGAAGTGAGCTGAATTATAGACTAAGGATGCAATGTCCCAAAACCTTTCAAGATTTGATTGATAACGGAATTACAACGGAAGAAGTGTTGATTAAGAGTGGAGAGTTGAAATTGTACAAGGAAAATAAGAATAACTCTAACTCCAACAACAACAATACCAACAATAACAACAATCCAAATAAAAGTTGGTACAACAACAATAGCCGTTATGCTGCAAAGAATAACAACAAAGGTATTGTTAATGATGGTGTAGTGGAATCTAGAAACTTGAAGGTGATTCCATTTGCCCTTACAAAGACACCAAATCAAGTGAATAATGCTAATCAAGCATATAATGCACCTTCCAACAACAACAACAATGCCAACAAGAATAATCAAGGAAACAAGGATCAAAACAGCAAGTATGATAAGTATTTGAAGCCCACTCCTGCAAGACACTTTACACCCTTGGGAGAATCACTTGAAACTGCATTAAAGGCTCTCATAGCTAACAATGTTATTACATTACCCGCTATTAAGCCTTATGAACCAGACCACAAGCTGGGTTGGTGGGATGCTAAGCATCATTGTGAATATCATAGGATTCAGGGGCACACTACAAATGAATGTCTACAATTAAAGAATGTGGTGCAAGACTTGATAGATAATAACATAATCACTGTTGATGGACCCCAAAATAATGAAGATCATACGGCCTTCAAACAACCTTTTTACAAACATGATAAAGGTGAGTCATCAAATGGAAAGAAACAAAGTGCCAATAATCTCAACTTTGCGCCATCATATGATCATATTGTTAATGCTATCATCATTAATGAACAGCCCCAAAAGGAAGCAACAAATGTCATTACAAGAGGGCAGAATTCTAGAATGACTTTACAAGGGATAGTCCCTCAAAGCACCAATATCCCACCATCCAACATTGTGGTCAAACAACCTCCTACAGCAGCAAGGCCTTATAGTTTGGTGGACCAATTGCAACGTACTCTAGCACAAATCTCAATCTTAGAGTTATTGAAGTTGTCACCAAATCATAAAGAGATTTTGGAAAAAGCGTTGGAAGAGACACATGTTTCTACTACCTTAGGGGAAGAAAAATTTCAAAATATGGTAGGACATCTTGTGGCTCCTCATTGTCTTTCATTTTCCAATCAAGATGACATGTCTATAACTCATCCTCAAAATTTTCCATTACATATAGAGGTTTTTATCGAAAGGCATAGAGTCAAAAGAGCCCTTATTGATGGAGGGGCTGGCCTTAACATATGCACATTGAGTCTTGTAAAATCCTTAGGTCTATCCGAGTCTTGCATTGACCCTACAAAGAAAATCACCATAAAAGCTTATGATGAAGCTGAAAGAGCTTCTAAAGGCATGATTGTGTTTCCCATCCAAGAGGGACCAGTCAAGAAGGAAACCAAATGTCAAGTGTTGGACATGAAATTAACCTATAACATCTTATTGGGAAGACCATGGATTCATGAGATGCAAGCTGTCCCATCCACATACCACCAATGCATCAAGTTCCCATACATGGGTGAAGAAATCACAGTTGGAGGAGACTCAAACCCATTTCAATATTGTAATGCACTCAAACCCTTGCATGAATTATACATTCCACATAATCATGAAGGAGTTGTTCCAAGAATCACCAATGAAGATGCACAAAATCCTCTTCAAGCTAGCTCAACTACATCAACTAAGGGCAAGGAAAAAGTGAGCTACGAGGGTCCAAATGTGATGGAAAGTCCATATGTGGCACCTAAATTGGAGACAGTGATCTACAAACCTAATAAAGAGGAAAAAGAGCAAGCTAAAGTAGATCATTACCAATACATGAGTGAGATGATGAACAAATTTGATAAACAATGCAAGATTAGTTCAAAAGGGGTAGGAGAATATTCAGTTTCTCTATTTGACATGCCCATGTCTCCCAAATCACATGGAAAACCCTCAAAAGAACATCTTCCACATAAGTATAATTCTTATTTTGTGAGGGAAGATAGCAAAGCAACATGGGAAAAGGAAGAGGATGATGTCCTTCAATGGCTTTATCATGATGAGGATGGTACCTTAGACACTCCCATGGAAAGAATTCAGCATGTCAATATACAAACAGAACAATATGGGAAAGGATTTGATATTATGCAAAAGATGGGATACAAAGGAAGAGGACCCCTAGGCCAAAGAAATAGAGGATTATTAGAACCTATTGAACCTATTTGGAGGGCAAGTCATGAAAAATCCGGAGTAGGTTTTCAATATAAGGGAGAAAGTTCAAGTCTAATGCATGATTTTCATCCTCAAATAAATGCATTAGAATCTGAAGGAGATAGTGATGACTCTCGGGATTATGAATGGGATACTTTATCAGATGAGTCATGTCAAGATAAAGAAGTCATTGCTATACATACTTATGCAAAAATCCCAAAACAAGATGCTCCAATTAATGAAGAATCTCCTATTCAAAGGCCTAATATAGAACAAGCATCTAGTAGTGGAGCATGGATAGAAACATTTTGGACACCTTCAGAGGAGGGAAATTCAAACGTTAGTTTTAACCCGCTTGTGGCTTTTCCCACATTGTTTCCCGTAGAGGTCGACGAGGATTCAAGTGAAGGGGACTTTGACCCTGCTTCCATGGATCATCTTGAGGAAGCACACATCATAGATCTAAATGATACAATGTATGAACCTTCAAATGAAGTCATGTCCATAAATCCTATTGATGATACCTTACCCAATAACTCCTTAATTTTGATACATCTAGACCTCATTGATTGGGATCAAACTGAACCACATGACTTACTTTACTTCCCAAATGACCAAGCAACAAACCAATACCTCAATGCGGTTGAACCCTCTTTCACCAACGAACTCAATATGGACATGATGACAACAGCAAGGGTCCAATCTCTTAGTCAAAAAAAGAAAAAAATGAAAAAAAATAAAAAAATGAAAAGTTCTATTGGTGAAAACCCAACTGTGGCACCATTAGAACCAAAAACAATGAAAATAAAAGATGTTTCTTTTGGTGAAAACCCAACTATGGCACCATTAGAAGAGAGATTGGACACTTTGCCTAAACATGAAGAAGAACGGTCATCTATTCTTATAGAACCAATAGAAAAAGTTAACATTGGTACAGAACTAGAGCCAAAGGTTGTACACTTAGCTGCATCACTTACGTCTTTTGAAAGAGAGGACTTTATCAAATTCTTCCAAGAGAAACAAGTAAATTTTGCATGGTCATATGCCGATATGCCTGGATTGGATCCTAATTTCATAATGCATCATTTGAATGTTGGACCCGGAGTTAAACCTGTGAAGCAAAAACTAAGGAAAATGCACCCACATGTGGCTCTCTTAGTCAAGGCAGAATTGGAAAAATTGTTAAAGGTGGGATTCATAAGAACAATAGCATATGTTGATTGGATCTCTAACATTGTGCCGGTTACTAAGCATGATAAATCTATCCGTGTGTGTACGGATTTCAGAGATTTAAACCTTGCATGTCCCAAAGATGACTTCCCATTGCCAAGCATTGATACCATAGTGGATTTGACAGCAGGTCACGCAATGTACTCATTAATGGAGGGATTTAGTGGTTACAACCAAATCAAGATTTCTCCTGAAGACCAAGAAAAGACAGCATTTACTTGCCCTTGGGGTACTTTTTGTTGGAATGTCATGCCCTTCAGTTTAAAAAATGCTAGAGCTACATATCAAAGGGCCATGACAACTATTTTCCACGACATGATGCACACTTTCTTAGAAGATTATGTGGATGACATTCTAGCAAAATCCCACAATAGAGAAGAGCATTTACAAATTCTAAGAAAAATATTCATTCGGTTAGAACAATTCAAAGTTAGACTAAACCCAAAGAAGTGTGCCTTTGGTGTCCAATCCGGCAAGTTATTGGGTTATATAGTGTCAGCAAAAGGCATTGAAGTTGATCCTGAAAAAGCACAAGCCATTCTAGAAATGGAGATTCCAAGAAATATTAGCCAAATGAGGTCACTACAAGGAAAGATTCAATCAATAAGGAGATTTATCTCTCAATTAGCAGAAAAGTGTCACTCCTTCACCAGATTGTTACACAAGGACACTACATTTATGTGGGATGAAGAATGTGATAAGGCCTTCGCTACTTTGAAGACTTATTTGATAAACCCACCTATTCTTATGTCACCTATCAAGGGTAAAGAACTGTTGTTATACATATCAGCCACAGAAAGGTCTCTAGGCATATTGTTGGCACAAGAAGATGAGCAAGGAAAAGAAAGGGAAATCTACTATCTTAGTAGAACCTTAATAAAATATGAACTCAATTATTCATTCATGGAAAGAGCATGTCTAGCAGTGGTTTTTGAATCTCAAAAACTAAGACATTATATGTTGATGCATAAGATCAAATTAATTACCAAGATTGATCCTCTCAAATACTTGCTAAGTAAAACTGCCTTAACAGGTAGAATAGCAAAATGGGTCATGATCCTAAGTGAATTTGACATTGAATATGTTGATAAAAGAGAAATTAAAGGACAAGTGATAGTAGATCACTTAGCAGATAACCCAATGGAGTCTACACAAACCATGCAAATTGAATTTCCAGATGCAGAAATTGTCAACATAGAAGCAAAGACATGGAAATTATATTTTGATGGATCTTACACACAAGGAGGTTCTGGAGCAGGTATATTATTGGTTACTCCTCAAGGGTACACCATTCCAAAGTCCTATAAACTCTTATTTCCATGTACCAATAACATAGCGGAATATGAGGCATTAGTCATTGGCATCAAAATGGCTTTAGAATGGAATATTGCAGAATTACAAGTGTATGGAGATTCCCAACTCATAATCAATCAGGTTAATAATGAATACAATACCAAAGACATAACATTGATGAAATATAAAACCTTGATTGATGGATGGAAGAAGTACTTTGCTTTGATCACATTTGAACAGATTCCAAGAGAAAAGAATAGAGCAGCAGATGCCATGGCTACCTTGGCTTCATTGTTACAAAAACCAGATCAAAATGAGAAGTATGAGTTCTTGGTGGAAGAGTTGGTAAAACTGGCATTCAACCTTCCTGACACCCAAATTGTTTCTCTTTTACATGGACATGACTCTCCTTGGTATGGACCCATCTATACTTACCTTAAAGACCAAGTACTCCCCATAGACCAAACTCATGCCCAAAAATGTAACTTCATACGCCAAGCCGCCCGTTACCTAATCCTTTCAGACACATTGTATCGTAAGGGTCTTGATGGGACGTTAGATGTCTAGAGGAAGAAGAGTCTAAGTTAGCTTTACGCGAGGTCCACGAAGGCATTTGCGGGTCACACTCAAGCGGTCTTAATCTAGCTAAGAAAATCCTTCGTTTAGGGTACTTTTGGACAACATTAGAAAAGGATGCTTGTCAATTTGTGAAGACATGCAGCAAATGTCAATATCATGGTAATATGATACATGCACCGGCTCAAGAATTACACCCATTCATTACACCATGGCCTTTTTATCAATGGGGTTTTGACTTGATTGGAATCATATATCCTCCATCTTCAAACGGACACAAGTATATCATCACAGCAACAGAATACTTCACCAAATGGGTGGAAGCAGTTCCATTAACAACAGCAACCGGCAAACAAATTTCAATGTTCATTTTGAACCACATAATTTGCCGCTATGGTATTCCACATGCCATTATCACGGATAATGGGAAACAATTCAAAAATCAGGATATTGATGAACTTTGCATGACATTTCACATTACACATCATTCATCATCCATTTATTATCCACAAGGCAATGGACAAGCTGAAGCAACAAACAAAAATATCCTCAAAATATTAAAAAGATCGGTTAACAAATCAGGAAGAGATTGGCACGTGCAAATAAATCCCGCACTATGGGCTTACAGAACTAGTATCAGAACACCTACAGGAGCCACCCCATTCTCTTTAGTCTATGGAACCGAAGCAGTTCTACCATTAGAAGTTGAAATTCCATCTCTACGGGTTTCATTAAGAGGATTGATCACTGATGAGGATTATAGGATTGCCAGACTACAACAATTGGAATTGTTAGAGGAACACCAGACTCAAGCTTATGAGCATTTAAAAGTTTATCAAAACAGGATTGCACACAATTACAACAAACACATCAAACCAAGAACTTTTCAAGTAGGAGACTTGGTACTAAGAGAAAATCCCAAAAATCAAGCTGAAAGGGAAAAGAAAGGAAAGTGGGAAGCTAATTGGATAGGCCCATTTGTGATAGTGTCATCCTTTGGAACTGGAACATATAAGTTATCAGATTATAATGGTGAAGAATTACAAGAACCCATAAATAGCATTCATTTGAAGAGGTTCTACACCTAAAGCAGCTGAAAGAGTATAAAGAGTATCAGATGAGAGAGCATCATAATTATTGTACATAGTTGAAAAGGGATCTTGAAAATACCAAAAACATTTGAAAATGGAAAATCCAAAAACATTGGAAAAGAAGAAAGATCAAAAACATTGGAAAATTGAGCCTGAAGAAAGCAAAAACATTTGAAAAACTATCTCTTGGTGAAAACCTAGCAAATAGGCGCCAAGGTGATAAAGAAAAATACAAAAAATACAAAAAAAGAAAAATACAAAAAAAAGGAAAAAAAGAAAAATACAAAAAAAAAATGAAAAAAAGAAAATGTGCCTTGGTGAAAACCTAGCAAATAGGCACCTCGGTAGCAAAAAAAAAAGAGAATACCCAAAGGTGAAAACTTGGCAACAAGCACTTTTGGTTCCCTTAAGTCATTTCCTTCCTAGCCACATGTGTACATAATGCATCTCATCATCCCATTTGTCTAAACCTTCATTGCATCCGTCATTTGTACATCGTCATAATAACAGTTTTGTAGCATCATCCTTTGCATTGCCCAAAGTTGTCAAAATTGATACATCAAATACTTGGGGGCAGCATAAATGGATTGGAAAGTGGGTACCTCAAAAAGGATTCAAATGAGCAACATTCAGTCACAAGCAGAAAAAGGATCAACATTTTCAGAAGAGAGATCAGATTTTTGTAAACCTTTGATTGATAACCAAGAAGTTGACTACCACAACAAAATCCTTGAGCCTAAATTGACTTATTATTTAGGATTAAAAATCAAACATCATTTCATGATCAAACACTTGGAAATATTTTTTGTTGAAGATCAGAAAACAATGCAAAACACTTAGATAAATTCTTTTGAAAAGTTGGTTAAAAATCTGTTTACTTACATTAATTCAATTTGTATCAAGTCTTTTTAGCTAATCAATGATGTTTCGACTAGATTGGCAATGATGGAGACATGATATTTTTCTTGACTATGAAGTGACTGTTTGGAGGAAGATTCATTGCCTTATGAGAATTCATCTAAAGACATGGTCATCAAAGAACCATCGAGGATTATCTTATAAAACAATGAGTTAACCTTTGTTTGTTTACGCAACTGGATACCTTGGATATTTAGATTCTTCATATCTAAATGACAAAATCCACTTGCAACATAGAATCCGACAAAATCGGTATTCGTACTCTCATGATTGTTTGTAATCAGTGATAGTCGTATCGATGAGATCGATGGGAAAGCAAAACGGAGGTTACCATATGAGCAGTAAATAAAAAGTGATATTCATATCATCATGTCAGTGGGCAGTGGTGATTATATTGGCTTTCTGGTCCCAAGTGCTCAATGATGAAAATATATCCTCAAGGCATTTATTTGCTAAAAGCTAGTGACACTTAGCTGCATTCATAAAAAGGTTAAATGCATTCTCATGTTAGATTAATTGCACATGCATTTTTTTCCCAAGGGTTTCATTTTGCATCAAAAAGGGGGTACATAACATCATCAACAGGGTTAAATCAGCAAGGACAACATCACTTCAATATCATCTTTTCTACAATTAAAAAAAAACATGAGATTATACTTTTTGCATTCATTCCATATCATTAATCATTACATAAATATATTATCAAGGAAAAGAAGGAAATAATCATTTACATGTGCATACATACAGATTGCATACATGAGAAATAACATATCAAAACTACATCCATACATGAAGAAAGAAATGCATCCATCTATCTATATCATACATAAGATACGTTGCATCCATAGACACCATCCATCCAAAAACAAATGCATTAAATAAACACATATAGCAACATCTAAAGGAAATCTCATATATCATCAAGAAAAAGCAGGAAAGATCATAAATGTCCTCATATCACACGTCTACTCATAACTCAATACATCAAGTATAACAATGATATCATAAATCAACTCTATAATCGCCCATCAACAGGGGCATCAATGTCAAATAAGTATCAAAGTACAACTGGAAAGGTGACACCAAGGTCACAAGAATATGGTACAATATCAAGTATCTCAGCATCAGTACACAAATGATCAATAAGAGCACTCATAGCTCAACTCTCGTCACCACTGGGAGGAGGTCCTGGAGGAGGCTATGGAGGAGGCTGTGATGGAGGCTGCTGAGGCGGCTGAGGAGGCGTCTGACCAACCATAGCAACAAGGAGAGGAACCAATGGAGCCAAACCTGATACTAACTGCTGAATCATAGATGACATCTGTGATACCTCTATCCGTAATGCTCCCACATCTGCTCGTAGCTGGGTAGTACTAGAACTCTCCCCAACCTCATAGGTACTCTGAGGATCACCTGTATCTATAGGAGCTTTTCCCTGATCATGGGAAAAAGCTGCTAGCATCTGTTGTGCACCTATATCCTGACCATCCACGGTAGCCTGCTGTAATCCTACTCCCGTATCCTATCTAGTACCTGGATCCTGTCTAGCAGCCCTCACATGATCCTGATGACCTATCCTCTGTCTCTGTGCTATTGCAGGATGAGGAGGAGGAGGTGGTGCCTATACCTGTGCATCTCTCGCTCATCCTCTGAGCCTAATCACTGCCCTACCTCAGGGTCTACCTCTGTGTCTCCTCCCACCACTGACATCATCACCATCATCATCTCGCCCAGGCACTAGCTCTGCAGGGTCTGTAAATCGAGGCATCAGATGCTCCATCAACCAAGCTAGATACTCCAGCGTGACTCTGGCATCTCTGATGTGTAACCTCATGTCCCAATCCATATAACCCAGTAGTGATATCTGCTCTATAGCATCATCGTATGAAGGCATGTGACCCCAAGTAGCCCACTCTGCACTAGAAAAAGCATATACTGCAGATCCCTGAGGCATAGGCTGAATCCGCCCAAACTGCCGTAGCACTCTCCCTGCCAAGAATCTCTCAAGAACAGAGTCGATCCTGCCGATCATCCATTAAGGAGCAAACATATATGGTAACTCCAAGCTATCCTCTCTCCAATCCTCGACCTCAACATATGGTCTCCAATAGACCTCATCCATGTCATCAATCTAACGTCACCAATACTCCAAGTGACCCAAGTGATGTTGTGTCACCATACCAGTATACTGCCATGCAAAAGGATATCCTAGAGGATGATCTCGATCTGATATAGGATGACTGACTGGTAAGTGCTCCCATATCCACAACTGCAAAATGTGAATCCCAGCAGATAACGAAGTTGATCTCCTGTAAACCACCTCATGAAGATCGTGATAAAGTTGTGCTAGCACACAAGATCCCTAGTCAAAGCGTCGAGGCTGATGTAGCAAATCCTCGATAATCCTGCCCCGTCCCACTGAAAATCCACAACCTCGCCGATCAGGTAATAATACACCACCAATGATAGCACCTAATAATGCTGGTAAAATAGGAAATGAGGCAAACTGAGGCCATAGGATGCAATCATCACCTATAGACGGATCTTCGAATACTCATCGACAATATGTCCCATCATAGACTGCATCATAATATGCTATCTCTCCATGAGTCAGGATCCGTAGCAATCTATAAACATCCTCAGGTGTAATAGTCATCTCGCCCTGTGGTAGCCAAAACATGTTTGTCTCAGAGTGCCAACACTCTGCGACAGCGGTAATCAAACCTCGGTTCATCTGGAACCGAGGAAGCTCTAGTGCATATAGTAAACCGCAGTGCCTAATCACTCACCTCTCGGCGTCAGTCAACTGCGCCCTAAGCTCCATCACCCAATGTGGTACAATCTGAAGGTACAGAACAGGGACATCCTCCTGTTTAATCAAAACAATGGAATTACATGAGTAACTTACTATCCAGAAATCAAACAATCAATCATAGTCATCAATTTAAATATACCTATCAGACCTACCAATCCTAACTCTAAGCATTGAGGAAGGATGATCCTAGTTTTATGTCTCTAAGCATTTGAGCATAAAATGAATGGACGATTAGATCCATGACCTATCATTCGTGATGAAGATTGATTTACCTTATTCTTTGATATTATAGTTACTTATGTCCTAATTCATTGTTGAAATAAAACAAGGGGAACACCCTAACTAAACATTCGATTGAATTCATTGACGTGATTGATATCAATCAAGTTGACGCAATCGAGTAATCAGACGTCCTAGAAAAGTCTCAAATAAACAAAAAATTCTTACTTATGCGACTTTTCTTTCCGGCATCATTTCTTTTACCAGAGGTGACATCTCTTTATTCATACACGTGATTTTATTCATCCACGTGACTTAATTTCATGGAGGCGGTATTAGATTTTCCGCAGGTGACATTTTATTATCACGCGATACATAATTAAAATGGCTAAAACCCTAAGCGATATTAAATTATCCTTAGGCGATAAAATATTTTCTAAATGCATGAGAAAACCTACGGGAGGTGACATCAAATTTACCAAAGGCGACATTTTTAATTTTTAGGCGAAATTAAATAGCACGGAGGCGACATTTCTTTTCACAAACGCAGAATTAAAATTTTTAAAAGCATTAAATGAGGTCATAAATGCAACTTTAAAGACATGAGGAAAATTTGAATGACATACCGGAGGACCATCGGTCGCTCTCTGACTGAACCGACGCGCTCTCTCAAATCGATGCTCACGATGTGGGACCACCATCGTGTAAAAAAGCCTAAAATCAGAGCTCAAATCTCAAGAAGGAACGGTGCAAATGAATAGTAAAATGAGGGGTTTTACCCTATTTAAGGTGAAATTGGTCCTCATAAACACTTACAAACGCACTTTGGACCTATTATAGGACATTTTCATTAATCGGGGCATGAATCAAACTTGATTGTTTCTTTCAAACGGTATCAGAAATCAAAACATATTCCAACTACTCAAAATCTTTCAAATCAAGGGATTAATATGTTTTATTTTTGAGGGGGCATCAGAGTATCAAATGGGCATCACATTAAAAACATTTATCAGTGGGGCATATCAATATCAATATCAATATCATATCATATCAAGATATCAGTATCATATCAGTATCATATCAGTATCATATCATATCATTGTCATATCAGGAGGCAAATCAATTGCATATCGGTTTCAAATCAAATATGCTATCATATCAAACCTATCAACATATCATCAATCAATCAACCCAGGACCTTTATCAATCAACCCAGGACCTTTATCAATCAATCCAGGACCTTTATCAGTGAACCCAGGACCTATCATCAAACCAGGACCCATATCAAATCAGTATCATATCAGAGGCATCAGAATCATATCAGCACCATCATCAGAGGCACATCATCGTCATCAGGAAGTACATCAATCAGAACTATCAAAGGGATCAGAGGCATATCAGAACCAAGACCTGAATCAGATCATCATACTAAGGGAATCTTTGAATCGGTGTTCTTCGCACATCAACTCAAAGAGGGGCATTTGTAGACATGGAAAATTGGCAAAGGCTTAATTCAATCAAAAGGTGCATCAAATCATCAAAATAATATGAAAAATCAATAAATGGAACAAAGGAAATTCAAATCAAAGGAAAATTCAATTAAATGATTAAATGATTAAATAAAGCTTGAAAAGGGGAAAAACACTAAGAAATTGATTAAATTCAATTAATGACTTAGTTGTTGAAATGAAAAATCAAAATGAACCTCTTACCCTTCATGGCTAAATTTAATTACTTTAATTAATTAATAAATATGAATTCTCTCAACAAAGGAAAAAGGAGACAAAATGGACACAAATCACTCACTTTTGTTGAAATGGTCCAGCCTTTTGAAACCATTTAAATGTTTGTCCCCCAATTTAGGGACAAAGCAAAGCCAATTGACCTTACCCAAGCATAACCATGGTTATCTCACTCTACCCCCTACCCTTGGGAAAATCCTATAAATAGAAGGCATTTTGAGGCATTATTCATCCACTCCATATCTTTGAATTACAGAAAAGCTCTTGCAATTTGCATCCACATCACTCACTTAGCATTTTCATTGATATTTAACTTAATTGTTGATCATTTTAGAGATTTTCTTATCAAATAGAGCTAGAATTTGATAATTAGATCTAGCTTTCATATCATTCTTAGTTCAATTCTCATAATTAGAGTGTCACTAGTGAGGATTTGCAGCTGAGAGCCTCACTTACTACTTCAATTTAGAGAACCATGAGATATTGATAGATTAATTGTGCATTTGTTAGATTATCTTGCTCTAATTCTTGTTGTTCTTAGTTAATCTTGTAATTTCATGAAGGTGTAAATCATTCACACACACTTCTCAAGTTCAGGGATCTCTGCCCTAAAAGTATTAATATCGATATCCACAAAACATGTAGTTTCATTCTCAATACTTCTCTCAATCATGTGGCATACTCTTGGCTCTCGATCAATCTTGACAAACTGATCATCAATCTTGAAAGTGGCATAGGACAGATCACACTATAAATTTCCACCCATGGTAGCACTCCACCTTCTAGATAGTAGCATCCCATAATGAGGAGGGATGTCCACCACCAAAACACTCATTGTCAATTATTTCTCTGGATATGTTGCCAGCCTATATGGCATTGCATTGATAGTCCCAATAACTGGTACCTCCCTCTGATCCATTGCACAACATTTTCCTTGGACTGTATCAACTTTTAAGCCCAACTTCTCCATGATTTTGAAAGGCATGACAGTATTAGAGGCACCACTATCAATCATACAATTTCTTAGTTTCATTCCATTCACAAGAACAGTTAAAAAGAATGGATCAATGTTTTCAAGGCTAGCATTGACAGAACTATCCAAATATATAGGAGGAATTTGAGAAACAATTCCCTGAGCAGCAACACCTTTCAAAGCTTTATCCTGAGATCCATTGCATGCAACATCATTGTTATGAACATTATCTACCCATGCCATAGCTCTGTCTTTGTGTTCAAGGATCCTCAACAATTCTGACAATGGAACCTTAACTGTAATTTGGGACAATATAGCTAACATATCAACAGGAGCAGAGGAAGGAATCTCAATCTGCATAGCCTTAGTATCCTTTTTCTTATTTGATACATTAGGTGTATTGGCCACCCTCATTTTTTCAATCTTAGCCACTATGTTAACTGGCTTCTCAATCTCATTAGAAATTTTTTCAACTCCAACTCCCTTAGGCTCACAATTATTACCTTCTACATTCTTGAATTTCACCATGTGATCACCTTTTGATTTGTTCTCATTAGGTTCTCTGGAGTTGGTACTCTTTATAAACATTCCTACAACTTTCTCATTTGTATCCCTTGCTACCATGCCCCTAGTTTGCACTTGGGCAATCATTTTTGCAGTAATCCTATCCATCTCTTCTCTAGAAGGTCTTCTTAAATTTACTGGCTCAGAAGAAGAGTTCATGTTACATGTCTTCTTATCAATGTCTTCATTATCAGAAAAAACCTCTTGATGAAAAAGGGCCTGATTGTGTCTCTTCACATTTACATCTGCTTCTTCATCAAAATCAAAATCATCTTCATATCCTAGATATGAAGTAGCCATGTTGCATCTAACATCATCTTGATTTTCTTCTTGATCTATCTCCTCACTGCCACAATCTTGATTTGCAGCCATAGAATTTGCAACCACACAATGCTCTGCAGAATGAGGGGACTGGCATGCAACACACTAAGGTATGTCCTCCATGACATTTATTGAAGCTTTTTGTAAAGGATCAAGGACACCTCTATCATTGTTTCCTCTTGCAACGGGGACAACAGGCTTGCCGTCCTTCCATTGGGTGTTGTAGGGGTAGTTCTGCAATCTATTCCGCTTGTTGAAATTGTTGTTGAACTGAGGCCTTTCATTGGTAGGAGCACTGATATTCCTATTTGTAGGTGCCTTCAAATCCTTCAATGCATTGAGCACCTTATCCAATTTATCTTCTTCTTGCCTCCTAGCTCCAACATTCCTATCATTTTCTTTTTTGTATTTCTTGTCCCCAAACAACTTAGGGTCATCTCTCTTCCCACCCAACTTCCCTGATATTTTCATATTGTCCTCAATATTGACAAAAATCCTAAAAGCATCTCTAAGTGGTTGTTTTTCCCTCAACAAATATCCCATCTTTCCATCAAATGCATTGAAGTATGTGGTCAGACAAACATTATCATCTAACCACATAACTTGGAACAACTTATGCATACCCTTCTGAAATCTCATGTTGAATTCAACTGCAGACTCATTATGATTTTTCCTTATGGTATTGAATTCATTCAACATGAAACTAGCATTAGGCCTATTGCCATATTTCTCTTTAAAACATCTCTCAAAAGAATCCCAAGTATCAATACATTTATCTGTAAGTCTCTTAAACCAATCTCTAGCATCCTCCATTAGAGATTAAACAAACAATTTCATGACTACATCCTCATGCTCTACCTCATAATCATTGATCATATCAACAAATAGTATAAGATGCTCCTCACAACTAATAGCATTATTACCTACAAACTTAGGTACCTTATCTCTTATATCATTTGGAAAAGCATTCGGGTAGCCAGGAATTCCATCAAAACTAATTTGCCTATAGCCTTCTAATTGCATAGGTCTTCTTTGAAAACTTGAACTAGTGTTAACCCTAGGATCAACATTTGCATTCACATTTCCATCTACTTGTGCATTTGACTATTGTCTAGGATCAGCACCTATCCTAGCAGATGAAGAAGGAATTGAACTAGTAGTAGCATTACTAAGTGGAATAGTAGTAGTCATAGATGGCATACCTAGTTTAGTAGTAGATGGACCAAGAGCATTTGTAGATGAAGCCTTCAAGAACTGGATCTTTCTTCTCTTTTCTGTAATGGAAGCTTCAATTTCAGCCTTTTCTAATTCTCTTGCAAGGTCCTCATCTTCTTTTCTTCTCTTTTCTATCTCTATGTCCTTATTTGAATTAGATGGTGGGACCCCTGGTATTGTCAATGATCTACTTGTTTGATGTCCCACCATCTTTTTCTTTCCTTTCTCACCAGTGGCAATAGCAGGCCTAGTGATCTCATGCCCATCTTTATCTTTAGGGAGGGAAGCATAACTTTGAACCTATCTAACCACAGGGCCCTCCTTATCAAATCCATGATCTTGCAATAAGTGCTCCTACTCACTCCTCAAGGCATCAAGATCACCAAATACATCATGTTGCAAAGTCTTAGGAGAAGAAGCAAGCATCTTGTTTCTCTCCTTCATTTCATTAATCTTTCTAAGGGGAGACTATCTTTTTATTAGAGCATTCACCTTTTTAGCTTCTCTCTCCTCTTGTAACCTCTTATGTGTGGCATCCTGCTCTGCCAACTATAACCTTAGTGCATTTAAATCATCCAGGTCTACCATAATGTCATCAGAACCTGATGACACATCCATATCACTAAGATTTTGATATGGGAAATGGACTTGCCTTGGTCTCATGGGCTCCCTTCTGAAATTATCTTCATCAAGGTCTAAATCAATCTCAAGACCCATCTCTCTGGCTTGTTCATCCTGACCTGCAGGCAATGGACCCTTGTCCTAAAATAAAGCCTCTGGGGTATCATAAAATCTATCTTTAGAGTGACCACCATCTGATCTAGAAACTCTATCTTGTGAACCTTCCTCACTTGAGGAAACATGTGGTGCTTTTCCTCTGGTATTTCTTTGTTCTCTTATGGGAGCACTAGTAGACTCACCATTCCTCCTATTCCAACTCTTCTTCTCATGTCTAGGTAATTGTTCCAGAGTGACCTCCGGATTTTTTCTGACAAAGGACCTAGTATTCCTCCTTTTGTCCATGATTTACAGTATATGACACTAGTTCTAACTTCTTGAGTCGCCACCCACCTAGATGGGAAAACCTTTCAACTAAACACAACAGGAAAACAAGAGTCCACTTTGAAAACTTTTATCTCTAGACTCTCCCCAGTGGAGTTGCCATTTTGTTGGTAGTTCCCTTTGATCTTCAACTAGTAGATTTATACTTTGATGGATAATTTTAATATAACCTTGAATCTATCACCACTCCAAAGTCTACAAGGAAGAGGGCCAATTAACAAGGATCAAAAGAGATCCTCCTACACTTTGAGCCTTAATGCTCAAGCGGGTGTACCCTTGACTCACTTCTCCAAAGGAGTCTCAAAATAATATACAACTATGTCCTTTACTGACTGACTAAAAGATATTATCATTTAAATGTGGGTGTGTGTGGTTGATGACAATGAAATTCTTCCAAAGGATGGACCAGTGCCTTAACCTAGGGCAAAGAGTCACCCAATTTACATACATCAACTGAAAATCTTAAATCAAACACTCCTGGGCTTAGGATAAGTGCTTTGCCTATTACCCCTCTCCCTCAAACACAAGGACATCAGATTCTTACTTGGTTGCAAACTCACTGAACTCACCTAAAAGACTTTAATCCTACCTTTGTTAGGAACTCAGAGATGAATTCACAATACTCTTTGTTTACCATATGCTAATACACTTTGTGACACTAACATATATGAGCTCAGAACTAAAACAAGAAGACATACACAAATGCAAGATTGAAACTCAATAGCATTCTCATTAACATATTCAAGATCAACATACAATCAGAGCAACACAAAGATAGGAAGAGACCCAAAATACAGCTCCTTCTTCAGTATAATACCATCAACAACCAGGGACCAAAAGAAAGTTTTGGAACTCGCACTAAGTCAAAAATCCTGCAATATATACCCCTTAGTCATCTTGGAAACCCAAAATAGGTTGCAACAAGCTATGGATGACTAGGGTTAGGGTTTCACCCACTAGATCAACTAGAAACGGTCACAAATTTATTACAAGGGAAGAAACCCAGGTAACCAGGAGAAAGAAAATCCTAGAGTGATCCACAATCATGATAATCTCACTAAGAAGGTACTGAGAAGCACAAAAATGCCCAAAATGTCAACTTGTTCGACCACCTACAGTACACCTCAAGCACAAACAACATAGTACAGACCCCAGCAAATGATCATGGAACACCCTGGACCACACTGTAACAGCAAGCGCCACCAAAAAAATCAAATTTGATCATGAAATCATTCAATTCTAGTCCTTTCTATCGCTGAGAAACCCTCAAAAATTTGAATTTGAATTCAAACGGTCACTTTATGGAGCCTGCAGTGAATCGGCAGTCGATATTTAAATCTGAGCTATCTTTAAGTCGTGACCGTCAAATTCCTATATTTCACGAGCTTTAAGTCCTTAACTCAACTGCCACCCTCGAGTTAACTCCTAGCAAACATGTGACAAAGCATTTCTTGTTCATGAAATAAAAACTTAACCCACCACATAACTCAGCAACTTAGCGGTCAAAGGGAAACAACTAACCCCTGTCCTTATTTAGCGAACTGGCGACAAACGGTTTTCGCCAGTTCGCAGAACATGTTTTACCTCTACCAATTCATTTGGTGACAACGTGAACGCTTGTTTGCCAGAACGCCAAAACATTTAGAGTATTGCCACCTTTCCATGCAAATAAGTGAAACCCTTGTAATATATCGAAACCGCCAAACATTTTATTAGGACCACCAAAAGACTGAGGAAATTATACTAGGCCCACATCAAGAAGATCGACGGTTGTCTCATCTTCACATAAACCTTAAAGATTCTTCTAGATCATAAGACAACCGTCAGATGAAGAATCTTACCCCGCTCTGACAACCCTCTAACACAGAAAGAGATCAAAGGTTGTCTTAAGATCGCAAGTGTCAAAAAAAACCCATCAGATTACACACCGATCATCGATGCTCTGTCACTGTTAGAACCCACTGAACCTCAAAAAATCTGGCCCTACTAACAACATGCCCAGTCACACTATGTGGACCAATCAAATACCGCCAAATCAGCACACCTGGCATGTGGACTCACCGCACTTTATCCCCTCTGAAAAAGGTTGAATCGATGGTTGGCACATGATCTTAAACCTCTGACACATCCCATAAGATCATGCACCCATAATTGATTTTCTAACAATGTCAGGACCCTCTGACAAGTCAAAAACCAGGTCCCACTAACAACTACCACTGAACTGATACATGGACCAATGAGAAGCTGCCATTTGTGCATATGTGTCAACAAACCCACCTGTTTGAGAAGCTCTTCCATAAAGGAGAATCAATGGCCATCGCAAAAGCACAAGCCTCTGACAAAACCCTTGCGCTTTCATGACAACCATTGGATCAAGATGGTGTCAGAAGGACGGGCCCAGGAAATATTAAGCCAGAACATTAGGAAAAATTAATTGCTGAGACTTAGGCTTAGGGAAAAATCAGGCGCTGAGGACTTTAGGAAATATTTAATTCACCGAGGGTATAAAACCTTTAGTCGCAAGATTACGTAACATAAAAAAGGTTCACGTGATCATGTGACAAAGGGGACAACAATTAAGCACGTGTTAAAGGGATTTTTAAGTGACCCAAAAAGTAATGACAAATTAGAATAGGACCGGGGCAAGACAAAGGGTTTTCACACCAACGGCTAGTTTTTCAAAAATTTGAACTAAGGGTTTATGCCAGAGACCTAAAAACAACTGCAAAGACCAGGGGGAAATTGCTACAGCCATGAAATTTTTTGCACGTGCTAACAGGTAGATAGAAGAAAATAGATCTTGTTAGCTTTGATGGAAGAAACTATTCATAATGTTTGAACATCTATGAAAGTTTTCTTGATGGAAGGAAGAAAATTTGTTAAGGATTTGAAAAATAATGATGTATGTTTTGTTGTGATTCCTAACAAACTGAGTAAGAAATCAGAGGATAGTGTTCCTAAGGAGATTGATAAGTTTCTCACTGAGTACAAAGATATCATTTCTGATAATGTACCTGATGGTTTTCCACCCAAGAGAAGCATTGATCATTGTATGGATCTTATCCCTAGAGCTAGTTTACCGAATAAGGTACCTCATCGGTTGACACCTATCGAGAACCAGGAATTGAACTAACAGATCCAAGAATTGTTGGAGAAAGGTTTGATAAGAGAAAGTTTGAGTCCTTGTGCAGTACCTATTGTATTAGCACCTAAGAAGAATGGAGAATGGAGAATGTGTACTGATTCTAGAGAAATCAACAAGATAACAGTGAAATATAGTTTTCCTATACTGAGAATGGATGACATAATGGACAGTTTGACTGGAGAAAAGTATTTTACCAAAATTGATTTGAAAAGTGGGTATCATCGTATCAGAATCAAAGAAGGTGATGAATGGAAGACTTCTTTCAAGACAAAAGAAGGTTTGTATGAGAGGTTGGTTATGTTGGCAAAATGGTCAGCACTCCCCTCAAGATTTGTGACATGGCTTAATCGCCTCATGTGTCTTCTATAAGTCTAGTGGTTGTATCAGGCATTAACAGGTCAATCTTTTGGTGCAATGGCAACTGCTACTTATAACAAGTGTTATCAGAGCTTGGTCACAGGTTCGAATCCCCTTGGGTAATGCTGAGGGGGAGATTGTTGGCAAAATGGTCAGTGCTCCCCTCGGGATTTGTGACATGGCTTAACCACCTCCTATGTCTTCTATAAGTCTAGTGGTTGTAGCAGGCATTAACAGGTCGATCTTTTGGTGCAATGGAAACCGCTACTTGTAACAGGTTATGCCTTCTGGTTTAACTAATGCACCAAGTACTTTTATGAGATTGATGAATGAAGTTCTAAAGAAATTCTTGGGTAAGTTTGTGATTGTATATCATGATGATATTCTAATATTCAGTAAGACCAGAGAAGAACATTTGTTGCATTTTAGACAAGTTTTGCAGAAATTGAAAGAGGAAAAGTTGCTGATAAATCTGAAAAAGTATTCATTTATGAAAGAGGAGATTGTGTATTTACGATTTGTTATTTCAACTAATGGTTTGAAGATGGACCCTGAAAAGGTTGAAGCTATTTTGAATTGGCCTACACCTGAAAATACTAGTGAGGTAAGATCGTTTCATGGATTGGCAAGTTTTTACCGAAAGTTTATTAGAAATTTTAGTACAATTTGTAATGCTATGACTGAGACCATGAGAGAAGACAAAAGAGAACTCAAGTGGACACATGGAGCCAATAAAAGTTTTGAGACTCTAAAGTAGAAGGTTGCTAAATTGCCTATTTTGGAATTGCCTGATTTCAATAAGGTATTTCAAGTAGAATGTGATGCAAGTGGTAGTGCAATTGGAGCTGTGTTGAGTCAAGAAGGTAAACATGTTGCTTTCTTTAGTGAAAATTTGAATGATGCAAGAAGAAAATATTTTGTGTATGATCAAGAATTTTATGCTATTGTTCAAGCCTTGAAGAAATGGAGACATTATTTAATACCCATTGAATTTGTGTTGTATACTGATCATAAGGCCTTACAGTATCTAGGTAGTCAGAATAAGTTGAATCAAAGATATATGAAATGGGTTGAGTACTTGCAGAGTTATACATTTGTGATAAAGCATAAAAGTGGAGTCACTAACTGAGTTACTGATGAATTGAGTAGAAGAAGATCTTTGATGACCGAGATGAAAATTCAAGTTCTTGGTTTTGATGAGATCAGAGATTCTTATCAAGTTGATCCTGATTTTTTTGGGCTATGGAGAAAGTGTAGAGCACCTATTCAAGATCAACCAAGTACTAAATGGGAAGAATATTTTATTCAGGAAGGTATGTTGTTTAAAGGTATTCAATTGTGTATACCGAGAGTACCAATGAGGAATAATTTGATAAAGGAGAAACATAGTAGTGGTTTGGCTGGACATTTTAGAATTGATAAGACATTGAATTTTATTAAGGAGAAATACTTTTTCCACAGTTGTATAAAGATGTTCAGAAATTTGTGAAAAGTTGTAGAATTTGTCAAGTTGCAAAAGAAGTAAGTTAGAATACTAGGTTATATATACCAATTGTTGTTCCTGAGAAACCTTGGATTGACATCAGTATGGATTTTTTTCTTGGCTTACCAAAGATAGTAAGAGGTAATGATTCTATATTTGTTGTTATGGATAGATTTTCTAAGATGGCACATTTTATACGATGTAGAAAGATATCAGATGCAGTACTTGTAGTAGATCTTTTCTTTAAGGAAATTGTTAGATTACATGGATTACTGAGGAGTATTATCTCTGACCGAGATAGTAAATTTGTTGGATAGTTTTGGAAGACTCTTTGGAGAAAGTTTGGCACTGAGTTGAAATATAGTTCTATATTTCACCCACAAACTGATGGATAGAAAGAGGTTGTGAATAGAAGTTTAGGTAATCTTTTGAGATGTTTAGTTGGAGACACACTCAGTAATTGGAATTCTGTGTTGGCACAAGTAGAGTTTGCATACAATAATTTAGTGAATAGGTGTACTAGAAAAACACCTTTTGAGATTGTAAATGGCTTACAACCGAGAGGTATATCTGATTTGAGAGACATTGATGATGAAAGTAAGAGAAGTGTTGAAGGAGTGAAATTTGCTAAGTATATGAAGACATTGCATGAAGATGTGAAATACAAGCTAGAAAAGAGTAATAAAAAATACAAAGACAGAGATGATAGATCAAGGAGACATAAGACTTTTGATGTTGGTGATGAAGTGATGGTTCATTTGAAGAAAGGTCGATTTCCTGTTGGAATATATGGGAAGCTAAAAAATGAAGAAGTTTGGACCTTGCAAGATTTTGAAGAAATTTGATAGTGGAAATGCATATAAAATTGAGTTACTTGATGACATGGATATATCACCTATATTCAACATTATTGATTTGTATGAGTATCATGAACCTGATCAAGAAATGATAGTACCAACAGAGTATCCTAAGAAGCAGAATGAAGTTGAGAAGATTCTGGAGCAAAGAGTTGGCAAAAGAACAAGAGGAAAATAGTATATGGAATATCTAGTAAAGTGGAAGAATAGACCGATTGAAGGAAGTTCATGGATTTCACAGTCTGAGTTGGATACAGCTCAAATCATACCTGCTAAATGATTTAGAGAATCATTTCAAAATAACCCCAAGTGTTTGATGTAGGAGCATCTCGGGTCCTTGGCAATCCTATGTCACCAAAAACATTTTGAAGTTTTCCTGTGTTGCTCGATTCCTTCTTTGACCGAGTTGGCTCGGTAGTTGGTCAGTTTCCTTTGGTTACCGAGTTTGGTCAATTATCTCCTGGGTGGTCGATTGTTTCACTGGCGCTCAGCGATGCTTGTCTGGTGCTCGATCATCCTTGCTTACCGAGTGGTTTCTTTGAGTTTTTGTTGAGGCTAATTTGTGCATTTATCTTGTGTCACAGATTTAATGTTGGTATCCATCATTGGGAAGTGTGTAGTCCCAAATTTGACTATTCCTTCTGTTGATTATTGATATGAAGGCTAACTCAGTTCGGTAGCCTCTTGTATAAATGTAGTTGTTTGGTTAGAGTTTAGGGAGTCAGTTTTGATAGAAGATAGAAGATAGAAGATTAGAGACTGTTGACAGATCCTCACATGTTTGAGGACTTCTATAGTTCATTTTAATTTTTGGCTGTAATCGGGAAGGCCTTATAGCGCGACATGTATGAATCAATTGCATTAAATATATGAAAGTGATCTACATTCTCTCTCTCACTCTATTGTTTGTTGCTTCCACGTGTTGTTGAGCAAGGTGGATCTGGTTAGGGTGTGTCATTCCTTGGCCCCTCCCGTCCTTCCTTTGTGTCACAAACCCTCTATGGGATACATATATGCCTCACTGAAAAAGATCTCCCTATTCTCAAGAAAAAACCTTCGCTAGGATACAGACCTCTCTAGTCACAAGCCCCACTGGGTAAAAGCACAAAACTATGTCACATTTCAGGGTAACTTATCACCATAGCTAAATTTGAGTATTTCTAACAAAAATATTTTTTGTCAAACATATGGTTAAGCTAGATTCATTCTAGCTAAGTTAGATAAGTACTTCAACTTTTCCAATTGAAAATGTATAGTAAATGCATGTTTTATACCAATTTCGGTCCAATTACCAAAGAAATAAAATTATTTCAAAAAATGATGTTTCAATAACTCCTACTCTTTTTAATGATATTTTTCAAAAATATAAAAATACCATTTTGTAGAGATCAAAGTCAAGAATGTGCTCATATAGATTCTATAGTATTTTAATCAGACATAGTATATTGCAATTAAAAATTATTTCAATTAGATATTTTAACAGTCGAGGAGATGTTGATTCGGAGAAAGAAAAAATAGTAAATCATATAAGAAAATTTTGAAAATTATATGGTTCACTAGACGAGAGAGTCCTCTTTGACAAAGTATATTTTTTTATTGGATATATTTGTTATAAAAAAATATGGTGGGAAATAAAAACTATCGATGTCAGGTGAGTTAGAATTTAAATTGTCATAAAAGAAAAAACATAGGTAAAAAACCAAAAAAATTATTTCTTCATGTATTGGCTATATATGTTATCTATAACATATTTTGAAATCAAAGGAAAAAAAAAATATTTAAATATAGTTTTTTGGTGGGAACTTGACCCACTGATTTTCAATATTTTTTAGCAATAGAAACTTTGACTTTAAACATTCAAAAAACATACCAATTCTTATGAAAAAACTATTAAAAATAATAACCATAAAGTTCATCTAGTTTTATACATTTTATCAATTTACATCGTTCTCAAATTCCAAAAAAAATGTCACTTTTATGTCATTGAAGTTGAATAGTTTTGGTGTTTTTAGTCTTTTCCTTTATAAAAGTGTGACACATATTTGTGCTTTTACCCCATTAGAAAAAAAAATGCCTCACATAAAAAAAGAGAAATAAAGTTTGCATACAGGACTATCTTTGTTTTTAATACATATCAATGCTTCTTCAAATGGCGTCTCCATTCATAGCAATACCCACTCCAAACTGAACTTTTCTATCAAAAATATCATCTCTAAATATACTCCAAATCCTAGAACACGCTAAAAATAACCAATGTGCCCTTCTAAGATATTTATCACACACCTTCCATAACAAACTATTATTTTTAAGGTTTCTCAATAATGATCAAGAACACCAAAACTCCAATAAATAAATACAGAGACATCTAATAATTTGAAAACAAATTTTTTTACTACAAGAATGTTATTTTTAGATTTACCAATAACAAAAAAATGTATATTGTCCTTTCTTTGATGAAGATCCTTCTCTCATTAAGTTCAAAATCTATTGCATATGTTTTTTATGTATGACTCTCTTTAACAATAGATATGCTCGATTCTTATATATACAGAAAATATCTATGCATATCCACTCAACACTGCTTGTATTCAGCAACATATCTCTTTTTTATTCATCTTTTTTCTATCTACAATATCATCTCAAAAATGCTTTTCCATCTCTCCTTTTTACAGTTTCAAACTTCTCCAGCAAGGTAGTTAACAGATTGACTTTTACAAAGATTTTTTTTTAACTTTAAAAACATCTCACCCACATATAATAGAAAGTAAGGTCCAACCTTTCATATTCCTCAATGAAAAAATATTATTAATATTTATCATTTTAATTTATTAAGTCAAAAAAATAAATTTCATGTCATTTTGCTCCCATGATTAGGAAATTACATGTTCATGTCACACTAGTGCCATGAATTGTGCAATTTTTACAGATTTCCATTGTCAGGATGATATGAATTAGAAACTTGTGTTACAAGGCCTTGATTTTAAACTCCAACTAATTTTTTTACATTAAAGCTTCATGAAAAATATTTTTCTAAAGTATTCAACTCATCTTGATAACCACCAACCTCTTTTAAATGACATATAGCCACAAAAACTATGTATGCATCTAATACTCAAATATGTTCCTACATTAAGCTCATTCAATTCAAACTCACCTTATTTCATGAAGCCAACCTTGATGAACATATGAACTCATACTATATTGTACCTAAATCACTTCACAACACCACATGCCAAAAGAATTTTCCAATATCACTCTCTTGTATACACATATATAAGTCCATGCATGTGCTTGTTCTTGTAAATATCCTACTTGAATATCATGTTCACACCATCTCATTTGTCTTCAATAATTTGACCAACACCTACTAACATTGTCAAGAATATGCTATCTCCATTAGAATCTAACTACCCCTTTGACAATGTACTTTACCTAGTTGACATCAATGCCAACAATAACAACAACAACTCTTCTTCACTTTCCAAGCATGCCAACAATCATCCCCCTTCGCATTGATGGAAATTATTCCCATCTCCTACTCCATCATCCACTTCATTCTCCCCCTTTGACACCAATGTCTAAAGGGTGTCCTTTGGTGTGATTGCAATAATATCAAATCATTCCCCCTAGAAAAATATATTAGTATACATAAAAATCTCTATGAAAATCATCGTATTCAACCATTATCAAGGTGATTCTTGTACTCCTTGCAATTTTGAAACATCTGTATTATGATTATTAAATCAAGATTACCATCAAACACAAAAAAAAAAGAGATGTTATGTTGTTCCTCAAATATCTATAGCAGAAACATTATCATGTTGTTCATGTCCTTGAATCTTAAAAGATATTTGTGCCAATAATTAATCTATCACATATCCATTACTAAAATCCCTTCAATTCTTCTACAATGTTGCCTTCAAATAAATCATCAACATTAGTTAGCAATGAAAAATTGCTAGATTTATAACCATATTTGAATCTCAATCAGCCAAACTACTTGGATAGAATCTTCGACCCACCTAAAATAAAGAAAGAAGAAAATGGATATTCATCTAAAGATGGTGTTTCCTGGGGACTATAGTAAAAAGTGAATGGAATTGATCAAATACAGTCTCTTGTGTTTCAATTTGTTTTTGATAAAGAAAAGCAGCAAGAGGGTGCTGGCCCGTGGAACAAAGGACTAGGAGCACATTAATGGCACATTAATGGCACTAGTCTAAGAGAAGATAATCAATAGAAAACTATTGACCAGTTTGCCTCTATCAAAGACAAACTTAAAGATCATCTTGGGACAAGCCCCCACAAAAGCTGCAAGCTTTAACCAAAAATAAGAACAAAGGACCAGAGTGAGCCCTTTAAAATTGTCAGCAATCACCCGATCACAGGAAGAAAAGAAATTGAAAGAGAGAGACACTTTCATCACCATAAAACCAAAGAAGCAAGGTCAGGCTGCAAATAGCCTGTCCATCTTTCTCTGTCAAGAATGAAGGTCCAGAAACCACTACACTTCCAGCCCAAATCAACGTTGTCAAAGATATTCCACCCCATTGCAACCTCCTTGTCCACCTCAATAGAAAAAGGGTCCACCTCTATAGGAGCAGAGAGGAAAAATATCAAAATAACAAGGCTGAGGCTGTAACATCTCCTTCCATTAGTACGACCACAAGAGGTAGCCCAGAAAAACTCCACCTCAATAGGAGTCCCCTCCACCTCCAAGTTAACTAACACAATCTCCACCTCAACAGGAGACTTCTCAACCTCCATAGAAGGCTTCCACCACTCCTTCACAAGAGGAGCACCCACACTCAACAACACATTTATCCAACAACGAGCCACCTCAAAAGGCTAAGCTTCCACCTCAATAGGAAGTAGAATGGAAGGTTGAAGAAGGAGGGTAACCTTCAGCAGCTGCTGAACCCTTAAGTGAAACCCCACCATAGAAGGGGGCTGCACCACAGAGTGGAGAGGGAGGAAACCCAAAAAACCACAAAACCCAAGCACGGGAGGAGCAAAAAAGCATCTCAAACTGGTCCATCTCCCATCACAAGTAGTGGCAAGGCCCACAACACTCAGAGCAACACCAAAAGAGCCAACACCACTCTCCCACACAACAGGGAGGATCTGCAAAACCTAGAGAGTGGCCGCCCAGAGAGAGCCCCAAAAGAGGAACCAACACAGCCGCCCACCAAAGCTAGGCAACAAAGGAAAAAAAGAGCCTCTCCACACCAAAGCAACGAGAGGTAGGACAAGCCTCAAGAAGAAATGCCACGGAGCATCAACAAAGATCTCCACAGAAATAGAGAGGAGAAGAAATAACTAGACAGGAAAATAGCTATTCCCCTGCACCAACAGAGTCTGAACCGAAATACCCAATAGGTCCAAAAGCTGAAAGGAAAAGACATCTTCCATCAGAGAGAACCCCAAAAACCTTCCACTACGTGAAAGGAGAAAAGGAGAACGGGACAGATCCTCAGATTGAGTCTCCACAAAGCCACCAGAACTAGCCCCCTCGAAGAGAAGGACCACACCACCAACAAGGCAAGCACACGGCCGACCAAAAGAAATCCTGAGCCCAAAAAACCCCCCACGAACATCTCCAGCAGACCTAGAGCCAACAAGACTAGTCTAGTTCCACACCAGGAAAGCCACAGACCAAGGGACACCATGCTCCCAAAGAGTTGGGGGAAAACTCCCACCGCAGGAACGATAGCCCCCAAGTGCTAGATCCAGCAAAATCTCAGGCAGGTCATCTTCATCGTCCTCGAAATCGCTGCCTCCTTCCCCTCCCTCTGTTTCAATTTGTTGACCAAGGGAGGATTTCCATGTTTCATGCGCTGAGTAATCTATGAAGAAAATTTAGTATGTTCCTTTAGATTAGGTGTTACTCATTTCTAATAAATCATTATCCTTTGATCTCCAACATGAATAATAGTTTTTCCATTTCTTAAGATTGGATCTACCAATATCATATGAGTGTGAAGTTTCTTCCTCTCCGAGCTAAATTGTAAATTTCTCATTGATTGAGTCTCCCTTGCACTTTCCTCTCAAATCTCTGCAACAACTTTTGTCATCGGTAGAATATAACCAAAGAAAATTCCTTGCAAAAAATACTAAAAGATTTATTTCTTTGCAGGTCACTTTATATCATGTATAATAGTGGTTATTTACCTCAATATGAAACTATTGTATGGAAAGAAATCTTTCATGCACAATAGGATATGGGATTTCTTTTCACTATGGAAAGATTCTTGACCACAAGTTTGGTATTCTAAGCCATTGCAATATTTGTCTGAATTTATAGATCTTTAATGCCATCAAATTACATTTGTTAGCAAATTCTTTAGTAACTGAATTCTCATAACTAGTATAAAAAATTGCATTAATTATTCCAAGATTGAGAAGAAAATGGATAAAGATAAAATACAAGAACAAGTTTGTGTTGCTATAGATTTATTCTTTTCAAGACCGAGATTACTTATTTCTTTTCTTACAAATATTCATTTTTTTTGTCTAAGTTTAAATAGCTCTATTAGCATTTTGGCAGGGACTTTATTGCTTTGCAGTCTTATTTTTAAAATGTATTCTTTTTAAAAGTTTGAAAAACTATCAATTTTTTAATTTTTTATTTTACATATTTCTTCTAACATGTAGGGCTCTCTCAGTTCAAACAAAGGAAACTTGACATAAGCCCATAATCACAATCGCTCAACTCGAGCTTAAACTTTGGTAGATATCATAACTCTAGAAAACATTGTATCGACTGCAATTTTAGGCTTATCATTTTAGCTGAAAGATCATTATTTTCAAATTTTCCCTGTAATTCTAAAATTTAAATAATTATAGCATATACTTTTTTAAAGCTATGAAAAGCTGCAATTTTAGACTTATCATTTTAGCTGAAAGGTCATTATTTTCAAATTTTCCCTGTAGTTCTAAAATTTAAATAGTTATAGGATATACTTTTTAAAGCTATGAAAAGTATTTTTCATACTTCTTAATCAGATCCCTTATTTGGCCTATCGACTATAGATAACTTTTTATGTTTGTTTAGCTGTATCATAGTAAACATGTAAATTCATTGATCGTCGTGGAGGTAAAAAATGAAAGCTTAATAATTTAAACAGCACTAATATTATATTGAATAAAAATAGTTTTCATACATGGCTGAAAAGAAAGATTATATATTCTTTCTGCATATAAAAAAATTAAATAACAACGAACTATTTTATAAACTGCTGGTCTGCTATAGCGAAATAGAAAACAATCAAAAATACATGGACTATTAAAAGCTAACGTAAAATAATATGCTAATTATACTGCAGTCTTTACTACGAAAGGAAACGAAAAACTGCCCACAGCGCCAGTGATCATGCATATCTTCAAAAATGTCGCGCCATTGATCATGCATAGGTTTAGGCAGATGAAGTCATACATTAAGCCTGGCTCGTACTGTGCTGCAAGGTTTACACACAGAATCGAAACCAAAAGGCACATGTTCATTTTTAAGAATCAGTTTATAGCTTCAACTTATTCATTTTAGGTTCATGTTCAAATCCACAATTTTTGAGATTGGGCTAGGCCCATTTTTTCTATTTGTGGAAATTAATAACAACAAATTTTAAATAAATATTTCTATTTTTATATCATTTACCATAAGGAGCTTTGGTAAAATAAAAGATGAGATACAAAAGACAGTATAAATAGTTTAAATTGGTTGTAGGTGAAGGCTTTAGAGGGAAATAATTGTATTTAATCACGGTTATATGACTTTGTTCTTTTCCTGATAATTAGTCTTGGAATGGCATCATTCAAAACATACCTAATCCAAATCAATGCACTTTAAAGAATCCTCTCAAATCAAATATTTATTTTATCAGCTTCCAAAATACTTTAAATTGCTATTAGGCGAATGAAATACAGTTTAGATCAGCTTTATTCTCTTGCAGTTAAATCTCCCCAGACAAAAAGTAAAGCACAGACGGTAATAAGGTAAAGGATCCTAATGCTGTTACCAAATTAGGATCTCATCCCCGAAAAAGTAAACTTACCAGAATGGCATTTCCTTGGGTCACACGGAAAGGGTAGTGGCTATCCAGCAAACTAAAACGTAAAATATATAAAGGAAGATCGAAAAAAATACGAAGTGTCCCCCTTGCTAAATTCTGTGTTTAGACGTTGCCAACGGAAAGCATACACCCTCTTTTTCTATATCTAGTATACTAACTGTAATCCATTTCTAAAGATTGAACTCGTTCAAGTGCTTTACTTAGCTCCAGCAATTTCTTGATTTGGTCACTGTTAATGGCAGAAACTGCAAGCGAAGAGCAACAACTTGTTTCTAAAGAATGGACCATTGAGGTCAAAAGATTCCTGGAAGATAGCAAGCAAGGTGGTAGACTAAGTATGCGGGTGCCCAGGGCTCTGATCAATGCAAAACCAGAGGCATACATTCCTCAAATGGTGTCTCTGGGTCCGTACCACCACCGCTCTCTGCAAGAGGAACCCATGGGGCCATACCACCAACGTCTCAGCCATCTTTCTCAGATGGATTTCTACAAGCTCAATTCCACAAGAGATGCAACAAGAAACAAGTCAGTCAAGGACTTCTTCACACAAGTAGAAGGGATGATGGGGAAATTTGAGGAGTTCTACGACTGGAAGATCAATGACAGAGAAAGGTTCGGGTGGATGATGATGGTGGACGCCCTTTTCCTTTACCAGTTTCTCAAAAATGGGCTGCACCTTCTTCGACGGGAGGCGACTCAAAGACACACCAGCAGGTATGGTGAAATTATTACGCTCACACTCACAAACATCAGATGTGATATTGTCAAGCTAGAAAATCAGATCCCTCTTTCCTTTCTCAGAGAAATAGACAGTTATCTCAACTCCAATACAGTTGAAACTTTTCTCAATACTCAAATATCTCATCTCACTTGCTTTCAAGTATCCCATGATGTGGAGGATATTGACTACGAAGAAGAACGTCATCTGCTAGGTTGCATGCACACATACTTGTCCTTCTTGCAGATTCATAGTTCAGACGACAGGAATCAGACTTACTACGAGCGCTTCATGACAGCTGTTGACGACACGGTTGCGTTCGTGTTCGCTCTCTTCTTTCGTCACCCAGCCAAAAGAGGGGACGAAGATTTCCTGGACAAATACAACGCAAAAGAGCTCGCCAAGGCCGGAATCAAATTCAAATCCGGGTCGGATAAAATCAGGTTCGACAAGCATTCAGACACTCTTTTTCTTCCCAAGATTGTGATATCAGAAACCTACACTGAAGTAGTGTTGAGGAATTTGCTGGCGCTAGAGTTCAATGACGCCAATCGGCCCAAACATGTGACGCAGTACGTGGAGTTGATGGACTGTCTGATTGACATGCCCGAGGACGTTGCCCTGCTTCGAAAATGCAAGGTCATCGACCGGCAAAACATGATGATCACGGATGAGTACGTGGCCAAGATGTGGGAAGGCATGGCGAAGCCTATGTTTTTTGCAGGGTTGCTGGAGCATGCGCAAGAGGTGAAAGCTGGAATCAGGGAAACCCTAATCAAGAATTATTATAAGAGCAAGATAAGCAATACGTGGGCGGAGTTTCATGGGGAGCATCTGTCGAGACCGTGGAAGGCACTGGCGTTGTTGACTGCAGTTCTTGTAGTTGGCCTCACCGCAGCACAGACCTACTGTGCTTTTGATGCTTGCCAGAAGAAATTCTAACTATGAACCCATGATACCTTTTGGCCTCAAGTACTGTTTATAATAGATGTTGGTGAAGTGATGGGAACTTAGTGTTGGGAACTTGGGAGTCTCTCTTTTTTTTAACTTCGGTTAAAAGATATTTTAGTGATTGGGCTATACGTGTAAAGAGTTGGGATTAGATTGCAATGTATAAAGGATTATAGTGTAATAATATATAGTTATGATTCTAGTTTCTATTTCGTGGTTTATAGATTTTGTTTGTGTGTATTTTTAGTTCATGTTTTGATTTTATTTTTGTTTCATATTTCTTGTGAATGGAATAAGTTATTAGCTGTTGATTCTCTAGCTAAATGTAATATTTTTTCAAATATATTTTATGGTTCTAGATTGTAATGAACAATTAGATCTTGATTAGATTTTGATACCATCTTTTTTATTTATATTTCTTGTGAATCTTCACTTAAATGGATGGTGGAGGCCTATGAGATGGAATGTTTGTGATTAGGAGTCTTTATTCTCTCCTAATTAAACTATTGACTTTCTTCATTTTCTCAAAGTTTGTAGATTTTTGCTGGTCAAAATGTTTTAAAAACATATTTTATTTTTTCTTACTCTTTGTGTTCAACTATTGCTATATGAAAGCTTGTTTGATTTCTTGATCAAATTTTGCATATATTTATACATATTAATATTCATTCAATATCCTTCTATTTATTCTTTATAATAAATACTAATTTTTATCTTTATTAAAAGTAAGATAATGAATATGAAAAATAAATCATTTTAATATTTTAAAATTTTTGTCCATTTAAATAATAGAAGTTTTCAACAATTTAAAATTCATTTTAAAATACTTTATAAGGTTACTATTGTATACTACTACTTTCCATATTATTTCATCACTTTTTTATCTAAATGATTTCAAAGCATAAAAATCTTTTGGTTTAAGTAATAAATGTTCTATATTTTCTTCATTTGCAAGTACCAATAAATGTAATTTATGAAGAAAGCCTATTGTTTAGAATTAATTTATATAATGATGATAAGAAATACTTATCTTTAAGGTCTAATCAAATAAAATGAAAATTATTAAATTAAAGTTTCTAACATAATTACAAATGTACTTAGAAATTTTATTTTTTGTGCTACCCAATAACAAATAGATAAATTCGCATTTGTTGTTAACTCATATTTTAGCTTCTTGGAAATCTAATTTAAATGAAAAATATTGTTGTAATATTCAAAATTATTGAATGATATTCAATGTGATTACAATATTATTTTTATTAAAATTCAAATCTTATTAAAGAATATGATCGTGATTTTTAGACTAGAGTTGATCAAAATTGTACAAATTCTATGTGTTGAGTGCGATTGAGACTGAATGGTATTTTATCATTGAGTGCACCACTTATGATGACATCTTGACTCAATACAAAATCAGTTCCGAAGCAAACAGTATGCACAGCCTATTCGAAGAAGATAGACATTCATTCATTCATTCAAATAAATAAATATATTTCATGACGTCTCAGAAAACCACATTTATGTAAATTCATGCAGCAACTATATATATATAGGAAGGTACAGGAGAGGTTCTTCGCAAGTCCACCTCGGGATATGGCACAAGCAGAATGCTCAGTGACAACATATCTAGAGACAGAAGTAAGAATGGGCTCCTAGATTAGTCTACTACGGCATGTTTAGTTAGTCTAGTCTCTACTCATTTGGTGGTTCATATGATCTGGCTATTACTCTATAGCTCTTATCCATGGAATATCTGCATTGGAAGTTGGGACCCCAAGATTTGAGGGCATCTTTTCTCTCGTATAGTCGGCACCTTTATAAAATTCTTATAAAACTCTGGTACGAGCTCCCGAGCAACCCAGCAACTAGCACCTCTTCTTCTCCTCTGGCTGTGAAGACCATGATGCCTACATATCCCCACTCGTATAGGTCTACGTGGATCAGAACCCTATCAAATGTTGGATCGGGCAGTTCGAAAGCCTATAGAATAACCTGTCATTCTAGACCCCTATCCATTAGTAGCACCACCAAGGAATGGTAGGAGGAGATAGAAGGGGGACCAGCAACATCAAATCCACTACCACCCCTATGGTAACTTCTGGATCTCACCCTAGAACCGGACCTGTAGCTAACCTAACTAGGCAGGGAGGGCAATACTAGGGTAAAGATCACCAGGTCAGATGATTGCGAAGCTCCTCAACACTAATCCCAACAAAAAGAAAAAAAAAAGAAAGCAGGAAGCCCCGACAAGAGTTGCGATCAGTCGAGAGAGAACTGGAAAAGGTGCCTCCTTTCGTCGAACTAAGGCTGGTTGTTTCAGTGTGGGTAGGTACAAGCTCTGACCAAAGTCCCTGGATTACAATTAAAGAGGATTTCTGTAATGAGACATTCTTTCATGAGCTTGAGTCAATCAAGCATCGTTATGATGGAATGGCAGGTTCCTGCAATCTCTAGGGCATGGGCCTGACTGGTAAACCAAAACCTCTACCCGTGCATGCATCCCCCTCTATCGCGCCCCCTCCGCACCCCTCTACCCAAAAATGGGTATATCGAGCAATCCCTTGGGTATGCTATTCTCGCTTCCTGGAAATAATTAGAGATGCTGTAGATCATCCTCATGAATGTGGTGAAGGAAGAGCACCAATTGCAAGAAAAAAAATCCTGACCCTTGGGGGCTGTAGCGCACTTCGAAGAAAGATGGGTACACTTATACCGGGTTATACTGAACCTGCTGCTCTAATCGCTAGATCTACCGCAGAATCTTCCCTACTATTATAAAGGGAGTGCTGCTGAATCTGCTGCATTTCTTGAACTTATCAAAAGTTCGAATGCAAGTTCATTCCAATAAGAGATTTTGGTCTTGAAAGGATCCTCCGGATCGAATCCTCGCCCTCCTATAATTACTCGGGTTAGATGCCCCTTGCAATTCTATGGGCACAATAGAGAAAAAAAAATGAATTGGGAGAATGAAAAATCCATCCGCCGCCTGATGACCCAACCGATTGACTGCTTGTTAAGGCCCTCTAAAGCGGAAGCTGTTGAGTGGAATCGATCATTTGAACTCTTTAACAATTCTATTTTCATATATAGGTGTAGACACACATACAGATACATATACACATATACATACATTTTGAGAAACTTCTAACTAGAGATTTTTCATTTCTTTATGTCCAAAAACTTTTAATTAGCAATATTTTATAAGCTTAGAACACCTAAATCTTAATCAAATTATGGTGTTCAATTATTGAAGTTTGGAGAGGATAAATCTCTAGCAATTGATCATTTAATATGGTAAGACAATAACCACATCATAATATATTACAATTGTATGACAATTGTTTGTAAAAATAAGCTATCAAAAAATATTCAAAAGCATTCAAAAAATGATCATACACCTACCAATTTATATACCCTAGAAAAAATGACAATTTTAAATTCTAACAATATGTAATATACAAAAGGATTCACCACTAGTTAAGTGGTAGTGGTGTTGTTGCACCTACCAAAGTTTAAGCTCCAGTTGAGCCATTGTGATCATGGGCTTATGTTAATTTTCCCTTGTTTGAAGTCAGAGAGCATACACTTTAGAAGAAATATGTAAAATAAAAAATAAAAAAATTATTAGTTTTTCAAATTTTTAGAAAGAATACATTTGAAAAATAAGATTCCAAAGCAGAGAAATTCCTGCCAAAATACTAGTAGAACTATTTAAATTTAGACACAAAAAATGAATATTTGTATGAAAAGAAATAAGCAATCTTAGTGATCCTAAAAAGAATAGATCTATAACAACAAAAACTTGTTCTTGTATTTTATCTTTATCCATTTTGTTCTCAATCTTAGAGTAATTAATGTAATTGTTTATACTAATTATGATTGCTAAACAATTTGGTAACAAATCTAGTTTGGCAGCATTGAAGATCTACAGGTGTAGACAAATATGCATAGTGACAGAGAATACCAAAGTTGTGGTCAAGAATCTCATCATAGTGAAAAGAAAGCCCATATACTATTGTGCGTGAAAGATTTATATAAAGTACGATGCTACGCAGTCGAACCACATCATTTGGACTTCATTTCTTTCCATATGTAATAGTTCCCTATGGAGGTAAATAACCATTATTATCAATGATATAAAGTCACCTGCAAAGTAATAAATCTTTTAGTATTTTATTTTTTTTCAAGGAATTTTGTTTGGTTATATTCTACAGATGACTCGGTAACTATGAAAAAAGTTGTTGCAGAGATTGAAGAGGAAAATTCAAGGGAGACTCAATCAATGGGGAATTTACAACTGTCACTTTAAGAGGAAGAAACCTCAGTCATATGATATTAGTAGATCCAATCTTCAGAATTAGATAAATCATTATTCATGTTGTAGAAGATCAAAGAATAATGATTTATTAGAAATGAGAAACACCAAAGCTTCTCTATTAGAAGCAGAGTAAACTAAAAATAGTTCTACCGATATGGGAACTAACAATAATAAATCAGTAAAAGTGACCATAACTGTGTCTATCCTGTTGGCACGGGAAGATGCTAATCTAAGTGAGCAGACTAAAGTTTCTTCACAGATTACTCAGCATAGGAAACATGGAAATCCTCCCCGGTCAACAAATTTAAACCCAAATTAAGAGAGTTTATTTGATCAATTCCATTCAATTTTTACTCTAGTCCCCCAAAAAACCCTATCTTAGGATGAATATGTATTTTTTTCTTTCTTTATTTTAGTTGGGGTCGAAGATTCTTTCCAAGTAGTTTGGCTGATTGAGATTCAAATATTGTTGTAAATCCTAAAAAAAAAATACAGTCTTTGATAGAGTGGTACAATAATTGGTGACCACTGTGGGGAGCCACTCTAAAATTCTGAAACAAAGTGCTTTCAATTCTTCAATTTTAATATGTAAAAGAGGACCAAAATAAGACCTACAAAAATATATATTTCTTCATTCCTATTGAACATTAGAGTGACCTAAATTCAAGTCTGAAAATTTTGTAATATACAAAATGAAACCCCCAACATCAGTAGATTATGTTTACAAAATTAGAAATTCAATTTTGCCTTGTTGAAGATTAGACCGATATGAATCCAGGTTTGAAGTTTTCATAATATTGAAATGATAAACCACCAACATGAGCAGATTATGTCTACAATATAGACTCTCAACATCATATACTTTGCGCCATCATAATAAACTGATCAATAAACATCATATACTTTGGGCCATTAGAATGAATTAATCAATGGGAAAATTTAGCTTTATTTTTAAACAAATATGGATACATTATTGTTATCCATAAGCATTTAGAGATAAAAAAATTAGAACAAGTTTTCTGACACAATCTAGAATTCCATAAGTGGAGATTGTTTAAGAAGCCCTCCTATAAATGCATGGAGTATGGAAGCTTACAAAATCTATTTTCAAAGCACAAGCAGAACCTAATTTCCATCCATCATCGATTTCGCTTTACCATGTGCTGGAAAGAAGATTTTTTTTAAAACCATGTTTGAAAATTTCTTTAGAAGGATAGAAAAAATTTATTCCAAAAAAAAAAACTAGTCGTACATCATCATTTGTTCATCGTATTCTTTATTTGTTTCAGATCTTTTAGCCAATTTAGAATTCATGCATATTAAGTTATTAACACATTATCTTTTTATTTTTTCCGTTATACAATGGTTCCTACCTACTTAGACACATGCCATGGATGACATTTAAAAATTTCTCACCTTGGTTGATTGTCATGATGTTGGTGATGGTATTTTGATGCTCATCTTGCATGCCAAACTACTGATTGCATGCCAAATTCTGAATAATTGACAAAACCAAGAAAATGCATTAAAACAAAACATCTTGTAAATATTTTTCTATATTTTTGGAAAAATATATGGTCAATACTCTTCATAGAAAGAAATTATCCTTGAAGCATAAATAAAGTCATATGATAAAAACAAAAAAATGCATTAGGACACAAATTCTTGTTCATCAAATGTACGACGGCTACCATATACTTTATCATGATACCCCAAATTACTTAATTCATTTCAACAGCACTCGGTTTCAGCAAGCAAAACAAAACCCTCATTTTCCTCTGGATTATCTCTCTAGTAATTCTATAATGAAATTTTTTATTTTAGAGAACTAAAGATATTCAAGGATTAAAGATCATTGGTTAATTAAGTTTAGAAGAAAATTGGGATGGCAACAAAAAAGAGTTGTGAATATGTTGTACCAAATTTTCAAAAACATGTCATAATAGAATTATCCCATTAAACAAACACGCTATGACCCCAATACGTACCCGTGCCTAATTTATATGGATGATCTTCCAAAATAAATAGGGATGTAATGTATGACTAACCATGACTGAAGGAGCACAAATTTGTCTCACTCCCCCAAACACTTCCCCTTCCTCCTCCTGCAATCTCTGTGAAATAAGATCTTTACTACACCACAAGTTCAATAGAAATTTGAATTCCTCTTTGCTTGTTATCATGGATAGATCTTGAATAATCCAGGAAAACCCTTGAATATTTTGGTGTGATTGCTCTATTTGATGAGATTTGGAAATAGTTCATGGTGGTCTTGTCATTGCATGAGATGCTGAAATGCGTTGTGCTCAACACTTTTTCATTTTTATTTTGTAGATGAATCCCTAAGATCTCACAAAATTGCAGACGAGGCCCTCCTATTTGAAACCCTAATTTCATGAATCAGAACAATAATAAAACACATTTTCCAAATAAGTGAAACTAAGAAAGCCATATTATTGAAAATCTTCCTTACAAAACCCTAAACAAAAGCCTCAAAATCTCCGGAAAGAAATAGCATGGAAGAGGTTGTAATAGGAATAGTGCTTTCGACAGAGATGAAAAGACATCTCCTTTTATTGAAAAGAGATGTTAATTGTTGCCATCAATTTTATCTACTTGTTTCACTTAACAGGCGACGGATGGGATGTTTTTCTGGCTCGAATATCAGTCGCACGCATAATCACAAGTGGATTCTGCTACGACATGCATGGTACTTGGCAAAAATTTGGGTATTTGGCGAAATAGTAGTACTTCTTCTTTCTATTTTAGCCTGGGCATACCATATAGGAGATTGGGTTATCGCTATTTATCTTAGCGATGCCGATAGAGCTCCATCAATCTTGTCGGTGAGTACGAAATTGGGCAAAATATCACCAAAATTGACGGCTCTTGGCAGGGTCGCTTGCAGAAAGCCCTGCTACCAGATAGTTAATCATTTGCAGGATGTTTTCTTGATATGAGGAAAGCTTTCTTCTTTCCAAAGGAGTTTTCGATAGGAGGTTGAATTTCTGTGTTGGCTCTTCCCTGCAAATATGGACTCCCCTATTAAGCTTTATGCAAGTGTTGATCAGACTGCCTTCGACACTCCGGTCTATGAAGAAAAACTGATGGAAGTATGCATTTTTCAACATAGGCTAGTATTACATGTTGTCAAGAGTATTCTGGGCACCAATTTTTTACTCACCAACCACAGGTATAGAGTGAATACAGACATATGTGCGGGGTTCTTAGCTAGCCTCTTGGTTGCTAGAGCAAGCAAAAATGACGTTGAATAGATATGTGTTCGTCTCCTCGATGCCAAATATCTTGTTGGGCTCCATAGGGCTGTCGTGGGCATCGATGATGACCTCTAGACTTCATTTCCTTGGGACCTCCCAATCGTTATGTCGGTTGGATCTCCATTCCCGGGATTTGGCTCAGGGCCAAGACGAAATTTCTTTGGGGGCCCTCGATTTTTCATCCTCTGGGGATGGGAGTGGGAACACCAGTCACTGAGGCTTTCTTCAATGAAACAAGGGATGCACTTCCTTACAAAATTTATGGGCATGGACGAAGGTTGGAGTCCCCCTACGGGGATGATCTTGATGAAGACTTACCATAGGCCTTCAAATACAAATATGACAATAAAATAGATGGTTGGGTAGCCCGGATGCTGCTGTTGAGGAGGACGAGGACGATGAGAAGGATGAAGATTCGGAAAAAGAGGAGGGGCGTGCAAAGATGAATCTGAAGAGGACGCCCATCAAGATCCAGATGACGTGCCCATGGACCAAGACTCACACTCGGAGTCTCAACAAGAGGATTACCAGGATGCCTCCTCTAGCAGTTCGGACCGGAACTCAACTTCGGCTTCAGACTAGCCTGGCTGCTTCGCCCTTCCTGGTTTTTTTTCTTTCTTAGTATATTTCTTTTTAAATTTCCTCAACTCTATTATATAGCATTGATTAGGTCAATGCATGGTCATTATCCGGACTTCTCAGTGGTTTTTGGTCATTTTGTATGTATTTCCAGCAAGTGGGCTCTCTACTTGAGGGCCCTTGATACTTCATGGCTCTAATTATGCTCTGGTTTATGTATGTTTTTCTCTTATTTTAATATAAACTCTCGGCCTCTAATTATGCTCTGGTTTATGTATGTTTTTCTCTTATTTTAATATAAACTCTCGGCCTCGCCCCTTACTGATCCAAAAAAAATATAGGAATAGTGCTTAAACATACCTATAAAGTGAAAGATACGCCCACCCCACAGCTCACAAAGAAAAAGCACATTGAAGAGGAAACAAAAATTAGTTTAAAAATATGGGCCGCAAAGAATTGCTCCATAAAATAGGTGGATTGCATCTGGATTTTATGCCCAAAATCTTTCTTATTAGGAATTACACAACCAAATAGGCTAACATCCATTAAGCCACAAATTTTGTAAAAATAGGTGAAGATTTCCGTTAAGGTCTTTGGTACCACTTTCTTTCACAAAAAAGTTAATATGGCTAACAGTTTTTAGCAAATCAAATTTTAGAAAATTTATTTTTAAAATTTATTTTGTTATACAATTTGCAAATTTATTTAATAAAATATTAAAATATAATATTATCAAAAAAATTGATAAAATTTGATTGCCTCGAATTATATAGTTTAATCACTTGTTAAACACTACAAGGTACTTATAGTTCTAATAGCCTACGACAAGAACTAACAAGTGACAAGCTAATAAATGTTATCAATTTGTACATAAACAAAAAGAAATTCAAAACACCCATAAAAAAAAAATTACTATTTCTTCAAACTTTTAAAAAGAATACAATTAAAAAACACTATAAAAATTATATGTTAAATAGGAAAAATACACTTTATCATTTTTTCAAACTTTGAAAAAGAATATATTTTAAAAACTTCTAGTAATAGCATAAAAATGTCAAAATTTTATTAAAAAAAATGTTGAAAAGAAAAACAATATCATTTCTTCATAATTTTAAAATGAATATATTTAAAAAATTAGTTATAGCATAAAAAATACCATCAATTTTCTCATGGATAGGTATTTATAACTTTGTCTATGTTATTATATGTAACAATTTAGTTTTATAAAAAATTATAATTATACACTATTTAATAATAGAAATATAAATAACTAGTCTATTCAAGGAAAGCAGAAAAGGAAAGGCTTTAGTTGAGCTTCTCCTATAGATTGAACGGATGTTGCACGACTATCATCAAGGTGCAAGGATTGTGCTCTTTGATCGATTAAGTTGAGTTTTGGTAGTAGGTTTATTCTCTTATTTCATGAGCTAAATTTTGTATAAATCCTTGAAAATATTAGATTGTTTAGTTCATTTTGTTTATGATACTTCTTAGAGGGGATTTTTATTCATAGGAAAGTCTAGGCTTCAGCTTTTTATTGATTAAAAAATATAAATATAAATCTACAACTAATATTAGTTATTTATCTCATTATTGTTGAAAAATTACTAAATAATAATTTTAAAGATAAAATGAATTATAATAAATATATTTGTAAATATTTCTTCTAATGCATATTAATATAACACATGAAAAAAAAAAAATCTTTAAAAATATTTTATTTCCCATTCTTAGTATTAAAAAAAAATTGTTGGATATTCTCATTTCAATTTGTGAGTATTACTTCTCGAGCTTCAACCTGAGTTTGTACCTCTTGGTTTTATACATTAATAAAACTAGGAGTCCCATGGAACAGTGAGATGGTTTGCAATATAAGGAAATTAAAAAATTTAATAGTTTTATTTTTTTGGAAATCTTCTGTTCAAGAAAAAGCCATATGATGAACATAAATCTTTGTGATTACTTGTGCAATAGGAAATAACTTTGTTTTGCATAAGATTTCATGATTATTTTTCTTTTATAAATGAACAATCCTAATCAAAAGAATCCACATAATTGAAAATTATTGTGTTATTTTCAAAATTCAGTTCATAGATATATGTATACATGATAACCATACATAAGTGTTATTTTCAAAATTCAGTTCATAGATATATGTTATTTTCAAAATTATTGTGTTATTAAAGACTTAAAAAAAATTATGTATACATGATAACCATACATAAGTGTCAAGAATTTCATAATATTCAAGAAAGAGAATTTTAAAAAAAAATCTCAAAGAATCAAAATAATCTTTCAAACAAACAAAATTAAAGAATTTATTTTAAACTTGAACATAATTTTATACTAAAATTTTCTTAACTTCACTTGACTACATAGTCCCCTCTTTTCATCCACCTTATTCCTTTTCATCCACTTATTCCTATTCTAACAAGCAAAAGAACAAAAGAAAAGAAATAACTTTTAAAATCTCTAAAATAATATTCTCTGTACTTTTCACCTTCAAAGCCTTCAGAGAAACAATATACATAATTTGATAATATTTTCAAACTGAATAGTACGTTAGGCATATGTGTATGCAAAAAAAAAATGCTTTCAAATCTAGAAAGAGAGCACAAGGAGGCCGGATGCTCTAGTATAGTTTCATATCAGAGGAGCAATTACTAAAAAACAATTCTTACAAAAAGAAATCATATGGAATTTAAATAAAACACAAGAATTGAACTGGATGATGTAGAAACTGTAAGGGAGGAACTTAATTCAGTAGATGGTGAAAGGAAAAACTGTGCAGATTAATAAGTCCAAGTCCAAGTTGCACTTAACAATGGTTGTGCTCAGAAATCAAGTTACCCATTTTCTAAAGCCTCAAATGGTTTGGCAAAGACAACCACAGAAAGAAATGGCTCATTATTCAATTAAATAAAGTAAATGAAGATCACAACAGAAAATGAAGGGAACCAACAAGGCATGGCAACAACAGGTTGCTCTACTGAGATGTTATAGATTTATTTATATGTTGCTTCATTGAGCTGTGCAAATGTGGATGATTGATTGCAAATGTGGATGATTGATCATCAGAAAAAATATATATATATCTTGCATCAATATTTTTATTTTTTATTTTTTTTTAAATGGACAGAGCCACTATATATATTATTTAAAATTAAAAACAAGTTCAAGGGTTCATTCAGGAAAGAACCTGAAAAAAAACCCGAAATCGTCACCCGATACAAAGATGTGAGTAGATTCCATACAAAGTGTCAAGAAAATTTACAGAATGATTGCTCATAGTAATAATGATTTTTGAAAGTACACACAAATTTATCTGATCACATGGCGAGCAGAGTTGGAGCATGTAAGGTTAATGAGAACCTTGATCATTAAAAAACCATCCAGCAAAATTCATAGCCCAAGAAAGCAGGACGCACAAGGTCATTAAGCCACATCATCTTGAGACACATGCCACAAGTACATGACAAGGTAACTCAAATACAGCCAAATCAAAAATGAAGATATCGGGCAGATAAAAATCTCAAGGGTAATCATTTCCAAATGTGCCAGCATATCCATCTCAATTAATCATTTTCTGCAAGGTATTGAATGACAACATGGAGAGTGCCAAATGATAAATCATGACACCCTTGTTTCATTGTTAATGATATCCAATAAACTTGGATATAGCTCCGCCAATGTAGTTGGATCCCAACTATCTAGTTTCTTTCCATCACATCCTAAGTTTGAAAGGTAGTCAGCCAATTGGTTACCTTCGTGATAAGTATGAGTGAGGAGGCAATTTTCAAAAGCATCAATTAGGCACCATGCTTGTTTTAGCTTGTATGCTAGACTTCTGCATTGAATTTGTCTATTAATACAAGCCTGAATAATAATAAGAGAGTCCCCTTCCACTTGGAGCCAAGGTATCTTCATAGATGATGTTGTGACAAGGCTGACGAGCAAATTTGAAACCTCTGCATTATTGTTGGTGCCCCATGGAATAGGTGAAGATTTTATAATTAGAGGTATGCCCAAGTGATTTCGTAAACACACACCTATACCAGACATCCCTGGATTGCCACGAGATGCACCATCGAAGTTCAGCTTAATAACACCTTGGTCTGGAGGTTGTCATTTCACACTCAATCTGTCTTTCTTCAATGTATTTGTGAGGCTTAAAAGATTTGGAATAGATATAAGCTTCCAGTTTTTGAGAATTTGATTATCCCAATTGGAGAAGCCAATTTGCGAAGACCTCTTCCTAATATTAGTTATAACCAGTTTAGAAATTGATTTTTCAATTATGTCAGTGACAACACTAACTATAGATTGCTCCTGCCTGAAGATACACTTGTTCCTTTCCCACCACAATGCCCAAACAACCAAGGATGGGGAACATTTCCAGATGGGTGCTAGGAGAGATTTTGCATGTAACACCGGCCAAGCTTCAAACAAATCCCACAAGGAGTTTGGCAATGGCATTGAAAAACTAAGTTTGTCAAGAAGAAACAACCAACAATCTTGAGCAAAAGCACACTGAAGAAAAACATGATCAACATCTTCAATAAACTACCCACATAGAAGGCATTTAAATTGTTGGGCAATATTGAATCTTTCTAACCTATCACTTGTTAATGGCCTTTTTCGAAGAGCTAGCCAGGAGAAGCAACCTGCTTTAGGCAATGTACAATCATTCCAATAGAAAAAATAAGCCCTTTTCTTTATCAAAGTATTCTCCAAACTACTAAGAGCCAAATATCCATCTTTGATTGAATAGCATCCATTAATAGCAGGGGCCCAAAAAATCTTGTCTTCTTGTTCAAGGAAGAATACATCCCTATCACTAACAGCCTGATTGAATAGAAGAACAATATGATCTGGTATAGGCAAATTGGAAGGATCTTTCCAATTGACCTGGTAAGAGAGAGGATCCACTTGAGACACATAATCCACAACCCTGTCTCCCCAATTGTCTTTAAATATCTGAATGAAATCTGAAAACTCTTGTCTGGCAGCCAGAGGAGGTAGGCCATTCCATGAATCCTCCCAAAAAAATGCTTGACGTCCATTATTAATTTCCCAAGAAACATAGTCAAGTATCACATGCCTAGATGCAGTCATAAACTTCCATATTTCAGAGCCTCGAGGTAAGTTTGATGCAATTAAGATTTGAAGAGGATCTAAGGAGTCAAGATATTTTGATTTCATAATCTGACACCATAAACTATTTGGTTTGTGGATCATTTGCCAAATCAGCTTTCCACCATAAGCTTTATTTCTAAGTGTCAGGTTATGGAGACCCACATATCATCCAGCCCAACATCTATGGACCAGTACTAACATGAAAAATCCATTTCAGCTCCAATCATAAGCACATAGGTAAATAAACACAAGAATCCATTAGCCCATAAAAATAGATTTACTGATAAAATGAAATTGAAAAGAAAATATCAAGATTACCATACCTCCATTACTATATTGCTTCAGATTTTTCCTGCCAACACTTCATGTGACTAAGAACATTTCTAAATTTATAATTATATTCCTCAAGAAGTGCTTCCTTTGTGGTTTTAGTATTTCGTTCCTTTGTCAAGATTATTAGTTATTTTAATAGATCTCAGGTTCAAAATTGGTTGAGGAAAAACCCATATAATTCAAGGTTTTATTCTTGGTTTCTTGTTCTTTTCAGAAATTTGACTTCATATTGAGTGCACAAGAAAACCATTCTTACCATGGAAATTGAATTTACGAACAAATATCCAATGAAAACATTTTCAAAGTGAAAGAAAATAAATTAATAAAAATGATTACAAGATCCATATTACAAACTTTAAATAATGCATGTAAGCATACCTGATCCTCCACAATCATATCACCAACAAATAATAACTCCTGATATTGTGAATTTGAAGGGTTGAAAGCATGAGAATTACAATTTTTGTGATATTAATAATAATAATAATCATCCCAAATATATATTTTTTGACACTTCGCATGATAAATAGTTAGACAGTGCATATTTGCAGGATAAATAGTTAAAGACCAGACAATTTATTTCTGAAATTTATTTAAAAATTTTGAAACAAGAAGCTTTATCAGAAAGTACAAAAAATTTGTCAATAATTTTAGTTAACCCCTTTGGAATTAGAATATTAAAAGGCACAAATACTGTAATAAATGATTCAGATTTCATAATAACACTAAAACATTTCGGGGGCGACCCTTTGGTGAAATGGTGGGGCTTCTTGCCTATAGTGCCTACAACCAAGGTTCAAACCTCGCAAGGTTACTCTATACTGTGTCAAAAAATTGAGAGGCCCCCAAGATCTTGTATCTTGATTTACCCGCGGGATGTGGAGTGGGGCATTTGCATTCCACCTAGGGAGTACATCCCTAGCTTAAATTTAGGGGGTAACCCTTTGGTGAAATGGTGGGGCTTCTTGCCTGTAGTGCCTACAACCAAGGTTCAAACCACGTAGGGTTACTCTCTACTACATCAAAAAATTGAGAGGCCCCCAAGATCTTGTATCTTCATTTACCCGCGGGATGTGGAGTGGGGCATTTGCATTCCACCTAGGGAGTACATCCCTAGCTTAAATTTTGAATTTTTTTTGTCAAAGTAAGATTTCCAATTACTAGATGGCGTCTGGGAGGAGTGGGAGCAGTTTCAAACCAGTTGAGGAAGAATGGCAGTTGTACGAATGCAGGCAACCGTTGCCATCTCAGAATGTCATGTTCAACCTGCACTGCCAGGCCACGGGTGCTCCTTCAGACTGTGAGCGAGATTGGGGTAGGAAACAACCTCTTCCATCACAACACCACCTATTTGATTCTTTTTGCCGAGATAAGGACCTACTCTCTAACAAGGTTTTTCAGGCGATTCAATTTGATAAGAAAAATCCTCATTACCCTCAAAATGTGCTAGAGTTCTCAAAGATCTTTAGAGGTAAAGCGATTGTTCAACCTGCGAAACCCTTTTTTGTCAAGCACAGATTTCACATTAAGACACGCCCATTTAAGAGTATAGATTCCTCATAGCGAGAAATGCATTCTCATGATGGTTGTCAAGGAAACCCTCATCCTTTGGGTGCCTCCTCCCTTATCACGGTAAATCCCCCCAAATTCACTAGTGTATCATCTTATGAGGTAGGAGAATCTACCAGACAGGCTGCAATGACCCATAGGAATTCCTCTCATCATATCCCCCTACCTGTTGATGAGCCCAAATTTAAATTTCCTCATGGGCGGGAAAAATCTTCAAAATCTTACTGGCCACGGAAAGACAGGAAGAGGGGGTTTCGTGGTGCTCGGCTCACCAAAAGCAACCGATCTTTGACATCTGCAAAGGTACGCTACCAGGGTCTCCAGTGCTTATAAAACCTCCTTTGGGTAATCTCAAAGATTCTTTGGCCCATGCTAAGAATCAGCAGCAACATTCTGGAGCATCTCTAGATCAAGCTAGATAGAAGATAAAGTTTAGAGTGCCCTTCAATCCAAAGGAATCAACCCAAATTTGGCAAGTCAAGCATACGAATCCATCTGCTAACACACAGTCGGTTACTCTGTCGAAACATTTGTTGCAAGATCAATTTGATTTGCTTCGGAGGTCAACCCTTATTGGTAAGCTTTCTAAGGCCTCTTTGTTATTTTCAGATATTAAGGCTTGGGCCTTTCAAGCATGGAGAGGTCTGAAGGATATCTTTGTTTTAGACTCAGTTTTGGGCTACTTCGTAGCCATTTTTGAATCTTCACATCATAGGGACTCTATTCACAAGAACAAGGGCTGGTTCTGTCATGGCTTGGGAGTATTCACCATGATTTGGTCCCCCAACTTCAAACCAGACTCTAAAGCTTGCTTATTGTTCCCACATTGGGTGGTGCTTCCCCTGCTCCCACTAGAATATAGGGGTTTGGATATTGTGGAGATTCTTGCCAATAAATTAGGCATCTTCATTAAACATGATCTTATCCCTTTTGAGCTACCTCATGCCGATACCAGAGTCTGTGTTCTTTTGGATACCTCTAAATCATTGCCTAACCATATAATCATCCAATCTAAATGGGGGACCTGGTCTCAACAAGTAGTAGTCCAAAATGAGGCAACTATTAGTAAATATCAGAATCATTTGGGCCACTTTACTTCTCAATGCCACCCAAATCCGCATGCAAGGATGGAGGTTTGTCCAGATCATTGCACTAATCCTGCAATCTTCTCTAACTCAGATCTTTCACAAAATGGTCAGGAGGAGGAACCGATAGAAACATCAATAACCTACTATTCCCCTCCCACAAGTATCTTGCAGATTATCTTTCATTTTTATAAAATGTTCATCTTTTTTCATTGTTCACTTAGATTGTTATTTATGATCAAGTTCTATTCTGCCACCTAGCATCGGTTATGCCACTCAAATTCCATCAGCAGCCACTGTGATCAGTCAAATCAATTCACAAATAATATTACCTCAGTTGTTCATCTATTAATGTTCCAAGATTTTCCAGTCGATATTGCAGACTGGAACTCAGTTTTCCATAATAATGCAGTAATGGAACTTAAGGCCCAAGACTACAATGATATTATGATTTCAGATCTTGCCAAGTCAATTATTCATGAAACTGTTCCTAATGAGATACCGTGGTTTTATAATAAGCAGCATTCTCCTGATCACAAATGTCAAAATGATATAGCACTCTTTCAAGACAGAAGGGATGTAGCTGCCCTTGAGGTATCAGAGCACCACTGTTGGCTCAAAAATATTGATGCCAACTCTTATCAATATGAAACCCCACACTCTTTAGTTGCAAATTAGGAGTTCAAAGTTCCTCAAGGATTTCACTAGTTTCTAGATGATTTTCTTGAGGACCAACAGGAATCAGTTCAAATTCTCCCCCTGCAATCCATCTTTTCAAATTCCAGGAGTAACGGGAGTGTTCGGGATTGGGAAAATGATCATACTTTGATGAATATTGATTCCAATCAGCATACGCCTTCTACAACTCTAGAAGGATTTGACCATAATGTGATTCTTTCAATTGAGCAATCTCCTTCTCAAGTAACCATTTGCAGCAAGACTCCAAAAAAAAGAGGGAGAAAACCCAAGGGAGAAAAAACTAAAGTAGAAATAGCAGTCGGGATTCAATCCACTCTGGATGGGAAATTCACTCCCTCTAAATGTTTGACGAGGAGAACCAAGGGTTCTTCTTGTCAAAAATGAAGATCATCTCTTGGAACGTCAAAGGTTTAAATGCCTCTGACAAATGAGGTAGAATCAAGCAAGAGCTTGCTTCTATGGCAGCAGATATTATTATGTTGCAGGAAACAAAGTTGTCGCAAGAGAATTATGAAAAAACAATTAACAAGTGGGCCCAGTGGAAATTTGTTCATAGGCAAGGGAATGGTGCTTTAGGAGGCCTTGCAACCTTATGGGATCCAAAAATTATTCAATGTCAGCTTTTAGACTAGCAAGATAACTGGCAAGTTTTAAACATTACAAGGTTTGATCTTTCTTTTATTCTGTTCAATATTTATGGGCCAACATCAACCCCAGACAAGTTTAGACTATGGCAGCAGCTAACACACTTAATTCAATCCCAAAACAACCCTCTCATCGTATTGGGTGGGGATTTTAATGCCATATTAAAACAATCAGAAAAGCAAGGTGGAATATGTCCACCTCTGAAGACAGTTCAAGACTTCTCCAATTTTATACAAGATAATAATTTAATGGACATTAAACCATCAAATGGATCATTTACATGGACCAATAAGAGAGAAAATTTCTCCCAAATAGTGGTCAGATTGGATAGGTTCCTTACTTCCCATGAATGGAATCTCTCAAACACTATCTTCCAGTCACAAATTTTGGCATGCCCAGGATCAGATCACTTTCCAATTGCCATTCAGCTAGTCTTGCCATTGGTAAATCAAGGTTTTAAACATCAACCATCATTTAAATTTGAGAGGATGTGGCTCCGACATCCAAAATTCTTGCCTTTGCTGAAAAATTGGTGGTCTTCTGCTCCATTATGTCAAGGGTCTAAAATATATCAGTTTGCTTCAAAAATGAATAGTGTTAAAAAGAAGATTAAAAAATGGAATGAGACAGTTTTCAAAAATATATTTGCAGAAAAAGAGATAGTTAAGAACCAGCTGCAAGATATATTGGATAACACAATCAAGAATGGTATGGACAATGATAACTTTTTCAAACAAAACAAGCTTCAGCGGGAGTGGGAAGAGCTTTGTCAAAGAGAAGAGATTTATTGGCGCCAAAAATCCTGAGAATTATGGTTAAAAGATGGTGACAAGAATACTAAATATTTCCACACCTCAGCTAAGAATAAGAAAGATGCTAACCGTATCTTTAACATTAATAAGGTTGATAATGGACAGCCAATTACAGATGCTCAGGGTATTCAAGAGGAAGGGGTCAAATACTTTAAAGGTTTATTAACATAGCCTGATTTGCCAGCAGTACATGAAGCACAATTCCAAGATATTATCAACGTGATCCCTTCTCTAGTATGAGAAGCAGATAACTTAGTATTAATGGCTCCATTCACTTTTCATGAGCTAAGGAAGGTAGTATTCTCCTTACCGCCAGATAAAGCTCTTGGGCCAGATGGATTTATAGCATTATGTTTTCAAGCAGGTTGGGAATTCTTAGGTGGGGAATTGTTGGGAGTGATTGAAGAATCCAGGAAAAGTAAAGAAATGTTAAATTACTTTAATACGAAAAATATAGCTATTATCCCCAAGGTCAAATCTCCAAAGAATTTTTTAGAATTTAGACCAATCTCACTTTGTAACACCATATACAAAATTGTTACAAAGGCTATATATTTAAGAATGCAATATATGATTCCCAAATTAGTCTCTCAAGAACAAGGTGGTTTTGTGCCACGTAGAGAAACAATGGAAGGAGCCATAGTTTCTCACGAGGCTCCTCACTCAATCAACTCTTCCAATGCGTCAAGCTTCGTCATTAAACTAGACATGATGAAAGCTTATGACAGAGTCTGCTGAGAGTTTTTATTTAAAGTCCTTCATAAATTTGGATTCTCAAAAAGTTGGTGTAAATGGATAAGAGCATGCCTCTCGGGGGCATGGTTCTCAATCATCATTAATGGAGTACCTACTGGGTTCTTTTCTTCGACACAAGGAGTTAGGCAAGGAGATCCCTTATCTCCGGTATTATTTATTTTGATGGTAGAAGCATTCAGCAAGTTCATTCACCAAAAGCATGTTCTTGGTCATTGGCAAGGCACGATCATAGGTAACTCAAGCATCTCAATCACACATTTATTATTTGTTGATGACATGCTGTTGTTTGGTACATCAAATGTTGTAGAGGAAAAATAAATTAAATAGGTCTTAGACACATATACTGTTGTCTCGGGTCAAAAGATCAATGAGAATAAATCAAAAATTTATCTCTTCAATACAAACCATGTCATATATACAAGGATAGTCAATATTTTGGGCTTTTCACAAGACTTTCTTCCTTCTGTGTATCTAGGTATTCCTTTCTTCATGGGTGCTAACAAAACAAGCTATTGGTCTCCTATCATTGAACAAATCAAATCTAGAATTGTGGCTTGGAAAGCCAGATGGTTGTCTCTTTCAGGTAAAATATTGCTTGTCAAAATAGTCTTGATGGCAATCCCAAATTATTATCTTTCAGTTTTAAAATACCCTTCTTCAGTAGTTCAAACCATCCATAAGTTGATTCGGGACTTCTTATGGAGTGGGAACATAAATGGAGAAAAGAAAATACCACTTGTTTTGCTCCAAGAAATGGCACAAGTGAAGAGTTTGGGTGGAGCTGGAATACATGATCTTGTGCAAAGGAACAAAGCATTTGGTGCTAAATTAATATGGCAAATGTATTCTAAACCGCAAAATAAGTGGTGCCAAATTATGCAATATAAGTATTTGGATAATGCCTCCCCATCTAGAATATTTTCTATTCAAGACCCCCCAGTAGGATCATCAGTATGGAACTTTATGATGTCTTCCAGAGACATTGTCACTAACTACATCTCATGGGAAGTAAATTCAGGTACCCGAGTCAAGTTTTGGAGAGATTCTTGGAATGGATCCCCTCCACTTCTCAACCTAGACCCATCAGATATTCTAGTAACACATTCTGAGAACACATGGGGCAAATATCTGATTGACTTTGTATCTACAATTTGTTTATTCTCCAAAAAAGTGATTTGGAAGGATCTGAGTGAGTTGTTGGTTTCTCCTTTGGCACAAGATAGACTTCGCCAAATCTTCTCATCACTAGTAGTGTATATCTCAAGGAAGGATGACTGTGTAATTTGGACTCTAGGAAATAATGGCTCCTACTCAATCAAAGAAGGTTACAGGCTTATTCAGAAGATAGAAAATAATAAAACTTCCTCTCGGGCTTTCTCTTTTTGCTGGAATCGATTCACATTACCTAAGGTTGGTTTCTTTGCATGGATAGCTTTGTGAAAGAGAGCACTCACAAGTGACAGGTTATCGAAACTTCACATTTCATAGCCATTATCAATTGCCACCTTTGTGACCAAGAACTTGAAGATGGAGACCATCTTTTCTTGAATTTCCCCTTCGCCCAGAAATGCTGGATGTTTACTTTGGGAAAACTACAGTACTCCACACCTCTGCCAAACAAATTGTGGGGTCTTTTCCAATCTTGGCCTGAGCTGTACTCCAACTCCTTTTTCTCACACATTTGGACTTGCATCCCGGTGATCATTGTCTGGGCCATTTGGTGGGAGCGTAACAAACGAATCTTCCGGCAGACTCCTTCAACTATTGATAATGTCTTGAACACCATTGAAAAGTCCATATCCGAAGTGGTGAATTATAACCATTCTTTTAACAAATGTAATCTAGTTTTGTCTCAATGGGACACAAACATCCTTCGACACTGGAAATATTTAACCATTCCCACTGGTTCATACCAAAGAGCAAATCCCCCTTCTTCAACATGCAGAGATAAGGTGCATTGGATTCCACCGATAATTAATTTTGTCAAACTAAATTTTGATGGCTCATCCAGAGGTAACCCAGGCATTTCAAGTGCAGGAGCATGCATTTGGGATCATTATGGTAAGGTTCTAGCAATAAAAGTGGATACCCTGCCCCCAGGATCAAACAATTTAGCAGAAGCTTATGCCCTCTTTATTGACCTAGTACTGGCTAAACAAGGTGGATATCGATTTGTACAAGTGGAAGGTGACTCAATGGTTGTCATTTCAGCATGTATAAAAAGAGAGTCACATAATTGGTGACTGACATATATTTTAACACAAATCTGGCAACTCCTTGACTCCTTTGAAGAAGTCCTCATTTCACACACCCTTCGAGAAGGGAATGCACTTGCTGATTTTCTAGCAAATATGGGCTGTGACGGCTCCACTGTAAATGATTTTGATCCCACCCACGTCATTAATATTAATCAAGATCTCCAAAAATTGATTGTTGATGATATTAGAGCTTGCCGTCATCTACAGTGAGATGCATAGTACATTATGAAAGATAGAATTAAAAATGACAGTGTAAGGGTAATAATTATCATCCCTCAAATCGGTTTCTGGCAGCTTGCATTTACCAAATTCCATGATCATGGTATCTATTCGGGAGTACATCTTACACAATTTCTACTAATGGCCATGTGATTTTGGTAAAATTTAACATATGGCAAACTACACATCACTAGCTTTGGGTATGGTAAAGATCATGCTTCAGTGTGTGAGTAATGACATAAGTGTGTGAACTCTTCAGGAGAGTTAAACTTGATTTGATTTCGCATGTGTGACAGGAATTGAAACCGCTTCTTAATCAACATTTATGTCTCATTGTTTATCCACTACATTTCCAGCACTCTTCGCATTCTACCCTGTTCTATATAATATGGATTCCTCATTAGCGGGGTGCCCGAATTGCATTTCCTGTCATGTGTTTCATGAAGAGTTACTCCCGGGGAATTTTAGAGTGTGCATTCCGTCGGAGCTTATGGAGTGCCCTCTCCCCACATATGTTGACGACACCAATTTAGAGACTATCTTCATCACTCACTCCTCTAAGATTCGTAGTGCTATCTGATGAGTTATTGGTGAGAATGTTCTTACACCAAAATTTTCACAAATTCTCTTCCCGTCTCATTTGGTTTCAATTTTCTTGTCCAATGCCCTTGATGTGTTGCAATCGGTAGAGCTTCTAACATTAATCACGAATAGGATAATTCACCCACATTTTATTGAAAATGACAAGTTCATGAGGGTCGTACAAATGTATAATCTATGGCATGGAGAAGCTTTTATCGGTGGCTTGTTTCCTCGTTACCTGTTGATGGCCTCCCATGAGCACATGCTAATATATACTTGTGCCAAAAAATCCCTTGAGTGGCATAGTTATAGAATTTTTAGAAACACTCTGCAAATGGTATCACCGGTTCTTGGCCGCAAACTTGAAGTCTCCTTCCGGGGGTTAATGAATGCTCTGCTAGATCTACTCAATGTTCAAGCTTCATCGACACCTTTTCTTAGAGCCCAGAAATGTTCTCCCAATGTTATGGTGGCACCACATCATAGCACCCTTGTACCAGATCTCAATTACCATGCATCAATTGGTACCCAAACAGAGTCTTCCCAAAACAAGCCTGCAGATACATTGTGTCATGTTGCTCACCAGTGGCAGTCAGATACTAATGGTTGGGAGTATTTCAACACCCCATTTCCCTCTGTTGGTTGGGATTCGGCTCAGCCCAATTTAGGCCAGAATGATATGGACATGGTGGAGTAGGGGAATTGATTTGATGTTTGCCTTGGTCATATTGTTACATTGGCAATTTTTGTGTTTTCACAAGTTATCACTTATGTTGATTCGGCTTTCAGAGCCCAAAATATGATTGTAATTAATAACTAAAATCTTGCATACAAAGATTTCGGTCTATGTAAACAAACTATATTATTGCATGTATAGGGCCATGATCCTGGGATTTCTTCCTGGTTCTTCCACAGGGGAGCCCTTTGAATTAGATTTTTATATAATATATATGGTGGCTTGCCACTTTTGCTTTAAAAAAAAAACACTAAAACATTTCACTTGTAGAAAACATCTCCCAATCTTAAACTTCTCAAATAACCATGCAAACTAAAAGACCATAAATCCAAGAATTCAAATCGGTAATGTTCATACTTTCTAAAAAAAAAAAAATTCACAAAATTTTATATTTATATTAATATTAACTGGTTCAAAAGGGCTCCCGGAGAAAGAACCAGGAAAGAAAACTCTGTTCATGACCCATCAATTTACAAAATGAGCTTCAGATCCTCAAAATATTCCCTAAACTATCCAAAGCCCCAAGGTCATAAATAGACCTGGTTACAAATTTAAAATAGACCCCCAATACAAAATGGCACAATGTCTCTGCATTAAAACATATACAAGGTAATAATTCTGAGACTTCCCCAAAACCTCGGGCCAATTTGAAGGCTGAATTACATTACAGGAACCCCATTACCCAATTACAATTTTATGCACAAAATAAAGTGCCAAAATACAATCATATAGTAATGGAAAGCCCTGTGAAAGTAATTTTGAAGCTGAGGACATTTATGAAGCAAAGAAAAACCAATGATAAAGGCCGAGGAAGAAAGAGGGAAGATGCCATCCCATATCCATATTAAACCTGATAAATGGGCCGCTCAAGAAACCTGCACGAAGATGTTAGTCGAGACAAAAAATATATACATTATGGCATCTAGCACATCACAGATCATAACCACCACAACTAAAATGTGAAGGCGGAAACAAGAATAGAGAACTCCACAATCTATCAGCTTGAGAGACAAGAGGATCTCCCTGAACCCAAAGGACCATGAGGTGACACCAAAGTACGAGCAAGGGAGGAGGAAGGTGAATCTGAAACACAAACAGGGGAGGAGGAAGATCCAACTGACAATGGCACCGAAGTATGCGCAGGAACTGCCAAAGGAACAAAATTACTGCCAAGTGAATTTCCATCCACCAGAGGAGAACCAGAACCCAGACTTGAGGCATGACCATGTATCAACATACCAAGAAGAGCATATGTTTTTTCAAAAGCCTTTCCTCTATGACCCACATCAAAGGGAGTCCTATTAAGTAAGTGATCGAGAGGCATAATAGAAGAAGAGGCAAGACAATCTTTTACAGCAGCAAGCAACATGATATACTTGTCTGAATTAAAAAAAAAGATGACGCAGAAATACACCACCAATGTGAGAATCTTCTAACTAGAAATTATATTTCTGGACTGCTAAAAGCAACCCATTATCTTGAAAAAAATATGGAAAAATAACCCAATTCGCAATAGACAACAACAGAGTCCAAGATTGAGATACATCCAAAATGTTAGAGTAGAAAATTGAAACAATTTTAGATGGAAATATAATCTTTTTAAAACAAGGAGACAATGCCGAATCCCCAATCAGCCTTCAGATACATCTAGCACATTTCAAGCAATGAAAAATAAACATGGAAGCCAAAGAATCATCTAAGATGTTACCTTTGAAAGGAACTTCAAGAGCAGAGCTTGAAAATCAGACTCAAAGATTCAATGGTCTGAATTCGTTAGTGTATCTATTTAAAGCCATGAAAACAAACTCAAAAAGAAGAGGCTAGACTGCAAAAGATAGAGTATAGCAACAGAGAGGGAGGTGAACAGGTTATAATGACGCAAGAAGCCATCATGAAGGGCAGTTCCCCATTCATAAACATGATTGAAAATAGTACCAACTTATATTGAATGTACAGAGGAAATCAAGAAATGATAGGAAACATAAAGTGACAGAGAGTATAATTCGTGCGGATGCCATCATAAAGTAATCAAGCATAAGGATAAGTTGTGTCACCTCTATTTGTAATAAATAAAACATCAAGTAGAAGGGGTGACAAGAAATATAATACATGCGAAGAGTTTTAAGAAAAAGCAGAAAACAATTAAGTTGATGACACGAGTGGAAACATAATGCCCAAAATAAGGTGAGTTGCCAAATAATAAACCCGAGATGGCATAGCACACATAGGTAAATAAATGAGAATCTTGCAAGATCAAAAACCAAAGATCTCTTTAGACATCGAGGACATCGGCATTAAGATAGGAATATCAATGAAGTTAAATAGAATCAATATGAATCAAATAAAAAATGGAGGGGTGGGAGACCAGGGATACAAGGGAAGAAGGATAAAAGAGGTGAGATTCATTGGCACCTAAATTAGCAAGCAAATCTACTAAACAATTACCCTCTCTAAAGGTGTGGGTTAAGAAGCAATCCGAGAATGAGTCTAGAAGGGACCAAATCTGAGACAAAACATAATAGATGTGCCTTGAAAAGGAAACTCTTTGAACACAAGCATTAATAATCATTGAAGAATCACCTTCAACATGAAGGAATTTGACATTCAATTTCTTAGCTACAGAGAGACCATATAAAAAAGAAAGGGCTTAGGCCAGATTGTTAGTTCCTGAGGGGACAGGTCAAGCCTCGAGGTAAAGAACCAAACCAAGGCAGTCACACAGCACAAAACCTATCCCTGACTTACCTGGATTACCTTTTGTCATGCCCCGCAAGGGAACCGGGAAGAGAACAAAGATTCTCTTTGTAAAGAAAACCTAAGCAAAAATTTATTTATTTTTTTAAATTTTCAAAACAATAATATGAACAAAACCTAAACTTAGTTTCCTCCAAGGTTCCCTTTTAATTAATGCATGATTCATTTAAGGCCATTAAGTAAACTAAGAACAAGATAAAGTTCTCAAAACAAATTACATCATATCTTTAAGAAATACAAAATATTTTCATTTCAACTTTCCATTTAAACATCTATATTCCTAAGTATCCTTTATGAACAATATAACTTTTTAAAATCAAATAAAACTCATCTAAATACATTGCACATATACTACATAACTTGGAATGTTACAAAATCCTTTTTCTTTTCCAACATACATCTTAAACATAAAGTTCACATTTCCCTTTTCCCTTTTTCCTAAGTCTACCCATACATCATTTTGAATCACATCAATGATTACATTACATTCATCTCCTCATGGGAGGTAACAATAATTTTACAAAATGAAATATAATTACAAAGCCTTCATTCTTCAAAACTGGTACATAAGCAAGCATGAATCTCCAAACACTGCATCCGCCAAAGATACCTCGATAAAAGATTTACCACCCAACCATGTGGATACCTAAAAGGCCCACTCCCCCGTGCTAGGAGATAAACACCAAGCCCACAAAGAAGTAACTTACTAGGTTTTTACAAAGGGTTGAATAACAATTCCACAAATGAGGTTCACTTCACAAGGGTTCTAAGGTTTGGGTAGAAAATCCTAAGCAACAACCTAAGTGAGTGTCATCGCATAGCCCTCACCCCTTGGGTTGTCCTGGTACTAGCCACACTGGGCCCCGGCCCCCAAGTAGGCACATGCGGAATCGAATGCCTTTCGTATAGACAAGCGCCATTCGATCGTACCTACGCATAGGTACCTTCTCCCACTCCCATCCATAGCCTTTACTAGCACTAATGGCATGGGCGAGGCACATTTAATCTTTTTAATGTTTTAACCCATTCCCATAAGTTTAATTAAGTTTTCACTTGTTAAATAACTCTTCAGTCGGTTATCCTGGTCTAGCCACTTTAGGGCCCCGGCCCCGCACCGAGAGCCACTCACTTAGGGGTTCTTAGGTTTCCTACCCTTAACCCACATGTCACAATCACATCACAAACATAGTAAAACATATCATAAACACATTTGTAAGACTACATCAAAGAGTAGAAACTAATAAGATAGTTTATGAACGTTTAGGGAAATTAGGAACGTTTAAGGATATTTAGAATGTCCTGATCCTTTAGACAACCCTAACCCTAAACTACTTCCTAAACACATCCTAACCCTATTAAGGCATCTAAATGCACTGGACATAACCTCTGCCAAACACATTTAAGGTTTTCACAAATTTCCATACACCAAAATAACGCTTCTTAGATTTCAGTCTAGGCCTGACATTTGACTAATCTTGAAATTTGGCTAAGTCTGGTTTTATGAAAATCTAAAATCTAAAAATCACAAATTTATAAACTAAACTATACTATGAAATTCCTACTAAATAATAACTAAATTTAATAGAAATTTCAATATTCCAAATTTAATATTCACTAAAAACAAACTACCACAAAATAATAAAAGAAAACAAAATAGATTTAAAGTCATTTTTAAATAGGCTATTTAGTATTTCATTATTTTATTTTCCTCCTACAATCTCTCCTTATTTTTCTCCTATATTTCCTCCTTATTATTTTCCTATAATTTTTCCTATATTTCCTCCTTATTATTCTCCTATAATTTCTCCTATATTTTACTAAAAGTTTAAATGATTTTACTAAATGTTATTGACATTTTATTTTATTATATTTTTTTAAAAATAAAAATAAAACATAACTCAAATGTTTTATTGAAACATATATATTTCAGAAACCAAAATAATATTTATATTGTATAAACGTCACCAAATGAATTCATATTAAAATGTTAAAATGTTTGTATTGATCGAATATTAAATGACGGAATAATATAATAATATAGCATTTGTATTACACTAATACAACATTTGTATAATGTACAGACGATTGACAAAATAATATCATACTACACACACTATTACCAATAATGCAATGATGTTTCACATATTATAATAATACATTTAATACTTCAACATTCTGTAATAATATGTTATTGCAGAATACATTAATCTATCAACCGTCTGCAATAATATACTATTACAAAACACATTAATATATTCACCCTACACCATACAATAATAATACGACATTACACCTATGTTTTGCAATAATAACACACATACAGAAACTTTCAACCAATCTAAAAATCACATTCATACTATTAAATTAAACCTATTTCTCAGGATGGAATCCAACCTGGAGTCCTGCAGAATCCGGTTGATGAAGATGAATCCTTCCTCTCTGTCTCTTTCCAGCAAGCCTCAAACTCTTCCTGGATGAACTCTCCAGCCTTTATTTTCCAAAATCCAAATGCCAAACTTTTCTGAATCTCCCCAAATTTTTCTCTGGCAATCATAATATATATCTCTCTCTATATATATATATATTTTTTCCTCCCCTCCCTTACACAAGAAATCTTCCGGTAAATAAAATGGAGGTGGTGGTTGCACGGGTAAACCAATTGTGCAACCATCCCAACCTCTCACCCGTTAATAATATAGTTAATAATATGGTTAATAATATGGTTTGTAAAACCATTCCCATAAGGGGTAATCATATTTTATTTAATAAGCTTTTAATTTTATTTTTTTTTGTCTCCTAAATTTAAGGATGACAAAATAGAGAATATATTCTTAAATATTAATTTCCTAACTTACTTAGCCATGGTAATAGAATTTACCAATCCTATTTACCACTAATAAGAATAACATAAGAATAATTTCCTTCACACAAATAATTAATTTATTATATAATAATATATATTAATATATGTATTCATAGGCATATGTGTGCACCCATATGCTTATGGTACATATACCATAAATCATACACATTATTATTAATATTAAATATTAAAATAACATTATTATAAAATATATTATTTATTATTAATGATATTAAATCTCATGATTTAAATCACATACCAACTCGTTCACACTAGTATGCATATACATAACTTTTAATAATGATAAATTACTAAGTCATACCTATCAAAAATCTACTTACAACTTTGAACATGCCATGAAGACAAGACCTAGCTACCAGATCCACAAATCAACCAACTACAAGATCACATAATGCCTCCACACAAGGGACTAACTCGACACCTCCCACCTAAGGGTAAAAGGATCAAAGGTGAGGTTTCTTCCTGTGGAACCTGGTGATATCTCCGTAACAACAACAACGATTGAGGATTTTGAGAGATCGCTCAGACCTGTGAAGCCAGGTGGAGACGATACCCGATACCTGCAATCCTGCATCACCAAGAAGAGATACATACATATACATATGGATATACAAATCAAATATATGCAAGTAGATGACTAGGATCGATACATCGTGTGGACCTCAACTGAGTGAGCAACTACGACTTCGTCCTGAGTCATAAAAACACATCAGTCACATATCCATGCAACATAGAAGATCATGATAATGGTTAGTATTTAAATCATTGGGTTAGATCCATAAGACATATAAAATAGATGATTTTCAAATCTCATAAACATATAAATGATATAACCATAAATGAGCATATTAATCATCTGATAAACATAACATCATCCATAAAGCATAAACGTAAATGTATAGTCCTAACCATCACAATAGAATGTCCAAATCAGAAAGTCCAAGTATCAGCATAGGAGAGGTATTACACCTTTAGAGGAACCATCAAAATTAAGTTTAATAAAGCCACTTTGAGGGGGGGACCATTTAATTGAAGCTCTAGGGTGCATTCTTTCTTTAGGGCATAAGGGAAAAGGAAGGGGAGGAAACATCAAACCCTGCCATTCCTTGGCAATAATATTATCCCAAGAAGAAAAGACATGATCACCTTTAAACTTACAAGTATAAGCATTAGTAACCTCAACAATAGAGTGATGAAGCTTATTGAGAACAACATCAATGGTGGAGGGAGAATTTCAAAAAATCTGCTTGTTTCTCTCCCACCAGATAGCCCATAGGACCAAAGAAGGAGAGAAAATCCAAATACAGGCAAACATAGACTTAGGGAACAAAATTGGCCAAGATTGGAAGAGGTCCCATACAGACAAAGGAAGGGGCATAGGAAAATCCAATTTTTTTAGAACAAATAACCAACATTCTTGGGCAAAGGGGCAATTGAGGAAAAGGTGATCAGAGGATTCTTGAGCCTGATTGCACAAAACACAAAGAAAAGAATTGGTAATATTGAGTCTAGATAATCTCTCACCTATAAGGACACGGTTCTTCAAAACAAGCCAGGAAAAATAGCCTACCTTAGGTAAAACTGACTTATGCTAGAAAAAAATAAAAGCCCTTTGTTTAGATTTGTTATTTTGAGTATTTTGAACTATCTCATAACCCAACTTGACCGTGTAATTTCCATCCAAGAATGGGGCCCAAAAAAGGCGATCAGGAGACCTAGAAAAGAAAATAGATTGGGAAAAAAGAAATTGATTAGCAGTAATGGCATCCTAAGGAGAAATAGGAAGAAGGGAGAAGTCATTCCATACAACTAAACTAGAATGAATAGAAACTGCAGATACATAACTAGTAAAATTGAAACCCCAATGTGAAGAAGCTACTTCCTAGATTTTTAAGAAAGGTTGGAGAGTGCATAAAGGCGGCAAGCCATTCCATGAGTCAAGACAAAAATTAACTGACTCACCATTGTAGACTTCCCATGAGATAGAAGATGTAATAATATGTCTATATTTCATCGTAAAAATCCAAATGGCCAAACCTTTTGGAGGGTCAAGAGCAGAAAATACTCTAGAAGGATCTAAATTATCAAGGTATTTCTCCTACATCAAATGACGCCATTTAATGTTAGGTTGAGAAAACAATTTCCAAACCATCTTACCACCAAAAGCCAGATTCTAAGATGACAAATTATGAAGACCCACTCCACTAGTCGAAAGAGAAGAAGCCATGTCTGAGAGTGATACAAGTGGGATTTTCCTTTCTCTAGACATGTTGGCAGTCCAAAGGAATTCCCTAATTAGTTAATCAATTTGAGTGATAACTGACTTCGGAGCTTGAAGTACTGAAAAGTAGTAGTTAGGAATGAAAAAATATATTTGATTGCTTTCTTATGTTTGGTTGAGGCATGAAAAAACTTGGTGTTCTGATCACCTGATTGCAGCCATAACTCACAAGACTTTTGTCTCCAATATTCTTCTTCTCTAGCACATAGTTTAGACCACTCAGTCTGAAGGGTTTTCTGTGATTCAAAAGATTGAGGATCTAACCCATTGGTTATAATGTGTTGGTTAATTCTAGATAGCTCCTTCTCTACTTTTGATTTTTTCTCAAAGATGTTTTTAAAAACATTAATTTTCCAAGCCTTGATCAGGTTTTTGACAAATTGCATTTTTTTAAAGAATTGGAACATCATAGTCCCATTCTCTTGAGGAGCAGATTGCCACCATTGTTTTAAGAGAGAATGAAAAAGAGGATGTCTGAACCAAACTGATTCAAATTTAAAAGAGGATTTACGAAGACTCAACGAAGATAAATTAGAAGATTCAATCTATAACTGGATAGGGAAATGATCTAAATCAAAAAATGGAAAAATATCCAAAGATAAAGAAAAGTTTTCCAACTTCCAAAGATGAGAACAAAGAAATCTATCCAACCTAGCTGCTATTTGCAAAAAACCCGATCTACGATTAGTCCATGTATAAGAACCATTTGAAGGTATGATGTCAAAGAGGTCATTATCCAAAATAAAATTATTGAAATCAAACACCACACAATTAGGAGGATTTATTCCCCCTTTCTTTTCATTTGGACCCAAAGTATCATTAAAGTCCCCAGCTAAAAGAAATTTGGAATTCGGGAATTGTTGGATAACATCAGTTAGAGATTGCCAGAGGAGAAATTTAGCAGGTGTTGACGTGGGCCCATAGAGGTTAATTATGAAGAAGGATAAGGGAAAATTCTTGACACTTAATAATTTCCAATTAGAACCTGCTTGAAGGGGAAATAATGAGACCTTCTTATAATTCCACAAAACTGCCAACCCACCTGAGGCACCATTAGCAGGGACAGAGGAGCTCTACAATATACCCCATCTTCCCAATGAAGTATTAAAATTATCAGTAGACAATTTGGTTTCTTGGATTAGAATAATGTCACTTTGAGAAGAATCAAGCCTTTTCTTGACTCTATTTCTCTTGTTAGAGGCATTAATGCCTCTAACATTCCATGAAAATATCCTCATTGTGGACAAGGAGAACACTTAGTTCTCCTTGTCAAGCATCTCTTTGAAATAGAAAAATTTCTATCCAAGGTAGACTGAACACCAGCCTCTATTTCTTCCAAAGCCTTAACTACTTTAGACTTCCTGCCTCTAGTCTTAGGCGTAGGAACATTAATCTTGGGAGATAAAGGAGTTTGAACAATAGATGCTTTATCCATTTTTTTTCTCGGGGAATCCTTTTGACCAATATAAAGGGAAGATTTAGAATGAAGGTCAGAATCCAAAACTAAAGAACAAGCCTCAATACCATGAGATTGGAGTGAATCATCCTCATTAGATGGAACCAAGCCAAAAGGGGGACTTGCAACAGCAACAGGGGAAATGATAGGATTAGCTTGATCAAGTTGTCCAGAAAAAAAGAGGGAATCAGCATGATCATCTTGATAATCTAAGAAGGAATAGGAAGATGATATTAAACCAATAGTCTTTATCTATCTGAAGATTATTCTAAAAATGAATAGTTGAAATAACCTTTGTAGCCATAAGATCAGCATATTCAAAAGTTATCTTGTGAAACTTGAGTGGATCCCTGGAAAACATTAACTTGTTAACAATGGAATTCATCATTAAAGAATCCAAACTCTTGGAGTGAGACTTGGGAAATGGGAATGGGGATGTCTAAATTATTGCTTGCAAAAAATCAACACCTGTGAAAACAGAGGCAAGCACTAGAAGATACCATCTTAGCATGCTAACAAAAGAGAAAATAGAAGCGAAAGAAAAAGAAGAAAATTGATCCAGTTGAACCACTTTTAGATCTGAATTTAATGGGACCTGATTAAGCAGGATATGTGACTATTCATCTATCTTATTAGAAGAAGTCAAAATGTCTACTTTTGGATGAGGGACCTCCTCAGAATGTGAAGGTTCATTAATATTGGATGCATTCAAAACTGAGTATTCATTTCAACCCACCATTGAACATTTTGCAGGGAAAGAAGTGTGATCTTTACAAACAACTAAGTTTGAGAAATTTGGATCTTTACATTGATTCGTAAAATGGCCCAATAGGTTAGCATAATGTGATATGGTTTGCACATCCTGGATAATAATATGTTGATTCCAAGAGCCCCATTTAGATTGTAATTCAATATTTTTGGGAAGGGGTTTAGAAGAATCCAATAGAAGACACACTCGGATAGATCTATGAAGCTCTTCAAAGGGAAGTAAATCATGACGAGTAAATGATCCAATCTTATTCGTAATAGCTTCAATAATATTAATATCCCTCTATTCAATTGGTAAGGATGGCATCTCAATCCAAAAGGGGATTAGGGCACACGCAGACTCATCCATCTTAAAGTTGGGAATCCATGATACCAAATAAATACCCAAACCCTTGCAGAACCAAAATTTACTACAAAGAACATTATTACGAGCAGTAGATGAATTAAAAATAGCAATAAAGAAATTAGCAGCATGATCCATATAAAATAAATCAAGTAAACCAAACCACTTCGTGAAATCCCAAGAATGAAAACCTATAATGGGAATGAATGAATAGGTCTTACCAATAAGGGAAAATTCTTGCACGTGTGAAACCTGAGGTGCTAGTAAACCATCTTCCAAAAAGAGCACCACTTTAGAATTATATACCTGAGAAGAAGTATCTTTGTCTTGATCTGAGGGAAATGAACTAGTTCCATGAGGATTCTGATTATGCATCGGCTTCAGCTGAGAAGAAGTATCTTTGCATTGATGTGAGGGAAACGAACCAGTCCCATGAAGATTTTGATTATGCATTGGCTTCGGGTGTGCATGGACCCTGGAAGTAGGGTAAACAGGGATATCCAGAATGCCCTGATGAATCTAATTATGAAGTGGTCATAGAGGAGAAACCCTAGGTTTAGACTGAGGAAGCCGATTATGAGAAGGGAGCTGGTGAGGCTAAACAGGGATGTTTTTAGGAGAGGAAACAAAAGACAAAGGCTGAACCATCAACGAATTAGGCCAAGAAACAAAATAAGGGGCATTAGGGTCAAAATTCCCAATGTGAACACCATTAATATTAGTGATAGGCATTGGTAACAAAGGTCCCAAGCAAATGTCGATAGAAGGCTGCAAGCGAGGTTGGCAAGGAGGAGGAAAAAACTTCCTTCTACCAGATCTGGTAAGAAGGCCATTGTTCGAAAATTTACCAAACTGTAATTGGGGGTTACCATTATTTTGCCAATGGTTACCTGAACCATTAATGTGCCAAGATTTAGAATCCCCAGTTGTCAACGAAGGTTGGTGATATCTAACATTTGGTGCCCTGTGATTGTCTTGCAATTTGTGCTCCTTGTGGGCATTCCAAAAATTGTGCCCTTGCCTTACATTCTTCCACTCCTGCTGATCTTGCCGCCCAACATTTCACTCCTGCTTTTTTCGCTCCCCATTTTCCTCTTTTATTTTTTCATACTTTCTAAAATATTAATAGTACTTTATAATTGAAATATCTCTATGGTTGGAAAAAAAAAATGGTTAATCCTTATAAATCATCTAAGAAATCCTCTCAAATGATCTATATTATTTTTAAATATTTGTTTCATTACTATTAGCCAAAATGCTATACCTTTTAAAGTCAACATTATTCTCAAATAGTAAATTTACTTGAGGTACTATGTAAAGCTCAACTCACAATGGTGTGAGGGACTAGATTGTGTTTCCTTTATTTGTTTTAGAATCTTATCAAGGGGTACTTCCCTAGGCCACTTGAATATTGATTTTAGTCTTATAAATTTATACAAATTTTAGTTTTATTCCATATTTTACTTTCACTTTCATATGGATTTTAGTCTTATAACTTTTATATTAATTTTATCTTTATTTACTCTTTTACTTCTTGGAGGAATAGACAAGACTACTATTTGAATTTCTCAGCTCTTCTACTAGTCATATGTCTTGCTTTCAAGTGTCTCAAGATGTGAAATTGAGTACAAAGAAGAACATATCTAAGATTGCATGAGAACATAAATATTCTTGCAAATTAAAACCTTGCAATTTTACTTTGGTTATAACTTCTCACTTAGTTCAGTATTTAGATGTTTGATGAGAAAAGAAAAGCCTAATATTTCACTACATTCCATTGAGATAACCCAGGAGATATTAACCCAAAACATGTTACTAAGTTTGCAGAATAATTATTTTTTTAAGAGTTTACAAACAATATTCAATACAAAGTGGAAGCAATAACATAAAGTTAATTCATATTCATATACACAATCTTATTTACAGATTATAAATCTCAAGGGTTCCTTGATGTAGAATTACATAAATACAATTAAATCTATTAAGTACAATAATCATATAAATCTTCTACATAATGAAACTAAAATACATCTCATCAAGAATAAATAGATACATCTGAACCATAAGGTATACATGATAACCCACATCCACTACACAAGTCGTAGTGTATGTAAATATAATTTAAGTACAAATACAATAAAAATGAAGAATAGGAACAAATCTCCAATGATGAAAGAATAAGAAGAAACCGCGACAAGGATCATCAAACATTGGTACATGAACATCAAAGTCTCAAATGGTAAGAGAATCAGTACCTCCCGACCTTGTGGAAACCTATGGTTCCACTTCCACCATGCTGAGGAGATAACATTAGACCCCACTTGGATAACAATATCAAAACCAATCACCAGGTAGTACTAAGCAAGGGATCCTGAAAGCTTCCTATCTCAAAGGTAAAATTCAAAACACAAAGATACAGATACTAATCTAGAGGCAACCAACACATGTAGGAAACCTAAGATTAAATCAAGGAAGTGTCATCAGATATGTTAAGCCCTTGGAATGATCTAACTGGACTCTAAATCTCAAGTGTGAACATATGCAGAAATCAAAATCCTCTCATGTAGACAAGGATAACCAATGATGCAAGAACTCACCGTCACTACTAGATGGAAAAACATCTTCTACCACTCTCATCCTTAGCTTATACTAGCACTCAAGACATGGACGGGGAACACATTATCTTATTAATTCATTTTAAAACGCCATTTAATATATTATATTATCACTTATTAAGTAACTTACTAAGGATATTCAAGTAGCCTCTTTTGGGCTCTAGTACCTCCAAAGCAAGCCACTTCCCCTCTAACACTTAGATAACCTACCATAAGCTCATAAGTCTCAATAAAATCTAATAGATCATCGTGAATCATAAAATTCAAGATCTAGTTCCAAAATATCACAGGAACACACATTTAACCAAATTCCATCACATATAGATCATAACATAATCAAGAGCTTCCATAAGGTTGGGTTATAACAAAATCAAATGTCATACAAGTATGCAACTCAAACAAACATAAGACATTTACCCTAACCTTTCCTCTGGTAACAATCCTAAAAAGGATGACGTAAAAAGAAAGGATTCCCTCTTAACCCACAATCACAGAAGGAAAACAATTGAATAAGAATTTATTTATAATTAAATAATTTTTAAAACACCATTTCAAAAATTAATTTATTGAAATAATCACTAACACAACTATAATTATATTCCTAATTATTCTTCTTTATACATGAAAAATCAATTTATACAAAGAAAAAAATAAATTGATTTCAAATCCATAATTACTAAATTTATATAATTACAAAATTATTGATAATGAATCTTAATTAACTTACACTAAAATAAAAATTTATTTTATTATTTTATTATTATTAATAATAATGAATAATAATTTCATTATGTGGACCCGTCAGTTTCATTTGAGGACACAGCCTCCACTTCACACTCTTGCGGATGCAGATGCCATTGTCATGCTAGGGTCCTTCGGTGATGTTTTTCTGTGGGTAAATTTTGATGAATTTTGATGTATATGCCAAATTTTGGATCACCTTTTTGGGATCATTTTTTTGGCTTGGGTTTTTATAGTATGCCACTTAGATGTTCTTTTTGGCTTGGGGTTTATAGTATGCCACTTAAATGTTTGTTCTTAGGTTTTGGTGATGTGGCACTTATATGTAATCCATATTTTGTAATTGGTTGTATATATGTTGGCTGAGAAGGGGGGTTTTCTTAGTACTTCTTTCCCCCTAAAGCCTCACTGAAGTAGGTATATATTAATAAAATTTAATGGCTTTGTCCATTTTTTCCAAAAAAAAAATTTGAATTAATATTAATATTCTTTATTAATAACTTTATGAATTAATAGTTGATTGAGAAATGGCTCTTTTCTCTACATTTTTTTCAACACTTGCGCACAAATTCTTTAGTGTGGTAAGCCTACAAAAATAATGGACTTACTTTATAGCTACTCGGTATGTGTGGCTTCCTCAGTCTAGAACCTAAAGGCTTACTCCTCCATGATGTTATCCTGATTTGTCTTCTATAGCTCCATTGGTGCTAAGGGAAGGTAGCAAGAGAATAATAGACTGCTTGTGCCCTAAAAGTAAACATTTTTATTCCTTGAGTCTAGGTAAGCTTTCTTTGCATGATGAACATTGGTCTATGGTAGTTTCCAAGAAAAACAAGAGGGCGGGTTTTCATTTGAGACCAGTAGGGTCCAATCCAAAATCAATGAAAAATGAAAAATTTATTTTATATTTCCCTTATAAAATCATTTTTCTTCTCTGCAATCCTCAAGAATAATTAGGAATAATCCTAGATCTGAAGAGCAGATTTCTCTGAATTCTGCTCCTTATTCTCCTCAACATAAAAGGCATAATTTAACATAGTTTTCCTCAAAGCAGAATGAAGCCTTAATGAACCCTAAGAAGTTTAATATTTCTCCTAAAATTTTCCCCTACTCGCCCCCTCCTCAAAGAATTAATCCCATGACTCTTCAAAAATATGAAACTTCGCATTGGCAGGGTGATGAGAGTGCCCTACTCTTAGAAATTGATTATGGTGTCATTGAGTGTACCCATGAGTTATTAAAGATGAAAGGAATATTTGTTTGATGTAATGGTTATGGAATTTCCTCAGAAAAAATTGCAGATTGTCTCCAAAAGGAATTCCCTAACCAGGTAAGTTTAGCTTTGCTCCGTGATGATTTTGTTTTTGTTTATTGCTATAACATAGAGCTGAAAAATAATTTTTTAAATAATGAATGCCCTAGCTTTTCAGGTTCAGATTTATCTATGATTAATTGGTCCCCTTCTTCTAATCTGAACCAACTAAAAGGTTTTTTAGTGGCAAGAGAAGTGAAACTTAAAGACCTTCCTATAGAATGTACAAACAAAATCATCCCCGGGGAAATAGGTAATAGGATAGATTCATATGTTAGATTTTTACACACTAATTATCCCCTCTCAGATATCATAATCATATTTAATATAGACATCTCTATTAAAGTATTGAAATTGATTACTATAACGAGTGATTCTTCCCTTTTTAGGGTTAGCCCTATTCTTATGACAGAATTAGTAGATGTAAAAAAGAAAGCCCCAATTATTAACAATTTGGTTCAAATTAGGAAAACATCCCTACTGACATCACTATCCAATTAAGAGAAGTAGGAGGTGGTTTCTTAATCAACATCCCCTCAAATTTAGTAGATGGCACTCATGCCCCCCTATCCAGTCTCTAAATAAGAATAATAATATCCCACATATTCCCTACTCATATCAAGAAACTCATCCCTCTTCATTTGAGGAGTAGCTAGTAGAATCGAAGATAATTGTGAAGGAAAGAAGAATAAATGACCACCCTAGTTTACAAATGCCTTACAGGAATAATCAGTCACCAGATCTAGGCTCTCCTTTCACCCCATTGAAAACCTATGATTTTCAAAAAGAAGCGGTTGAGGATCCTAATGACATTAGACTGGTTGATCCAAGAACAAACAATATTAGCTTAGAAGAATATAAGAGTTAACTGGTTCAGGTTAAAGACCAAGCGGTAGCTATGAACTAATTTGTAGAAAAGGAACTCAGCAACATTAAGGAAGGGACTATGGAAAGGGATAAATTTTGTAGGGATATTGAAATTATGGATAGGAAGGCTAGTAGGTCTCAAGCTAAAGAATTTAGTAGAGAAGAAAACAAATCAAATGATTTTCTTTGGAATACCCAGCTTGGTATGAGTAGCTTAGGACATGAAGGAAAAGAAGGATAATTAAGGAAAAATCTTACTGATAATTCTGACCTTTAGGAGAAGGATAAGATAGAGAAAATCATTGGCTTATTGGGACTTGGCCCCCTACTCGATGGTGAAGAAGGCCCTGAGAATGGGAAAAATATAGATATCCTACTAAGAATTATGGAAGCCTTGGAGAAGAAGGAGGAGGTCATGAATAAGGAAACTTTTCAGCCTAATGAGTTTCATTCTTGTGTTGATCTGAGATTTAAGTCTAAAAAGATAGGCAAAAGCTCTCCGGACTGTGCATTAGTACCAAAATCAAAAGGTAGGAAGTCCCTTAAGGTTGTGGGAGAAAAGGTAGGTCAGGATATAGGTCAAACCAAAATTATTGAATTCTTAGATGCATGGAAGGGGAAGTTCCTTCCCACTCAACAATGAAAATCATTACATGGAATGTTAGGGGTCTTAATGCCCCTAACAAAAAACACCTAATCAAAAGGCACTTCTCTCTCTTTGATTCAAAAGTAATTATGCTCCAGGAAACTAAATTAGACAAGGAAGGTTATCTATCTATGAAAAGGAAACTATGAGGATGGTAAATTATAGGCTCCCCATTAGTAGGGGCTTCAAGGGGTCTAGGTATTATCTGGAACACTTGGAAATGCAGTTTTGAACCTTTAGAAGCAAGAACAAATTGGATTAGTGGAAGGGTAAAAAGTATAAAAATAAAACTAAACTTTTTATTAATTACTATTTATGGACCCAAATTCCTCTATGAGAAGAGAGAAGTATGGAAAGAGGTAAACAATTACACTTTGGCACACTCCAATGAAACAATTATTATAGGAGGGGACTTTAATGCTATTTTGTGTGAGGCAGAAAAGGTTGGAGGATCAAATAAAATAACATAGACTATGAGAGAATTTAACTTATGGATTTATAACCTCGGGGCTATGGAAATAAGAATAGGAAATGGAGGATACACTTGGTCCAATAGGAGAGAAGACATAAGTATGATAATAGAAAAATTGGATAGGTTTTTCTTCTTAGTAAATTTAGTAAACTTCAACTTTGATATGAAAGCTAAAATACTTCCTTATTTAGGATCTGATCACTTCCCAGTAGAACTGGCTCTTATAGAAATCAACCTTCCTAATAAGAACCCCTTTAAATTTGAAAAGATGTGGCTTTTGGAGTCCAATATTTCTTAAAAAACATTGAAAAATGTTGGAAGGAGGTCATCTTTGAAGGATCCAAAATATATATAGTAATACCTAAACTAAAATTAATAAAGAGAAATTTACTAAACTGGAATCATCTCCACTTTGACAATATTTTTGAGAAGAAACTAGAAGTAGAAAGAAAGCTAGCAAGCTTAAATGAGGAAGTGCTGGAAAGAGGTATGAACCTGGCATTATTTGAAGAGGAAAAGGATCTTGTGATGGAATGTGAAGATATTTTAGCTAAATAAGATATGTTTTGGAAATAGAGATCGAGAGAGACATGGTTAGCCGAAGGAGACAAAAACATTAAATTCTTCTACAACAACTCCAAACAAAGAAGATCGACAAATAGAATATTGAAAATAAGGAAGAACAATAGGGAAATGATAGAAGACCCTAACCAAATAGATTTAGAGGCCATGGACTACTTTGATAAAATCCTTAATAACATAGATGGTTCAAATTTAACAGCTCAAAAAATATATTAAGTCATATACCACAAATCATTTCAGAATGTCAAAAAAAACTCTAAATGCAAAATTTTTAATGGAGGAAGTAGAAACAACCCTTAAGGATCTCCACCGTGATAAATCCCCTGGCCCAGATAGCTTTCCTGCACTATTCTATCAAAAATGTTGGTCCTTTTTTGGTCCAAAAATATTAGGGGCTCTTGAAGGTATGAGAAATTCTGAGAAATTGTTGAATGAAATTAACAATACTTTTCTCGCCTTTATCCCTAAGAAACCTAATGATGATAGTCTTAATAATTTTATACTAATATCCCTCTGTAATACTTTATATAGACTTTTAACAAAAACCCGAGCCAGTAGACTTAAGCCTCTTCTTCTAGCTCTTATCTCTGAAGAAAAAACAAGTTTTGTTACAGGTAGATCCATTTTAGAAGGGGTAATTATAGCACAAGAAGCTATACATTTAATTAAATATAACAAAATATCGAGTATGCTCATCAAGATAGATATATAAAAAGCCTATGACAAAGTAGACTGGAGATTTCTATGTAAGTGTTTGGAAGCATTTGGCTTTTCAAAAAGATGGATTAATTTAATTTATGAGTGTATCTCTGGACCACATATGTTAGTATTGATAAATGGATCCCTAGATGAATTCTTCAAAACCTCTCAAGGATTAAGGAAAGGAGACCCCTTGTCACCCTTTCTTTTTATTATCAGGGCGGAGGCCTTGGTGAGATCAATATCTCAAGAAAGGGAGGAAGATAGAATTAAGGAGATAAAGATCACCTCAAAACTAGATTCTAGCACTCACCAACAGTTCATAGATGACACCCTACTTTTTGGAGAAGCAAGTATTAAAGAGGCTAGTTCTCTTCACAACATTATTGAGTCTTACATTGCATCCTCTAGTCAGAGAATAAATGAGGACAAGTCAAATATATTTTTCCTTAACATAAAAAGAGAAGAAGAATTTTCTATTTGTAGAATTTTAAATTTCAATATAGGTACTTTCCCCTATAGATATTTAGGGTTTCAATTGGACAGAGGGATAAGATCAACAAATCTTTGGAATGAAGTAATTAACAACATTGAAAAGAAAGCTAAATAAAGGAAAGGAAAATGGCTTTCTAGTGCATGAAGGGCTCTAATGATCAAATTAGTCCTTTCAGCACTACCCATTTACCAAATGATGTGTTTTAGGATTCTTGAACGTATAAAAGAGAAAATTGTGAAAAAGACCAGAGCCTTTTTTTGGCAAGGTTCAAGGGAGAAACCTAAAATGGCATTGATTGAATCAGATACTATATGCAAAAGTAAAGAGGTTGGAGGGCTTAGTATTAAGGATATTTTGAACCAAAACAGAGCCTTAGGTGCCAAATTAGTTTGGAATATGATTAAAAATCCAAAGGTTAAGTGGTTAAGGATTTTAAGATTTAAATATCTAAATGGTTATGATAACCTAAGTGTCTATAGAAATCAATCCCTTCCAAAAGGCTCAAGAATGTGGATTTTTATAAAGGAATGTACAGACATTATTATGAATGGACTTTCTTGGCATGTCAAAGAGGGGGGAAATGCTCTTTTTTGGGATGACTCTTGGGGAGCTTACCCTCCTTTGAGAACTGTATTAGCAGATTATAGATCAATAGATCAAGCGATAACTTCAATGGGATGTTACTTAAAGGATTATATATTGAATTCTCTGATGAAGAATGAAAAGAAGGATGGAAATGGAAATATTTAGATCATTTGAATCTCCCTAGGAGATTCTTAGACCTTCTTAGAGATACCTTAAAAAATAGAGCTATAACCCCTAAAAGAGGGGAAGATAGAGTTGTAAGATATAAAAATATATATATGGATATATATTTTTATATTTATGTGTTTATGTGTGTAGAGTATGTGAGTTATGGTGTGTGGAAAATGTTGTGGACATATAAAACAAAAATACTAACCTCAAAGTATGACAGATCTAGCAAAATCTATTTTCTAGTGTCTCTACTCAGTTTCGGGAAATTCTGCAACCAGATCTGGGCTAGAAACACAGAAATAGAGAAAACCTAGAAACCTTCTTCTTTTCTAAGAGAGGTCGAACTTGACCCAATACAAGGGTAAGATCTTACCCCAGGGCACAATCTTACCCCTTTATGTCGACCTTGACCTGCACTGCTCTGACGGAAGATTTGTTCATGGATCCCGAAAGTTTTCTGAAAAGGGTACTCATATCTAATCTACAATTCACTATCCCGCACCTGTACCTGCAAGAAAATGGGTTTTATTGTTTGCATGAGGGGTTTACCTTGGTCAAACCTTAGTTTGGAATCAACCTTAAAAATGGAATTGAAATAGAGAATGCTAGCAAGTAGTAGAAGTAGATCTAACAATGAACCTATGATATTCAATAGATATGCAATTGAATTTGGAATGTAAACAAGTATGTTAATATGAAAGCTTGGACTCAACACTAACAAATGTAAATCAAAACCTCCATGATTGTATGCTTGGAATCCACCTTGAAAGGAGAATGAATAGATCTTGAAGATGAACAAAGGATCCTGAAGGAAGATCACACCATCATGATGGATAGATCTATGGTTTTGAATGATGAATCTTGAATGCTTGAACAAAATCCCTCCAAAGGCTTGAATTCTTGAATCCTTCATCTTCAATGGAGAACTTGAATTCTTTAATTTTATTGGTGCTCGTGAATAATGGTTGCTTGATTTCAAAAGAGAGATGGAAGATCGCACACTTGATCGATACTTGATGGAGATATGAAAAGATGATGGATTGAAATGAGGGAGGAAGGCTTCCTTTTATACAAGTTAGGGCACAAACTTCTAGAGAGGCCTACATAGGAGAATTAAATTCCAATTTAATCCTTTACTCTTAGAAATGGACCTAAATTAAATATAATTTAAGATTTTACCATTTCAAAACCTGAAACAACCGACCAGGAAGCAGGAAAATAAACTTTCTGAAACTTGACATCTGGAAACTTCTGGATTTTGAAATCTAGACCTAGGGTCAAGGTCAAGGTTTACTCTGACCTAGGGCAAGGTTGAGGTTGACCTTGACCCTGAGATCAAGAATCTCAAGGTTTCAAGTCAGGATACTAGAGACAGGTTGGAAAGAGGTAGAAAGAGGGGGAAAATAGGGGGAAACAAGATCCAAGATAGAGATCCCATCAAATCATCTAACATGACCCCAAACCACCTACTCAAAGGGTTAAACTAGTCCTAAATGGAAGTGCTTCCATTTTTCGATGATACAATAGTTATTTGTGCAAAAGCAAAAAATGGAAAATATAGCACGCTAAAGAAGGATATGAACTTCTTCAAAATAATTTATCAAGGAGACTGGAACTTCCAATAGACCTATGTTGGCACAAATACTGTATGCCAAAGGTAGGGATGTTCACCTCGACGGTCATGCAAAAAAGAATTCTTACTACAGATTGGTTTACTAAAATAGGTTTTAACAGGCCTTCAAGATGTGCCCTTTGCGAAAAGGATTGAGGATTTGGATCACTTTTTGGTGGGATTTGATTACTCTAACAAGTGTTGGAAATGGTTGGTTGAGAAATTAAATTGGAAATCTTCTTTTCAAAATGGCATTGTAGGAATCTTAAAGAGTTGGCCAAGGAAGGAAAGTAAGGACCTGTATGGAAAGATTTGGAAGATAGATCCCTCAATGTTAATTTGGGAGTTGTGGAAGGAAAGAAATAGAATAATTTTTAATGATTCAAATTTAGACATAGATAAATTCTTGATTAAGTTAGAAGCCATCATTATGGAGGTATTTAACAATAGGAATGTGATGAGAAGAGGGGATATGACTTTCTCACACAATGACAATTTCTTACATAAAAATTGGCACGGATTAGAAATCCCTCCCTTCATTGGTAACAACAAAGAGAAGGAAAAAGAAAAAAGGGCATGTTGTGTATGGAAACCACTAGAAGAAGGATGGTTTAGACTCAATTTTGATGGAGCATCCATGGGTAACCTAGGGGAAGTAGGTGCAGGATGTTGCATCTTTAAATGGAATGGTAGTAAGATTGCTAGTAAATCATTGTACCTAGGGAAAGAATCTAACAATTATGTAGAATTTTATGCCCTATTAGAGGGTTTAAGGTTATGAAAAAGGCTTAAAATAGAATACATAGAAATTAAAGGATATTAAACTAGTTATAAATGTGTTCAAAAGAGGAGCTACTCTGAATTGGTTCCTTAACAGTTTGGTAGAAAAACTAATAGATATTTTGTCTACTATTCCTCATTATACGATCAATCGTATATATAGAGAAGGTAATAAGATGGTTGATCAAAAATCCAATGAAGGGGATGATGGATTAGATAAGGAAAAACTTTTCTCTAGTATAGGTGAAGGGTAGAATTCAAGGATTGAGAAAAGTAACTCAAGATAAGAAGAATAAATCATCCTATGGATAACAGATAAATTAAGGGACAAGAAAAGCCAACCATTAAAACTTGTTCTGTTTTAAGGAAACCCCTAGATTAAAAATAGCCTTAGCTGGTATCAACAAGTAGATGATATTATTTGGGAAGGAAGTGTTTTGAAGAATAATAATATAAAAAGGTGTTGAAGTAAACTTTTAAGACATTAATATCAAAATTATCTCCCTCTCTAACAATCTTCAAGAACCTTGTTAAGAAAAGTATATAGACATTTATTATATACTATCTCTAGGAAATTTAAGGGTATAAGTATTTTATCCTTTTAATTAAGCTCAGCTCTCCTAGACAATATTCACTCTCCTACTTTGTAATCAAGACTTACTGGCATAAGAGAGTTTGATTATTAAATTTAGTTCCCTTAGACTTATCTCTCATAAAATTTACAAAGATGGAATAGTAATGATGATTTTTGAAATAATGATGTCCTTTCTTTTATTAAGTTATGACCCTTTTCCCATAGAGTTTCACTCCTTTCAAGGATTAATCAGGCTTGTGTAAGCCTTGTAAGAATAATAATTATACTTTAACTCTTTATAATAAAGATTTTTGTCAGGATCCTCCAACAACCATCTCTTAATGTCTTTTAAATCCTGAGAAGCATTTAAGACATTACTTTTCCCCTATGTCTAAATATGAAGAAATCAAGTATGACATCAAACTTAGATTTCTAGGGAGTCATTGCTAAAAACTTTGTATATATTTCCCTTCCCTCTAAAGTTGAGAATCATCAACCTCTATGTCTTATAAGAACTAATCCTTTTTTGTAATTAGCTTTAACACTATATATAGTTGGCAAGCTCTCCTCATAGTTGCCCAACACTTAGGCGTGATGCCAATGTATCAAGTTATTAAGAGTATCATGATTAGATCCAGATTGCATCACCATGGAATAGCAAGGCAACATTAAAAGCACTAAAGATATTAGCGAGAGCTTACAAGAAGAGTTCTTTGAAAACCTTTAGTAAGGCAATTTAGGCTTGCATAGTTATCTCCCCATCTCAACAATGGAGTCAAGAATCTTAACTTTTCCCCTTAAGGATAACAGACAAATGGCGTTTAGGGGAACAATTAAACTGAAAAGATGGAATGGCATCTTGAACTCCCTATCAGACACAACCCGTAGAGCGCTGGAAAAAGGTATAGGTGATTATAATTTTGATAATTAATTCTCAATTTGAGTAAATGGTCATATTATAGGGATTTTCATCTCGTTTGTTTCATTTTCTAGTTTTGAGAAGGAATATATAATCTCATTAGCAAGAATAATCTTAAAAGAAGATTGTCTTGGGGGTTTAGAAAAAGAAGTGCATGGCATAGACGAAGACCTAAACCATACCCTTCCTAGATATATATATATATATATAAGATAGACATGGGGAACTTTCCCTCTATTCCCAATTCTCAATGTATGCCAATATTGGTCTTCAAAGATGAAGATCTATTTGACAAGCACTAGCCAAAAATGCGAAAGAACCTAGACTTTCTGATGAAAGTGATTCTCAAAGAGCCTGTGAAGATGGAATGGGTGCTGAATGACTGGAGGACCGAAGGATTTAACATTTCTAAGGAATTCAATGAAGAAGAACTAATAAATGTGAGGATCATGGTACCTTCTGTATAAAAGAGCTCATGTAGTGCTAACGATGGCATTGTAGACGAGGATACCATCATCATCCTAAAACACAACGGAGAAGAATGGAGTTGCAGCTTTGTCAACAAGGAGTAAATTCATATCTTATAATCAAAAGATGAAGAAAATTTTGGTTTTTGTGAAGGTCCCTTTACTTTTGTGGTTATACAAAGAATAACATCTACTTTCCTTGAACATAAAGAACTACTTAGGATTTAACTACATATAATTTTCTTTAAAATAGCCTCTAGTTAAATACTATATTAAGCAAGAAAATTTTAAATGATGATATAAGAGGACTGGTATGTACAAGTTTAAGATAGTATTTTCAGTTCTATGAAAAGAGAAGTATAGTTTTGAAAGTAATTCATGACATATTATTGGCTTTCCCCATCTTTAAGCAATTTTTTCTTTTGTGTACCAGAACAATAAGATTAATTCAAAATATTTTTGGACTTTCCCAGTAAGTATGAAATAAAAGTAGGAAATTGATTAAAAACCCTATAGTAGACATTCATACCATAGAAGACAACCAACTATTTCTTAGGAATTAAATAAATAAATATGGCAGCTCTCCTAAGTTTTGCAAGTATCCCTTTACAAGGAAAGGAGACCAAGAGTCTGGTTTGATTAATATCCCTCTTCTTTGGTTTCTCAGCTAAAGGATATCTTTGTATCCTACCTCCTCTTTATTTATGAAGGTGTATCCCCACTTTTCCTAGGAGTATTTCCATATAATCAAGAAAAACCCTCTCTAAGACTGACGTTTAAGGAACACTAAAATTCATTTGGCATTCTAACAATCAAGCTTCATTAGGATCCTTCAGAAGTTTTATAGATAATAAGCTTTTCTTTTAGCCATGAAGAAGGATATACAGTCCCTATTTAAATGATTGAGCACGAAACCTTCCTACCAACCTCCTATCAAACGGTTTCCTACCTAATAGGTAGACCCCAATTAAATTAGTAAATTCTAGACCCCAAACTACTTTCAAAGGGGAAATAACAGTAAGAAGACTCAAAACTACTATGCTAAATACATATCCCCTAATCTTGAGAGCAGTCTTTCACATACTAGGTATGGAATACCTCACCAATGAAGATATCTATAGGGTAAAGATGGAGATACCTACAATTTTTATTGCATTAACCACTTAGGTGGATCAAGATTGGTAGGTTGTGTGCTTGCATTTTCAAAAGGAGACTCCTTGGAAACCTGGATAAGGTTATCCAAAACATTAGAAAGTACTTCATGATATCGAGACCCATATTTTATGGCATGTCTATGCTGGATGGAAGACTAGTCCCCTCCTCCCCAATATTGGTAACAAATGATGTCAATACACTACGAACAAGATTCCCAATCATAAAGAGAAATCTAGACTTCCTTATGGGCTTTATGCATGTGAGAATACCGAAGTAGGAAAACTAGTTCTATCTATATTGGAATGAGGATGAGGTAGAGAAATTTATAGAGACTATTTTAGTGACATGGAGGCAAAGGATCTAGTGGAAGTATGGGTGGAGGAAGGTGGAAATAGGAAGAAGATAAAGAAAAGGCAAAAAATCTCACCAGATCCTGATACCCAGGTGAAGAAAATCAACGATGGAAGTAATGAAGATTAATATGATGTCTTTGTCATGAAACATGTTAGATTTTAGCAATGTCTCATACTTTTGTCTAAGAAAGGGTCATTATTTTTTTTAAATGATAGGATTACAATAATCTAGCGATATATACTTTTATTGATTGTAATCACATGTAAGTGTAGTACCTACTTAACAAATATCATTAATAAAAATAAATTGGAACTCAAAATGTTCATATTTAATCTTGGCTTTTAGAGAAATTTTGGTAAGATGAAGAAAAGATATAAGCATAAAGCTATATTAGATCCCCGATTGTACTTTGGAAGTGGAAAGAGTTAAAGTCTCCTTGATTTATAATCTCCTTCAAGTATCTGGTAGGAAAGCATATCTGGAAGCCTTCACCCAAATTGGTCCTCATATAAATCAGGGGTCAACTTAAGGATATTTTCTAAATTAACAATTGACTTAGTACCAGGAAGACTAGCTAGCAGTAGAATCTTAACATCACTAGCACCATAAGGTCCCACTACACAAAATTTTGTATGAAAATATATAAATAACATAGTTATACTTATAACTATGTTAGCACAAACAAACAATTCAACAATAACATTGAATTTAGCTACAAATTATCCATACAAAGAATACAAGCTGAATGTCAAAATAAATATCTTCGAATGGGTTAAGTGTGGCTTCTATCTTACCACTGTTTAAATAATAAGATCAAAGCATTTTAAAATCCATGATTTTGAACTTAAAACATGATAATAACATACATAATAAATATAGATGAAAATATATGTGGATCATAATTTAGGAAACTGGTAATGGTGAAAAATAGAAATACCTGGTGTGCCCCTATTTAATTATTATTTCTGGAGAAGGACTAGTTTTTGTAAGGGGAGAAATTGGTTAAGGGAGTGTTATAGTAGAGATGGCCTAAATTCTTAAAGATGTATAGGGACATGGGTAGTCCCCTGAAATGGGAATGAACTGGAATTACCCCACAAGGATTAGTATTAGGATCCTGAATAACTCATCCTGAGACCTGGAAACTTGAATAACCATGCTCCAATCTTCCCCCAAGAGCCTATGTGTTTGTCCTAATCTCACTTGGCATTTATAAGAAATATTAATATAATACTGAGGTTAAGTTTAAAAGAATAAGGTCAATCCCACAAGTATTAAGCTCTAGGAAATGATAAGTTATATAAAGAACCATAAATGCTGATAATATCTAATGTTTTCCACAACATATTCAAACATAAGACATACTTAAATAGATATGTGTGTGTGTGTGTTTGTGTGTGTGTGTAGATAAAAATATATAAAATATATATATTTAAACATATATATACATATAAACTAAGATACTAATCATATTTTGCATTCGAAAATGTTCTCTATCCCTTCATAATTCCTATACTTATCTCATTCTCTTTCCTTATCCCAATAATAAATTTTACTAGCATTTAATGGTTTATGGATAAAATAAAAAGTAGAGCATGATTATAGAACAGATGTATATGAACATATATTTATATATATTTCAGCCCTATTACCCATTAGGTTGGTAACACATCTTAGCCCATATCCTAAAAAATGCTCTAAGTTTAGTACGAGGCCTCATGGAGATAAGAGTTCTACATGATATTTTAGCAACAATAAGCATTTTAGGTGTCAAGAAGATGGATCATGATTTAAAGGTGAAGAATAATGCACTGAAAACAAAGCTAAATTTGATACACCAAGAATATGCTAACTCAGTCTGGGTTTGAACTGGTATATTTTGAAGTCTCTTATATTGATGGAAGGTATGTTTACTTAGTAATCAAAATCCAACAATAAGATAGGATATGTGGAGTTTAGATCTAGGAGTCATCAGGCTTAGCATAAAGAATAAACACACAAACTAAAAATCTTAATCAATAAAATTGGATGCATCACCTTCAAAAGAAGGTTTGGGAGCTAGACTCAATTGAGCTTCTAAATAAATTTTAAAATAAAAGGAGTAGTCTAACATAGAGCTCTAACCAAAATGGAAAATGGAATGTTTTTTAATATATAAGTTGTCTTAAAATATTGATATTAGCACCATAAGGCAATAAACTAAACCCTTATGAACTAACAAAGTGAAAGGAGGGAGAAATTCATGTAATTTTTATACTAGATAGAGATAGTTGATTCTTGATAGCCTAAAGGTATAATAGTTGGGTTACTATTCTGGAGATTACACTAACATGTGAATATAGTATATACATAACATCTTGTGCAGGAAATAATTATGCAAGAACTGTGATTGAAGATTTTTCAGATTTTTCTATAAAGCAACGATTGTTTCTTTAGGATTGATATGAAAAGTGATTTAGTTGAGACATTGGACCTTGCCAAAGGATAAGAGACCTATATTAAGCAACCATTCTGATTATTCTTTGGTAATCTTGAATTGGAGGAAGACATTTTGATTGTAATGTGTAAATAGGGGAATGACCCTATCTATCATGTTTGTAAATAGGGGAATTCCGCTATCTATATAACAATGTAATAAGGTAATGCCTTTCTATTGATGTATTGTACATATGTCTTGGGAAAGACATGAGGTTTTCTTCTCCATTCTTTCCTACTAGTGCTTACACTGAATGGATACTCATGTATCTTACTTTTAATAAATAATTAAATAACTCTGGCTTCATCTTTTTACCAATTAAAAAAAATAACCTTATGAATTAATTATTAAAGTAAAACTTATTTCAAAAAATTTATAAAATAAAATTTATATTTTAAAAAAACATATTAAAATAACTTGTGTGTGGAGGAGGTAACAGTCAGCGCCACCCCACGGATGCTATGGTAGCATAGGTTGTCATTCATCCTATTTCTCCCATAGCTTATGTTGTCAGAAGCCCATGACACTGCATCTTAGGCTGCCCTACCGCTAAGCTTATACGATAGCTTAGACTATTGTCTAGCTAAGCTACCCAATAGCTTAGGATTTCATGCAGCTAAGATTCCATGATAGCTTAGGTTGTCATGTGGCCTCTTTTTCCCACAGAGGAGGGGTGCGAAGAAATAACCCCTTCCCCCTCCCTATATATATATGATAACATAGGGTTTAACAACTAATTTCTAATAGGAAACATATTTTTCTTAGATCTACAAAATGAATATAGTTATACATAAAAAATATGAAGACATTTAAATTTGATTTGAATATTTAGAGTTTCAACAACAAAATTTTAAAACAAACCCTAACTGATCCAAAATAAGATCTTTCCATAATGTTTCTGAAACACCAAATTTATTCTAATAATTTTTTAAACCATAAATCTAAGCATTAGAAGAATTCTAAAACATATATCAACAAGATCTAATAGGCATGATGAAAATAAACTTTCTTTAAAAAGAATTTAATCTACGAGGGTTTCAAACCCTACCTCAAATCACCAATTGATAGAAACCACGAAGAACAATCAAAACTCTAAAAAATTCCAAAGCTTTCACAAAATCTTCTAATTCAATCCTTAGATCCAAGACTTGCAATTTTGTGTGTAATAATAAAGGCCAAATCCTCCTAATAAAGGAAAAGAATGTGGAACTCGAACTCCACCATGCAAAATTGGAACTCAACTTTAACTCCCAAAACTTTGTAATCATCGATCTCTCTTTTGCATGATTTTCAATTTTCTAATTAATAATTTAATGCACTTTTAGTATTTCTTGTTTATATCAATTTACTCAACTTTTAAAAATACTTTATTCTTTTATTTATTTTTAATTGATTGTGCAACTTAATTGCATATCAAATACAACTAAAAGAAAATTGTTTTACTCATATTATTATTTATCCAATTGATAATTTATCATCAATTAATAGATTTGTCTTTAATTTAAATTTTGAATTTAATAATTAATTAAATCCTTAAATTTCACAATTAGAAATTTAATTAATTTATATTAGTTAAATACCCTCACATTTAATTTTATATATTTAATAAGATTTAATTATTTAAACCACATAATTAATCTTAGTAAATCATTTGACCATTTCACAACAATAACACCAACCAGCCAAAGATCAAAAAAACCAACTGAACCTAATACAACGATAATCATGCTCAAGGGCAAGGCTTATGAGTTTATGTTTGTAGCTCAAATCAATGATTTTCCAAAGGGATAGACATTTCAAACTTAGAAAAGGTTTTCAAAATCAAAAGTCAAAATGGTTAAAATGATTTGAAAATGACCTTTTTATCCCTTATATACAAATTTGACCCAATTTTCAAAGTGCTTTGATTGACGTGAAAATTGTACCCCTACCTAATTTGATGATCTTGATTCCATTTTCATGATTGAAATCAAAATTTGATATAATCTAACTTGCCAAATTATCAAAACAAAAAAGTTTGGTCAAATGTAGTTGACCGCTTGTGCAATCACTTATCACAAATGCAAAATAAACCTAAAATAAATTCTAATCTTATTTCAATTAAACTATACGCTAAAAAAAATTCAATCAATCATGGTCAACCTAAGGTCAAACTTGGTCAACAAGACCCCAATCAAGTGTATAACATGTTCATCAATGTATGTAACTAAATCAAAATCAGATCAAATATTTTTAACATCATTTCTAATCAATATAAGATGATCGATTGAATTGCGTGCAATCACTATGGTACCTCGTCATATTTCAATTTTTCTCATGAGGGAGTATGATCAATGCATTATCAATTCAACATCATTGCAAAGATCAATCTTCGAATCGAGAAAATCTTTCAAAATCTTCTTCACCAATCAAATCTAATAAAATAGGACCTCATTGCTAGGGGCATCTCAACTTCATAAGAATCCATATCAAGTTGAAGTTCTTCAATTATTCTGAGTGAGTGATTTCATCGCTTCATATCAAATTACTCATACATACATCTAATCTATTGCAACCAAATCTCTAGGGGCATATCAAGTTCATCAGGACCCATATTAATCTAATATTATCTTCTTGATCTTGTAATTAGTTTCTTCAAGACCCATATCAAGTCAATTATCTCAATCAGTCTCTTAATGGTAATCAGTTTCATCACATCACATCAAGTTGGTTATTCATTCAAACCAAACCTACAGTTTAAGAGTTAATCTGACATTAATCAATTTCATCAAAATCCATATCAAATTCATTATTTGTCACTAACGTCGGGCATACATTCAATCTCATCTCTTCACATCAAAATTAATATTATGGTCAGCTTCAGTCGATCTTAGTTCAATCAAGTTTGAAATCGGTATCCTTTAAGTCATCAATCGATCTTCATTCAATCAAGCTTAGAATCAGTTTCTCCTTCTCGAGAATAGTTTCATCACTTCATATCATACTATTCTATGCTTTGAAATCATATGTTATTTGAATCAATGTGTTGCTCTCACATCAATTCAAAGAGGGGAAAATGTAATCATCCAAAATTAGTCTTCTAAACCATAGGGCCCTATCTTAATTATTGATCATAATCATAAAATTCCTAACCCAAAAAGGCAATTCAATTATATCATTAAATCAGATATAATCATTAAAGTTTCAAAATCATTTAAATCATTTAATTCCTAAATGTCAACCTTATCTGACAATTAAAAGTAATTAAATCAATTAATTTAATTTAATATCCGAGCACATTAATTAAATTGAACCCATTTTTTCCATTTACACATAAAAAGGGAATTAAATTGAATTAAATTGAATTAAAAATGTTAAATTGAGATAAATCTCCAAAATTGATTAAAACAAGGAAGAAATTGATAAAAACAAGAAATAAAGAAGAATTGAGACAAAGGTGGAATTGCAGAAATCAAAAAAGGGGGAAAAAGTTGTTAACTTGAGCATAAATAAGTTTTAACTCCTAATCAGACTCAAAAAGCAACCAATCAACTCAGCTTGCATGCTTTAAACTCAGCTTTGGGAAAATCTCAATCATTCATCACAAATCAATCTTGATCATCAATTTTATCAGGGTTCCTATAAAGAAAGGTTCCTCCTCTCATTCTATATGTGCAATTTGGAGTAAACACATTCTACTAAAGATATTGTGCGTCAATTCAATGCTTTGCATATTATTATTATTTATTTGTTATTTGCATATCATATTTAGCTTAAAAAATCATATTTCTTTCATAGAATATAGCTTAATTTCTTATCAAAAATCTTTAAAAAATAGAATAATATGCATTTAATTTAAATCCTTTGTTTCAATTATTGTTTATAGTCACTGATATGCTCAAAAAATATGAGAGCTCCATACTCACATTGAATAGAAGGTAATAGGTCGATTCGTATTATTTTTTTAATATGTTTACTTATCTGATTATTAATCACCTAGCCATGCATGCAAGGATCTATTGAGTGTTTGTGATTGCTGCTTACAAGTACAAACTTCACACACATAATATATCCATATCATCTACCACTAGAATAGGGAATTCGAGTACTTGTCTTCCATTTAGGTTAATCTTTTCATAATGTTTGGTTTTAGGGATGACATGGTCTTCGTATATATTGGCTAGAACTTTATCTAGGTCCACCAGGATGCCCTTTTTGAAAAGACATCAACATAACCTCCCAATTGCCTCTTCATCCTTGTCAATGTGCATAGAAACAACTATTAAAATTGTAGGGATGCTTGGATTACCTCTATAACTATCATCATTAAGGATTAACTCCCCTAGGATGTTAAGCATAGCTCTGATTACCACTTCATGCCTAAATCTTAGAATATTTTTCATCCTTTCCTCTCTGACTACCCCATCGAAGGTCATTTGTCTCTTTCTCCCTCTAAAGTTGATGGGTGTAGCCATGATAGAGACCTACTGTAAAATACAATAAATATATTTCCAATTCTCAGTGTAAATTTTGGCCTTGATCTTCCTACAAATAGATCCATGACTTCTAGACTCTTTTGTGGTAATATCATTATGTTACTCTAGCATCAAGATGCTAGCTAATGTCACATTGGAGATGTGTTCATAATTACTTTAAATCTAATTAGTTGTTTAATGATTATAACGACCACTTAATAAGTACCAAAGGTATAGATGTAAATGAGTATGCATCTGAAGGTTGTCTTTGTATACATATTATATCATATAGGTGTAAATAAATATGCATACAAAGGTTACCTTTGTATGCATATTATATCATATTTATCTTCTTAAATTCCTAATATTGGTTATCCTTTACCAAAGTATAAAAACATTATATTACTTAATAGTATTTAATTTCATCTATAGCCTATTATCAATTATAAAAGGAGAATCTTGCATCAGAATCGCTACTAAAAAGGATTCCTTACCATCCTCTTGGTTTTTAGTACACGTCATTATATTCCCATTTACGCCTTCATTTTCTAAGTTATTTTCCCTTGACTTTTCCTTTGTATATGTATGATTAAAAGTGCATTGTATAAAGAATTTGATTAAGTCCAAAGCTCTATTAGTAATGTATTTATTTTCCAATTTGTCTTTGTACCTTTCCTTATTGCATTTACCACAATTGTTGAATCCCCCTCTATTTCCATCTTATTTATCTTAAGATCTATGTAGATCTGTAATACTTCAATTAAGGCCATAAACTCTACAGTATTGTTGGTTACTATACCAATTAGTTTTTCCATACTTTATTTTTTCTTTCCATCCTAGTTATGGACACAACATCCCATACCTTCTTGCTCAAGGTTGCCACGTGATGGCCCATCAAAGTTAAGCTTATATCATCCCTTCTTAATAGAATCCCATACACACTATGCTCTTATTTTCTTATTACCCCCTTATCTAATTCTAATATATGAGGGAATATTCAAGCCTTCCCATATACATCTCATCCTTTAATCCTGTAAAATCATTTTAGAATCCACCTTAGGTTGATTTATTATCCCATTGTTTATAGTTTATATGATGACAACTTCCATTTTTTAGTTCCCATCTCATTTTCTACTCCTTGAATATTCACCTATTTCACTCCTTCCATAATTCTCATTTTACAATTAAGGTTATACTTATCCATAATTTTCCATATAAACTATTTTTGTAGATGATAGACTATCATTGGAATAATCCTAATATACTATTAGGAAGGGCTAACATCCAACCTAATTTTCCACGCAACCATTGCCAACATTGATTGTAGAATTATCTACATTTACTTCTACTTGTGTTCCTTTGTCATCAACCTCTTTTGTTTCAAGCTAAGTGGTCTCTTTGTTTCCTTCTTCACCCTGTAAACCTGCAACACAACACTTCAATAGAACATTATATCAATTATTAGAATGATCCATCAAAAAAAGAAAATAACAATTAAAATCATCCTATTACTCTCTAAATAACACAAGTATGAAAAGGATTTAAAATTTTCTTTTAGATTATAATCCTAAACCATGACAATGCATGTTAGAATGAGAGATTTAATAAACTAATGCAATGAAACTAACAAATCCATTCAAATTATGCATGAAAGACATTGATTCATTAATTCATTACTATTATCCAAATTGAAGTGTTATCTAATTAGCTATGAAATCACAATAAGCGTATGAAAGTAAATGAATTCAATTATCTATTAGCAAAATCAAAGAGTTAGGAGCCAATTGAAGATTTGAAAATTCTCTTTTATAGAATCTTGAGATTTTGAATGGTCAAGATGCATCCATAAGGAGTGTTTGAGATGCCTCCAAGCTTGATCCATGTGAGTGATCCATGTGATTACCTCTCATTGGCTTGAGGTGTCTTTGTTGTCCCCTTTAAGGTGACATGTCATTTTGGAGGGATTTATTCATTTCTTTTAATTAATTACTCTAGCCATGGATTTAATGGGTTTGATTGAATTAATTAGGCATAGAAGTAATCAAATTGATTTTTCTTGATTATTTGATGATAAATGCTTGAATTAGGATATTTTATGATTTTATTGATTTTATTGAATTTAATGAATTATGTTAATAATAAGGAATCAAATTAACACAATTAGGATTTTTATCCCAAATTAGGGCAAATAGGGCCTTACATTCTATTAGCCCAATTTTAGGTGATTATATTTTCCCCTCTTTGAATTGCTTTGTGAATAGCACATGGATTCAAATAAAATCTGATTTAGCGTGATTCAGCAGAATTAATAGATTCAAGGAGATTTAGAGAGCATCGAGAACTACTCTTAGCTCAAGTGATTTAGAGAGAAGTGAGGACCACTTTGATTTTGAGGAGATTTAGAGAGCAGTGAATCCACTCTAAATGATTTAGAGAGTAATAATGATAACTAATCTAAATTCAAGAACTCTGAAATTGATTGAATGAAATCCTACTTGATTTGAAATTTATCAATTATGGACTTGATTGAACAAGAATTGACCATACCGGTTATGAGATTGATTGAACGAAAACCGATAAGAGATTTTTAAAAAGAAATTCCAGTTAAATTTGATCTGCAATAACTGAACATGCTGACAAATAAGCAATTTGATTTGAAGTAATTAAATTGATCGATGTCGTAAAGATTAACAACATCAACTTGATTGAAGAAACTGACATGCCCCTAGTGTTCAAGAATTTGATTTGAATAATTTAATTTTAGTATGATTATTGTTAAGGTTTTAGGATCATTGCAAATGTAATAGCACTATCTCATTGTATGTGTTTCCCAAATGCAACAATCTCTTGCATTTATATTGAGAATGAGCCAAGAAGAGACATGTCCCTTCATGAGACATGTCTATTCATTAATATGTAATTAATATAATAACAATTATTATTATTATATATATACATATATATAAATCTATAATATCTCTTGAGTATTATATTAATTTCTCTAATATTTACATAATAATATATATATAAGTATATATATACTAAATATATATATACATATCTTCACTAGTATTGACTCATAGTGTTTATTTGATTGAAGCTACAAAACATCAACACTCCCTCTTAGCTTGGGAGGATAAATCAATACAATGTCAACACTTAAGACACTTGACAACATCAATCATATTATTTAATAAATAAAGGCATCATCCTCAAGATGTAATCAATAGAAACATAGTCTCAATATGTGGATTGCCTCCATTGGTGATTCTATCCACAAGTTCTCAGGTGGATTGCCTCCATCAGTGATTCTATCCACAAGCTCTTGAGTATTGGCCTATCAAAATGTCAACACATGACATTCACCAAATACTCTGAGGATTGGCCTATCAGAACATCAACATATGATATTCACCAAGTACTCAATAAGGTACTAGCCTATAGAATATCAACATATGATATTCACCAAATACCTATCATATATCTATACAAACAACTCATAGACCATCAATGACATCTAACACTTAGTTTTTGATTTACAAGATATATCTATGCAAACCACTTATAGACCATCAATTTAATGACATTTAACACTTAGTTGTTGCTTTACAAGATGTATCTATACAAGTAACTTATAGATCGTCAATTTAATGACATCTAACACTTAGTTGTTGCTTTACAAGATATATTTATGCAAACAACTCATAGACCATCAACTTAATGACATCTAAAACTTAGTTGTTGCATTAATTCATCGTGATCTATTTCAACACTATAAATAATGTATATCATGTTTTAAGTTATTGTAAGATCGTCACCTTCCAATAAATTATGCAAATACAAGTGATAATAATTTGGAAGTCGTCACTTCCTTATGATGTACACAGGAGGTAGGCCCATTGAAATCATATAGTTACACACATATGAACTTTTGAACTCCCTCTGAATGTCAATCTTCAGAGCTCCTCATCCAATGTTACCTCTGATGAAGTGTCAGACTCCCTCTCAATCTAATATCAATCCATTTGCAAGCATCAATTTATTTCTCCCTTGAATGCAATTATCTTGTACTTCTATCCTGAAGGTATGTCAGAGAGAGGTTACAAATAGCTCACTAAACTATCTTGACCAAAAATACCAATGATAGAAGCATACAAGATTTTACTAACCAATAGCATAGCATGAATTACAAAATCAAAAATTATGTGCGTTAATAAAACATGAAATACTTATCTTTTATAAATTTCAAGTATTTCAATATGTAACATGAGCCCATATAGAAAATATCATGTGAATTCACATAATGATGTCATCATTCTCAAACATTACTATAATTCTTCACATGAACTATATTTAATATCCAAAGGTTCTATACACTATCACTCAGATATATTCTATACTGGTTCCTCTAGATATTATATTATACTCTTCTTGAATGCAATTAGCTTTTAGTCGATCAAATTTAGGAAGTTTGAAGCGAGCACTTATTCCTTGTCTGAAGTTTTCCCAAGACTTAGGAAGTCCATTTAAAGTCACCATAGTTAATTCTTTACTATCATAGATGTGACCAATTGTTGACAATTTATTTCTTAATTCTATTATCCTCATAAAATATGAGGTGATAGTCTCTCCTTGTTTCATTCTAATATTAGAGAGTTTATTTTTAAGAGTAAGGATCTTGCTAGTGTTATTGATCTCATACATGTTTTCTAGGGATTTGAACATTTCATATGCAGAGTCTAATTTTGTTATAATAGGTAGTAGATGATCTTTCACTCCATCTACCAATAGTTCCATTTCTCTAGCATTTTCATTTTCCCATTTTCTCTTCTTCTTATTCTCAATAGATTTAGGAGGATTTTGAACAATAGTCTTTAACACATTTGTTACTATAAGAATAATTTGTAGTTTCCAAGAATTAAAATTTGAAGCACCTTCAAGTCTGATTCCGTTCACCATTTTTTGAATGTAAGTTTTCCCAGAGAATATAAATTTATAAAGAATTATGATCTTGATCTCCCTTCAAATTAATCGGATCTACCTTCTAGCAGTTAGATTTTTAACGAAGGAACTTGGTATAGAACCTTTGGATATTAAATATAGTTCATGTGAAGAATTATAGTAATATTTTAGAATGATGACATCATTATGTGAATTTGCATGATATTTTCTATATGGGCTCACGTTACAGAATGAAATACTTAAAATTAATAAAACATAAGTATTTCATGTTTTATTAATGCACATAATTTTTGGTTAGTAAAATCATCTATGCTTTTATCATTGGTATTTTCGGTTGAGATAGTTTACTAAGCTATTTTTAACCTCTCTCTAACATAACTTTAGGATAGAAGTACAAGACAATTGCATTCAAGGGAGAAAGAACCTGATGCTTGCAAACAAATTGATGATTGAGACTAGATGCAAAGGGAGTTTGACATTTCAAAAGAGGTTTAGAAGCTGATAAACTTGAGCTTTAGAGGGAGCAGATGGTTTAGTCAACTTGTGACAATCTTGATCATATTTATTGAGAGGGAGTTCACTATTGAAGGTGGAACACTTCTAAGGTAAACTTGATATAATTAATTATTATACTAATGAATCATGAATGTTTTTAATGGGCCTACCCCCTATGTAAATCATGAGGAAGTGACGACTTCCAAATGATTATCACTCATATTTGTAGAAGTTATTGAAAGGTGACAATCTTACAATAACTTAAATCATGATATATATTATTTATGTTATGTATGTGGAGCCTAATCAGACTTATCCACGGGGTCAAGGGGCAGAGCCCCTGATGGGGTCAAGGGGTAGCGCCCCTTGCGGGGCCCCTTGAGGGGTAGCGCCCTAGGGCAGGATCGAGGGGCAGCACCCCTCGATGCTAAGAATGACTTAATAATATTGTAATGTGTCGGCCATCTATGTTCTATTAGTCAGCCCTAATTTTGTTATGTCAAAAATACTTGTAAAAAGGGCTTAGGGTTTGAGATTGAATGTATGAGGGATTATTGTAGCTTCCTACGGTGGTATTGAGTTGCAGGTTTCAGATTGTAATCATCAGATAATAATAAAGATATTGGACTCGTTGTTGGTGGATGTAGCCTAGGGATTGGGTGAACCAAGTTAAATTCTATGTTATTGTGTTCTCTCTTTTTTGTTAATATTTTCATTTTCTGCTTATTATCCTAACAATTTATAATGTTGAAACAGATCAGGATGAATTAATGCAAATAAGTGTTAGATGTCATTAAGTTGACGGTCTATGAGTTGTTCACATAAATATATCTTGTAAAGAAACAACTAAGTGTTAGATGTCATTAAAAATTGACGGTCTATAATTTTCTTGTATATATACATCTTGTAAAGAACAACTAATTTTTAGATGTCATTAAATTGACGGTCTATAAGTTGCTTGCATAGATATATCTTGTAAATCAACAACTAAGTGTTAGATGTCATTGACGGTCTATAAGTTTCTTGTACAGATACATCTTGTAAAGCAACAACTAAGTGTTAGATGTCATTAAATTGATGGTATATAAGTTTTTTGCATAGATATATCTTGTAAATCAACAACTAAGTGTTAGATTTCATTGACAGACTATGAGTTGTTTGTATAGATATATGATAGGTATTTGGTGAATATCATTTGTTGATATTTTTCGGGCCAGTACCTTATTGAGTACTTGGTGAATATCATATTTTGATGTTCTGATAGGCCAATACTTAGAGTATTTGGTGAATTTCATGTGTTGACATTCTAATAGGCCAATACTCAAGAGCTTGTGGATAGAATCATCGATGGAGGCAATCCACCTGAGAACTTGTGGATAGAATCGCCGATGGAGGCAATCCACATATTGAGACTATGTTTCTATTGATTACATCTTGAGGATGATGCCTTTATTTATTACATCATATGATTGATGTTTTCAAGTATCTTAAGTGTTGACATTGGATTGATTTATCCTCCCAAGCTAAGAGGGAGTGTTGATGTTTTTTAGCTTCAGTCAAATAAACACTATGAGTCAATACTAGTGAAGATATGTATATATATTGAGTATATATGAGATGTATATATATACTTTTAATGTGTGTGTGTGTGTGTGTGTGTGTGTGTGTGTATAATGTAAATATTAGAGAAATTAATATAATACTGAAGAGATAATATATATATGTATATATATAATAATAATTGTCATTATATTAATTACATATTAATGAATAGACATGTCTCATGAAGGGACATGTCTCTTCTTGGCTCATTCTCAATATAAATGCAAGATATTGTTAAATTTGGAAAATACTTACAATCAAATAGTGCTATTACATTTGCAATGATCCTAAAACTTTAACATTTATTGAATTTGAGTAGATTATGTGATCATTTTAATTCTTTCAAAATATTCTTATTTATATATATATGACTTCTCAAATTATCATACAATGATATATCTATCATATATAAATATCAATGAAATTTACTGCACAAATTATAATATAATAAATAAAGGTGACTGCACCAAATATTTATATATTAAATATGACTTGTTGTCACTAGATATTAACTTATCCTTTTAGGTGACTTTAATGTCTTTGTAATAGCACTATCTCATTATATGTGTTTTCCAAATGCAATAATATCTTGCATTTATATTGAGAATGAGCCAAGAAGAGACATGTCTATTCATTAATATGTAATTGTATCATCGTAAAATGGAAGCACTTCCATTTAGGATGGGTTTAGCCCTCTGAGTAAGTGGTTTGGGGTCATGTCAGACACCTTGATGGATTTCTAGCTTGATTCTAGGTCCTTCCCCCTATTCTACTCCTATTTGCACCTCTTTCCAGCCTATTTTTGGCATCTTGACCTGAAAACCTGAGATTCTTGGCTTCAGGGTCAAGGTCAACCTTCTGGGTCAAGGTCAATCTCAACCTTGACCTAGGTCAAAGTTGACCTTGACCCTAACCCTAGGTCCATATTTCAAAATCCAGAAGTTTTCAGATGTCGGGTTTTTGAAAAGTTTATTTTCCCACTTCTAGGTCAGTTGTTTCAGGCTTCAAAATGGTAAACTCTTAAATTATATTTAATTTAGGTCCACTTCCAAGAGTAAAGGTTTAAATGGGAATTTAATTCTCCTATGTAGACCTCTCTAGAAGTTTGTACCCTAGATCACTATAAAAGGAAGCCTTCCTCTCTCATTTTGATTTGTCTTTCATCTCTCTTCTGTAATCAAGCATCCATCAATCAAGTGTGACATCCATCCATTATTTCATCAAGCAAGGTCAAGCAAGCATTCTCAAGCAAGGAGGAATTCAAGCAATCATCTACATCCAAGCATTCAATTTCTCCATTGAAGATCAAGGATTCAAGCATTAAAGTCTTTGAAGGGATTTGGTTCAAGCATTCAAGATTCATCATTCAAACCCTAGATCTATCCATCATGGTGGTATGATCTTCCTTCAAGATCCTTTATTCATCTTCAAGATCCATTCATTCCTCTTTCAAGGTGAATTCAAAGCATACAATCATGGAGGTTTTGATTTACATTTGTTAGTGTTGATTCCAAGCTTTCATATCAACATACTTGTTTACATTTCAAATACAATTGCATATCTATTGAATACCATAGCTTCATGGCTAGATCTACTTCTACTACTTGCTAGCATTCTCTATTTTCAATTCCATTATTAAGGTTGATTCCAAACCAGGGTTTGACCAAGGAAAACCCCTCATCCAAACCATAAAACCCTTTTTCTTGTAGGTATAGGTGTGGGACAGCGAATCATAGTTCAGATCTGAGTACCCTTTTTGGTGAACTTTCGAGATCTGCAAACAGAATTTTCGTCAGAGTAGTGCATGTCAAGGTCAACTTTTAGGGGTAAGATTGTGCCCTAACATAAGATCTTACCCCTGTCTTGGGTCAAGGTTGACCTTGCTCAAAAAAGTAGAAGGTTTCTGGGTTTTCTCTATTTCTATGTTTCCAGGCTAGATCCGATTGCAGAAATTCTTGAAACTGAGTACAAACACTAGAAAAATAACATTTTCCAAATCTATCATATTTTGAGGTTAGTATTTGTCTTCAATTCAATTAATATTTCAATACATACTTTCTATAACGGAATATAAGGTTTTCTCCTTTCTTCATATTCTCCATTGATTGATTCATGTGTGCATGAATCACTTCCTTATGGTTAATCAATTTGGATCTTTCCTTTGGGAATTTGAGTTAAAAAGTAGATCTTACATCCCCCCCCTTCATAAAACACTCCACCTCTTATTTCATACATTATAGATATATTTTTATATGTTACAGTAATTAATATAATGACAATTATTATTATTATTATTATTATTATTATTATTATTATTATTATTATTATTATTATACACATATATAATTATATAATTTTTCTTGAGTATTATAATAATTTCTCTAATATTTACATTATATATATATATATATATATACATATATATACACATACACACACACACACACACACACACATATATATATATGTATATATATATATATATACACACACATATATATATATATATGTGTGTGTGTGTGTGTATATATATGTATATATATATATACATATATATATTTATATATATATACATATATATATTTATATATATATATACATATACATATATAACATATACATATATATACATATACATATATATATACATATGTGTGTGTGTGTGTGTGTGTATACATCTCATATATACTAAATATATATATATACATATCTTCACTGGTATTGACTCATAGTGTTTATTCGACTGAAGCTACAAAACATCAACACTCCCTCTTATCTAAGGAGGATAAATCATTCCAATGTCAACACTTAAGATACTTGACAACATCAATCATATGATGTAAGAAATAAAGGCATCATCCTCAAGATGTAATCAATAGAAACATAGTCTCAATATGTGGATTGCCTCCATCAACAATTCTAGCCACAAGTTCTCATGTGGATTGCCTCCATTGGCGATTCTATCCACAAGCTCTTGAGTATTGGCCTATCACAATGTCAACATGTGACATTCACCAAATACTCTGAGTATTAGCATATCAAAACATCAACATATGATATTCACCAAGTACTCAATAAGGTACTAGCCTGCAAAATATCAACACATGATATTCGCCAAATACCTATCATATATATGTACAAACAACTCATAGACCATCAATGACATCTAACACTTAGATGTTGATTTACAAGATATATCTATGCAAACAACTTATAGACTATAGATTTAATGATATTCTAACACTTGTTTGTTTCTTTACAAGATGTATCTGTGTACAAGAAATTGTACCTTCATAGAATTAGTATTGTCAAATAAATCAAATAGAAACTAAATTAACCATAATATAACATTTATTTAGAAAATAAATGAGCAATTGAGCATCCTATGGATCTCTAAGTAAGAGTGTTAATGGTGAAGCTCTCAGCAAGCTTCCATTAATGACAGTCCTAGAATGAGAAATGATTGATAACAAGATAATTAATTCAATTCTAAATTGAAATTCTCAAATAACTTCTAAATTGCCTTTATATCTATAATTCTCAAGAGGTTTGATGCTATTCTCAGATTTTGTGGATTGATTTATGATTGATTTTAGCCTTCCTTTTATAGATTTATGCAAGGAAATGGGGTGTAGTAGAGTTGATCATGATTAAGCTTGAGTTGAGTCTTTGTTCCACCCTTTGAAGAAAATTTAAATATTGTATCCTCAAAGCTTGGGACAAGTGGACAAGATGAGTGGACAAGGTGCTCTTTCAATTTGAGTGATTGAGATCGAATTTGGCTTGATCTATGTGAGTCCCTTTCCTTAAATCTCATTGGTTAAGGCTTTTTCTTCCCATTTGGTTGTTGAGAGAAATTAGGATTTATTCAATTGATTTTAATTCATTTATTTAGCCATGTGAACCCCTTGAATGGGTTAATTTGATTTAATTCAAACTATACAATTAATTGCACATTCATTTAATTTCACTTGATTTAATAGGTTTTAATTGATCTTTTGGCTTTAGATTTTGAATTATATTGAATTAAGACTTGATTTTAATTTTGATTGGCCAAATGCTTGATTCGATTCAATTACTTTGATTTTTCCTTGATTAATCACTTGAATGATCATGTCCACTTTTAGGTGATTACAAATGCCCCTCTCTGAGTTGACGTGTGAAGCATGTCAATTCAAAGAATATATTGATCTGACTTTGATAAAAGGTCATGGTTTTATCGATGGTTGGTCTTGATTCTTTTGATGGTTAATGTAATATGCAGATATTGATGATGTTTGATGCAGTTCCAATTGATTTGATACCCTTGATGATCAATATGATGTTAGATTGCTGATGTGATACCTGATTTGATCTAATTTGATGTTTGATGCCCCTTTCGATTGATTAGCAAAAAAATTCCTCATAAAAGATTACGCTTTGATCTGATGATCGATCTCCTGATTTGATGATGTTGTTGTTGTTCTAATTATCTGAGTGTATTCCCCTTGGAAATGAAATGAAATTTGATAGATGTTTGAAAATTTTGACTATTTAGGTCATTTTGCATTGATTAGGTCAATTTATGATGAATTTCAATTTCATTTTCGATAATGTTTTTGCATTTGTTTGATTATAAATGCCCCTGATTTGGTAGATTTGATGATAAATTTGGATTCCCGGTCATCTCCTAGTCAAAGATTCCCTTTTTAGGTCAAAAGGTCTATATAATGGGTTCAAAAAGTCTTTTTTACTATTCATTTTTACTTTTGCTTTTCACTTTTGAGCTCTGACCTCCTTTGACTTTTTGACGATGTCTATCCCTATTCACGAGCATATATTCAAGTGTGGGCAACGGTATCAGCGGCCACTGAACTACGAACCTCTGATGAGTGCCTGAACTTCTTGATTTTGTCGATTTATGCATTTAATTTCCAAAAATTCAAATTTTTCATTGTAAAACCCTCTTTTTTTCCTTTTTATTTTCCAAATAGTGCTTTTGCACATTTAAACAGTGCTTTTACCCTTCAAGTTGTGCTTTTGCATTTTTAACTAGCACTTCCGTGATTTGAAATAGCGCATTTACACGCCTGTTTTTGGCCCTAGACTACTTTTGCCTTGTCAAATAGCACGTTTAATGTTGATTTTTCTTTTGCCAATTAGAATAGTACTTTTGAATTTTAAAACAGTGCTTTTAGATTCTTTTAGCACGTTTGCCTAAAATAGAGCTTTTGAGTTGTTAAGTAGCACTTTTACAATTTTAAACAGTGCGTTTCCATTTTAGCGCTTTTAAAGCCTGAAATAGCACTTTCACCCTGCTAGAAAAGATTTCAAATTGTTGCAGTCAACTTTCAACCTATTCATCATCCTTGATCAAATGATTGGTTTAGGTAATAAACTTGATGTTATAGCGAGTCGTAAAATGTCAGTATGAGTCAGTCATAGTTTGAATATTTTATTGTCAATCTAGATTTAGATGATGGATGATGATGAATTTTTCATCCTCTCTGAGTAGACTCAGGGAAATTGATTATGGTTTGATATTTGTAAATGTTTGATTGACTTAGGATAATCCAAATGATAACTGATTTCAAAAACTAATGTGATTGAACTTGCTTTTTGTAGGAGGTACTCAAGTCATTGGGTGTTCATGGTTCGTACCCTCTACCTGTGAGTATGATCCAAGACTTGAGTGTAGCTGATCGTAGGGATATTAGTTTGTGTGGTCTATCTTTCCTTCTATTCTTACCTTGATTCTGAGTGAATTGGGGTTTGATTACTTTTATGGTTGAGCGATGGCACTCAGACCATAATACTTTCCATTTACCATTGGGTGAGATGACTATCACTCTAGAGGATGTGTACCACATCCTGCACTTGCTGACTAGAGGAGAGTTGGCCTATTATGACACCATTTATGACAAATCATCCTATCGATGGGTCTTTCAGGATCCTACCATTGGAGACAATCATATCCGATGCGCCCAGTTTCTTTCTTTTCCGGTGCTACCAGCAGTCTTAGGTACTTTGATTGGTAGGTTCCTACTTCCAGATAGACGTGGTCATGGATTTGCCATTGGATGGGGACATATCCTTGAGGAATTGATGGCGTATCCTTGGATATTTTATTGGGGTTCTTATGTGTTAGCTCAGTTGTATCATGAGCTACATATAGTTTTCTACAAATGATCTTCCATGCTCACTACAAGAGTGATCTTACTATAGCTTTGGACTTGGGAGCACCTTCCAATCACTCGGCCCATTACTACTCATCAGCAAGATCCAGGTTGGCCTTTTTCTTGGATGTACGAGGGAATGGTTATTTAGACCCACATGGGTAAGCTGGATTATTGGCATCGATTCATCGACGATATGGATACTGTAGTTTGGAGGCCATATGTTGGTTGTGAGGCTTGGCCCGAGGATGACTCTAAGTTACCTTATATGTTTTACCCTCAATGGATGATTGGTTGTTCCACTTATTTTATTGAGAGATTCTTCTTCAGGAGAGTATTGCGTTAGTATGGGTGCAGATAGGGTATGTCATAGGGAGTAGCAATGTATGCTCATGTGCAGGAAGAGAGATCATTGTAGGGTCCCTATGTAGATTATGGCACATCAGTTAGAGAGATCCAAGACCTTGTATATGTAACTTGGTTGATAAGAGAGTATGTGATGGATGTTGGGATCATACAGGATTATGTTGAGTGGTTGCATCAGTATCCATTTTTTAGATTTACAAATCCTGCTAAGAGAGTTCCTGGTATTGATGAGCTATCAGATGGTGGTGGTGGTGATGTGGGAGATGGAAGAGATGATGATGGAGATGATGGTGGTGGAGATGGTTGTAGGATTCGAGCATGGCGTGGATGATGTGGTCATCGAGCAACTAGAGTAGGTAGAGTACATATTCCAGTGATTGTTTCTACTCCTATTCCTCTTGCGGGTGGTGGTCAGGATAGAGGTGGTGCAGATAGAGCACTTCATCAGGTTGTTAGGGATCCTGTTGTGAGACATGGTTGACATAGAGTCGAATGTCATAGAGAGGTTGAGGCACAGGTGGCTCAAGTGTTACTTGATCAGGCATAGGGTCCTCCTACTTAGCAGGTTATACCTCAGTTGTTCCATAGGCTCTGGCACCTACTTCTGATTCTGCTTCTATTTCTGCTTTGATTCCTTCTTCTTGTAGTTTTGTTCCCTCATTGTCTAGTCCATCTCCTTCGATGCCTTCTTCTTCCATTCCTCCACCACAAACTTTTGTAGCACAGGCTCCTGCCCCAACTTTAGCATCAGATGTTATATCTCTTTAGTCTCAGATGTCAGTGATGTAGCAGCAGATTACTCAACTTAGTTCTATGATGCAGACCTTCTTGGCAGCGATGAGTTAGTAAGGATTATAGGTGAGCTCGAGTCATCCTCCAGATAGTGCTCCTGGTCCTAATGGTACTGATGGTGTTGGTGACTCAATCAATTGAGACATGACATGAAATATTTCAGTTGCTTTGTACTTTGATTATATATTATCTCATTCTCTTGTTGATGTTAGGACATTGGACTCTTATTGTATCATTTGATTTTAGTTGATGTTGTTTATGTTGATACTTTGATTTACTTTGATAGACATTGATTTCCAGATATTTCTTTTATGATCTTTTGATGGACTCTGATATTTTTCTTATTTTAAGATGATGTTACTCTGATACTCATTTTGATAGCTTTCACTATATATGATGGCATGATGTGTTGGATCTCCTTTTCAGGTGTTTAGCATGATATGCAGATCTAGATGGTTCTATCTCCTATATGCTTTGTTTTAAGCTTTTCAGAATGCAGTTTTTGAAATGTATGCATATGTCGTAATGATGCTTAAATGATTGTCTCATGTATGATAGAATAAATGGATGAATGCAATGTGGATTCTAATGATTAATGCTTTCTTATGGATTCAATGATGTATAGATGAATTAGATAAGTAATGTGATGGATGTCTTAATGGATAATTGATGTATTTATTTTGGTATATGGATGTAATGGATTCTAAGATGACTTAAATGATATGCACCTAATGATGATTTTATGTTCTATTTTAAATGCATTGATTTAATGAATGTAATGATGTGATGATTTTGATCTAATGAATGTAATGGTAATGCACTTAATGGATGCAATATGGATGATTCCTTTTGCAAAGAATGATGTGTTCTAAAATGAAATGAATCTTGGATGATGCAATCTAATGCACTTAATGATTTTTAACATGGATGAATGAATGTAACGTAATGCAAATGATCTTAATATGATGAATGCCACTTAATGGAATTGATGTAAATGAATTTGGATTTAAATGATATATGCAACCTAATGCAATTAATGATTGAATGATACTTAATGTAATGAACTTAATGATTTAAATGCAATGAACTTAATGATTTAAATGTTGGTCACACTTAAATGAATGCATGATCTAATGAAGATGATTTTAATGATTTTAATGATTTAATGCAATGATTTAATGCAATGATATGCAATGTGCTTAAATGAGCCTAATGTAAGTAAACTAATGGAATTCATTTTTATTTTTGTTTTTGGATTTTCAACACACTCGATCACATATAATTTTTGATGATCCTGTGATTTTTTATTTGACCACACCCCCTTTCTTTTGTCAATTTCCCTCTTGAAATTGTAAACTAAGAAAGGAAAAATACACTAAATGCATTTAATCTAAGATATATGCAACTAACTGTCATTATTCAAAAATGTGGAGCTTATAATCATCATTGAGCATTTTTTGGAATCCCACTTTAGTACAACCATCACTAGTTCAACCATGATGATATGAATACTTTTTGCACCTCTTTCGTTGCTTTCCCATCTCTTCTTGGTACGACTATCACTGATTGAAGCCAATCATGAGAGTGTGAATATCAATTTTGTCAGATTCTATGTTGCAAGTGGATTTTGGTATTATGATATTGAAGATCAAAATATCCAAGGTATCCTTTTGCGTAAACAAACAGAGATCTGAGTTTCATCACATCTACAAGTCCTCGATGATTCATTGATGATCACATCCTTAAACAAATAATACATTCTTTAAAACTTTGATCTTAAGATAGTCATTCAGAAATCAATAAGATATCATGCTTTCATCATAGCTTGTCTAGTTTTAAAACTTTCATCAATTTGCTAGAAAGACATGATTTCATCAATCAAGTCAACACTTAGAAAAAGAATTTGCAATATTTTTCAAATCCATATTTCAAGTGTATTTTCATCCATTTCATACTTTTAATCCTGATAAAGGTAAGGTCATGTAAGATCTCGGATCAAATTGTGTGTTTAGTTCAAATTGGATTAGAATTAAAGATTTGATTAGATTAAGTGTTTCACTTGCATTTTTTATGACTTGATTCTCTGATTGATTGAAACCCTCATTGATGATTCATTTCTCCTTTCGAGTGGATTTCCCCTAGCTTGATATGATTTTGTTTGTGGGACTTAGGACAATTTGCAAATTAGGTGACCAAAATCTTTTAGGTTCTTGCAAATGCAACTGTGGGGTTTTATTATGCAATATATACAAATGCTGGCAAATGCAATATTTACAAGGTGACCACTAAGTATGCACCTAACTTGGACTTTCAATGGTGCCTGTTTACCAAGTTTTCACCGATTGAATGGATCTTGCTTTCTTTTTCTATTTTTAAAGCTTTTTCTCTTTTTTTTCTACCAAGGTGCCTATTTGCTAGGTTTTCACCAAGATACTTTTTCTCTTTTTCCCTTTTTTGTATTTTTTCTTTTTTCAATTTATTTTTTCATATTATCAAGGTGCCTATTTGCTAGGTTTTCACCAAGACAACATCTTTTTGAGGATCATTTCTAAATGTTTTTTCTTTCTTCATGCTCAATTTTCCATCATTTTCTAACTTTTCTACTTTTCAAATGTTTTTTGATCTTTTACACTTTTCAAATATTTTTGGTATTTTCAAGATCTCTTTTGACTATGTATAATAAATATGATGCTTGCTCATCTAATTTTTCTGATACTCTCTATACTCTTTCATCTGTCTCATGTATAGAACCTCTTTAGATGAATGCTATTGATAGGTTGTTATAGCTCTTCTCTGTCACAATCTGCTAGTTTGTAGGTGCCGGTGCCAAAAGATGAGGTGATCACAAAAGGTCCTAACCAATTTGCTTCCCATTTTCCTTTCTTTTCCCTTTCTTCTTGGTTCTTGGGATTCTCTCACAAAACTAGGTCACCTACTTGGAATATTCTTGACTTGATGTGCTTATTATAGGTCCTTGACATTCTATTTTGATATACTTTTAAGTGATCAAATGCTTGTTGTTGTTTCTCATCTAGCAGGTCTAGTTCATGCAACCTAGAAACCCTATAGTCTTCTTCAGTTATCAACCCATGTAGCAATACTCTCAAGGATGGAATCTCTACCTCCAAAGGTAATACGACCTCTGCTCCAAAGACTAAGGAAAATGGTGTAGCCCCCATTAGCGTCCTAATGCTAGTTCTATAAGCCCATAGATTTGGGTTTATTTGGACATGCCAATCTCAACCTGAGTTATCTGCCATTCTCTTCAATATTTGAAGGATATTTTTATTTGTTGTTTCTACTTGTCCATTTCCTTGGGGGTAATATATGAAGAAGAATGATGTATCATGCAAAAATTTGTACACAATTGTTTCAAATCCTTATTTTTAAAGTGTTTAGCATTATCTGTGATAGTGGCATGAGGTACGCCATATCTACAAATTATATGATTTAGTATGAACAAGGATATTTGTTTGCCTGTTGCAGTTGACAAGGGTACAGCTTCCACCCATTTGGTGAAGTACTCTGTAGCAGTGATGATAAATTTATGCCCATTAGAAGATGGTGGATAAATCATCCCTATTAAGTCTAATCCCCATTGATAGAATGGCCAAGGCGTAGTCATCAGATGAAGCTCTTGGGCTGGTACATGGATCAATTTTCCATGAAATTGACACTTTCGACAAGTCTTAGCAAAATGGAAAGAGTCTTTCTCCATCGTAGGCCAAACCTATCCTATCCTAAGAATTTTCTTAGCTAGGGTTAATCTATTTGAATGTGATCCGTAGATTCCCTCGTAGATTTCTCACAAGGATACGTTCAACTCCTCTTTCTCTAAACATTTAAAAAGAATTTTGTCTTGTTAGTAAATAGATTTTTCCTTCAAACACAAATACATAAATTGACTCCAAATGCCTAAAATGAAGTACAAACTGCACTAACAGCTGGATAGATTGATCATGGGATTGATAATCTTCCTCTAAATTATTTAGGTACAACTCCCCATGTAAGATCTCCAATGAATTCACAAAACCACTTACAAAGATACTTTTAACCTGAAAGCAAGAAAGGTATACAAATATCTACTTGTAAACATGAAAAAGATGCGAAGAAGATAATTTAACAATTAATCACAACAGACAAATGGCACAAAGTCCATTGTCTCAGACCTTATATTACAAAGAAAATGCATGAAGAGAAACATATCATTCTCTTTCCAATACACGAATAACTAAGGCTCAAAGACCAAAAGATTATCATGCATGTAATCACTCGATTCAAAATTATATTCACAAGAGATTGGATCAATTCACAGATCGATCTCAATCAGAACATAAATATTCAAACTCAAATATTTGGCATACAAATACTTCTTTTTCTTTGAATATACAAAAGATGGCAAAGATCTAATTGTTTCCATACTCGCAAATTACAATCTGGAAAAACCACAACATTTATTTCCCTCCTGCATTCAGAAAAATAAATAATTCCCCCCCTTATCTGTAGCATAAAGACTCCTTGGAAAAAGGAAAAAAATCCCTTCTCTCTTCTTTGTTTTACATATTTATCCTTCCCTTTACCTTGATGATACATTTTCAGTTTCTATAACCGATTCTATAATTGATTCTTTGAAAATCTTTAAATTATCCTTTCCTTCACCTTTAGGTCCAATAACTTTATAAACTTTAGAATAAAAGTGTTTATAATAATAATTTTCTTCATATTGGAATGATATACATGATTATATTTGGATAGGTGGCATACATTGGTCTTTGCATTTCTTTTATCATTTTATCACTAGTGTGACTATTATTGCCAAATTCAATAGTGTCTCAAAATGTCACGTGTATCTCATGACCCAAGATACATTTTGAAGATCGCTCCAGTGAGGATCTAGATAATTCAGTTTGCGACAACATATCCAAAAATTAGCACGATCCAACAGTGGAGTTGGAAGTTATACCCTCCGCAATATGACTATTTATTTGTCTCCTGCAAATTCTTGTATGCAAAATCTTCATTAAATCTTCTTGTACAAAGTCACAATGGCTGCCAATATGATTTTATGTCACTAAAATAGAGATCCAAAAGATAATTATGATCTCTTTATTGATACCCATGCTGCCCTCAAGCTGTAGATGATATAAGTTTCCATCACGTGCATCACATATCCCTGTTTTAACTTCTCTAATATGCACATTGAAGACTTCACTAAAGTGAATGGAGGCATGCATTTTACAAATAATAGTGGCAACCTCTACATCAATTTATGCTAACATAAGGTTTCTTCCCTTCATTTTTACACTTCTTTAAATTAAGCATGTCGTTGGCTCATCATTTTAACAATTCTCTTGCGCTGACATGCTTTAATTTCGTAACCAATACTCCATCATTTTTCATGACTCATAAATATATGAATCATCACCGCCATCTCTATGTACCTCCCAAATTTATTAAAATGATGAACTAACTTGAACTACCTTGAACTGATTTAAACTAAGTTCAAACATGTTCAAGGGTGTTCAAGAGTATTCAAGACTGTTCAAACAATTTGTTAGCAAGCAATCTGACAGCTTTTAAAACATGGTAAGACCCAAGGGACTAATAGTTTTGATAAACAAAGCTGGACTTGAAAGATTAAGGGAATGAAGGTAACTAAATCATATAAGGGTGACTCTAAAAATAAAATAAAAGGATGAGTGTTGAACTTGGACTAACATGTCTATACTCTTACGATACAATGTTTCAGATATTAGGGTATATCAAGAGGATTGGCAGATGAATCTTTTCTTTTGATTCCTGGTTTGGTTCATTGGTAAGATTTGGTCTTTGAGGTAAGTGTAAATGGCTCCATACCAAGCTGATTCATGTCTGGTTAATAGGCAAATAATATGAGTATGGGTAGGGTCAAATGCGGGTTGTTCCACTTCTTCTACCAAGAATTCATACCGAGCGCTTTGATTTGGCATTTGTAGAAGTGATGCCAAAGTTGCTATTGCATCTACTGCTCTGTTCTTCTCTCGTGGTACTTGTTCAAATGTAATAAGAGTAAAGTACTTTTTCAAATTTTCCACCATGTTTTTGTAAGGCACCAACTTGTCATCTTTGGTCTGATATTCATCATTAATATGATTAATGATTAGTTGAGAGTCTCCATAAACCTTTAGTTCTGTCACCTTCCATTCCAAAACTAACTTTATGCCGATGATTAAGGCTTCATATTTTGCTATGTTATTGGTGCATGAAAATAACAATTTATAGGATTTTGGAATTGTAGACCCTTGCAGAGTTATCAAGAGTATCCCTGCTCCTGATCCATGTTGTGTGTATGAACCATCAAAGTATAGTTGCCATTTTTTTGCTTCTATATTCACAATCTTAGAATCTGGGAATTCTACTTGAATCAGATGATCATCTTGTAGTGGTGCTCCTACTAGTTGTTCAACAATGACTTGTCCTTTGATAGATTTGTGATCTACATACTCGATGTCAAATTCACTCAATACCATAACCCATTTGGCTAGCCTTCCATTTAATGATGTTTTTCTAAGTAGGTACTTCGAAGGATCGATCTTTGCAATGAGTTTTATCTTATGAGACAACATATAGTGACATAGTTTTTCTGAAGCAAAAACCACTACCAAACATGCCCTTTCAATGAATGTATAGTTTATCATATTTTACAAGAGTTCTACTTATGTAGTAGATAGCCTTTTCTTTGCCTGATTCATCTTCTTGTGCCAAAAGTGCCCCTAATGAATTCTCGGTCACTGAAATATATAAGATGAAGGGTTTGCCTTGTATTGGTGGCATCAATATTGGAGGATTCATGAGGTATTTCTTTAACATGTTGAAGGCTTCCTCACACTTCTCATCCCATTTGAAAACTGTGTCTTTATGGAGAAGTTGAGTGAAGTTATGACATTTTTCCACCAATTGGGATATGAATCTCCTAATGGATTGAATTCTTCTTTGTAGTGACCTTAATTGGCTTATATCTCTAGGTGCTTCCATCTCCATAATAGCTTTGACTTTAGTGGGATCCACTTCTATTCCTTTTGCTGATACAATGTAGCCTAGCAACTTGCCTGATTGGACTCCAAATGCACACTTTTTTGGATTGAGCCTTACCTTAAATTTCTCTAATTTGACAAAGATTTTCTGTATAATTGGTAAGTGTTCCTCTCTTGAATGAGATTTAGCTAATATGTCATCTACATAGTCCTCCATAAACTTATGCATCATGTCGTGGAATATAGTGGTCATTTCTCGTTGATAAGTCACTCTGGCATTTTCAAACCAAAAGGCATGACATTCTAGCAGAAAGTCCCCCATGCATAAGTGAAGGTTATTTTATCTTGATCCTCAGGTGCTATCTTTATTTGGTTATAGCCACTAAAATTTTCCATGAGTGAGAACATATAATGTCCTGCTATTAAGTCCACAATGGCATCTATACTTGGAAGAGGAAAATCATCCTTAGGACATACCAAGTTTAAGTCTTTGAAATCTATGCAAATCTTGATGGACTTATCGGCTTTTGAAACTGGTACAATGTTTGAAATCCATTGTGCATAATCAATTTCCCTAATAAATCCCACTTTTAGCAATTTATCCAATTCCACTTTTACAAGTAAGGCTATATGCGGGTGTATCTTTCTTAGCTTTTGTTTGACTGGTTTGGCTCCTTCGTTGATATTTAAATGGTGCATGATTAAGTTCAAATATAAGCCCAGCATATCATCGTATGACCATGAAAATTTGACTTTTTTTTCCTTGAAGAATTTAATGAATGCCTTTTTCTGTTTGCTAGATAATGATTCCGCTAAATGTATGATCTTTGGCTCGAAATCTGACCCAATGTTTATCTTTTATGTAGGCTCAATCAAGATTGGAGATCTCTCTTCATAATGTTTAGGTAGAGCATCCAAACTTCCTTCCTTAGGTGCCTTAGTTGGGTTTTCACCATTGGAAACATCCTTTATTTCTATTTCTTTTCGATCTAATGCTGCAACTATGTGGTTTTCAACATTAGATTCTTTTCCTTTTTTGTTTTTTTCATTTCTAGGTGGATTGAAAGAGAACTCGAAGTAAATGTCCTGAATTCCAAAGTCAATCAGAAAATGGGGACATTATAAATTTTGGATACTCTCCTTTATCATTTCCTCCTGATATTCCATAGTAGAAGAAGGTTCAACCACATTGAGATATTGGGACACCACATTGTCGTTCAAAAAGGTTGGGAGGATGGTTGGTTCAATGGAATCCCACTCGATTAATTCCAGGTATATAAGGGTTAAAGGATCAACACTTTGGCTTGGTTTGATGGATTTTATGGATAATACCTCATTTGATGGTTCATACATTGTATCATTCAAGTCTATGACATGTGCCTCTTCTAAATGTTCCAAAGAAGTAGGGTCAAAGTTCTCCTCGCTAGAGTCTTCTAAGGTATCCCCTAGATAAAAGTCTCATGGATTAAAACTAACATTTGATTCCTCCATAGTAGGTCTCCATGAAGGTACATAGGGTTCACCTACCCATTGATTTATTGCAATTTCTTGAATTTGAGGGTTCTCTAAGATCACTTGATTTGAACTAGAGGCTTGATTATGATTGGGTTCTGCTATTTGTCCTTTTTCTTTGCTAGAAGTATAGGTATAAATAACATCTACCTCCTTATCATGGCATGAATCACTTAACAATGAGTCGCATTCCCATTGATTATAATCTTCATCACTATGGGATTCTAATTGCAATATCCGATCATAGACTTTGGGATAGTTCTTTTGAGTGTACCCTTGTTCAAGGTACCCTAATCTTGTCTTCTCCTTGCTATCTTGCCATGTCATTTCTATAGGTTCAATGAGTCCTTCATTCTTCATGCCCAAAGGTCCTTGACCTTTGTACCCGATCTTTTGCATGATTTGAAATCATTTCCCATATTGATGTGTGGGAATGCTTATATTATGAATGTGTTTTACATGAGCACTTGTTTCTTCATCTTTGTAAAGCCACTTTTGGTATCATCCTCATCCATAAATGAGGAATTTTTTTCTCTCACAAAGTGATCATTGTATTTATGGGGTAGATTAGGTGGTCTTCCATGGGACTTAGGTGATAATGGCAAGTCCATCATGGATAGTGAGTATTCACCTACTCTGTTTTGCTTTATTTTGCATTGTTTATCAAAATTCTTCATCATTTGATCCATTTTTTATAGTGAGCTTCCTTGGTATACACTTGGATAGATTTGGTTTGATCTTCTTTCAGCTTTTCAACAATATTATCCCCACTAACCTTCTCCCTTCCCTTAGTCAATGTAGCTAAGTTAGTGGGTCTTGAGATGTCTTCAACAACAATTTCCTTTTCTATCTTTTCTTTTTCTTTCAATAATGGGATGTCTTTAGAACTTTTCCCTTGCTCTATTTGATTAGGTATAGACCCCTCTGCATTGTGTGGGACTAGAGAGTCATTAATAGGCTTGATATTGTTACAATATTGGAAGAGATTTAAGTCTCCACTTACCATTACTTCCTGCCCTAGATAAGGAAACTTTAAACATTGGTGATAAGTAGAAGGTATGGCCTACATTTCATGGATCCACGGCCTCCCTAACAAGATATTGTAGGTCAATTTTAAATCTAGCACTTGGAAAATAGTTTTCTTTTGCATAGGACCAACTCTGATGGGAAGTATTATGACCCCTTTAGATGCTCATTCTTCATAATCATAGGCTTTGATCATTAATTTTTTCTTTGAATCAATAGCCTCTTTGAAAAATCCTAGGGCTCTTACCAATTTTAGGGTGCAAATGTTCAAGTCAGCTCCTCCATCGATAAGTACTCTTTTCACTCTATGTTTGTGAATAAGGACCTCTATGTGGAAAAGTAAATTCTATGGGTGGTTCAACAACATATCATCTTGTTCTGAGAATGATAAGAAATGAGGAGCAATTAGTTGTCCCACCATATTTAAAAACTTGTCAGCATCTAAGTTTAGCAGCACATTAGTTTCCACTAAAGCTTTCTCTAGAGTTTCCTTATGTGTAGGTGATAATTTGAGCAACTCTAAGATTGAGATTTGAGTGGTACTCTTTGTAATTGATCCACCAAGTTATACTGCTTCAATGATGAAGATGCATTTTGGTTGGGTAGAACAATTCTTGGAGCATTTCCAGGTAGAGTGATTTTAGAAGCTTGCCCCCTAGTGACAACGTTAGATGATGCTTCTCTTTGTTTCTCCTTTAACACTATAACATTTATGGTATTGTTCTCTTCACTTAGAGTATTGATTATGGTATCATAAGTGTGAGCAAAGTTCACCTTCTCATTACCTCTTTTCTGATTTTGATTAGTATTAGATAATTCACCCTTTTCATGATTTTGAAATGGGTTCTTGAAGGTCATATGATCCTCATTGTTTTGAGGTCCTTCAACTTTAATTGTTCCATCTATTAGGTCTTGCACTAAGTGTTTTAACTTCATGCATTTTTTGGTTTTGTGACCCTTATTTTGATGATACTCAAAATGGTGAGAATCATTCCACCAATTAGGTTTAATTTGAGGTTCATAAGGTCTCAATTCAGGTAATGTGATAATCTTATTAGCAACCAAGGTTCTTAATGCATTCTCCAAGGGTTCACCTAGAAAGGTGAATTTTCTCTTTTGATATGTGGAGAATAAACATTTGGGCTTATTCCCATTAGCATTATGTTAGTAAACAGATTTGTCCTTCTTGTTCCTTATGACAATATGACTCTCAATGCCCCAATTATGAACAAAACCTGCTTACAAATAGTTGAAAAGCCTTTCTCTGATTACTGACTTTTCTCTGAATTGGTAGGTACAGCTCCCTATGTGTATGATATTCAAAGAATAATGTTTTGCTCCTAAACTAACATGGGGTATGCTCTTAACCTGAGAGCAGAAGAGGCAAACCGAACTAAGTCTAGCCAGAACTTAATCCAGGCAGGAAAAGCTTTGAATCTAAGACCAAGCAGCAAACTCACAAATCCTATGAATTTAGATGCTCAGCAACTACCTACAGAAATGAAAATGAAACATAAAGAGCTTCTAATGAATCCTTCCCTGAATCTCCCACAACACATCCTACTCTGTTCAATTCATATCCTTATAACAAAAAGAAAGAAACATCCTTTCTTACTTCCTGCAATTCAGATTTAAAAGAAAGACACACAGAAGCAACAACTAATTGGTTCCTCTCTGAACATCCCACAGCACATCCTACTGAGGTTTATTCACATCCTTGCAACAAAAGACTAAAACATCCTTCCTTTCTTATTGAAACTTAGATTAAGAGAAAGAACCAACTAATTGACTAATTGGAACAGAAATTATTGATATAAAAACACCCTTTATTGACTCTGCAATATCAGGTCTTGTTACATCAACAATTTGCTGACCCCTATATTAATTTTCCTCCCAGTATTTATAGAGTTTACAATGTAGAAAGTTCATAGAGACTGATGACCTTTCCACTTCCTGACTACAAAGAGATAGGAAACAAGTAATTACGAACATACAATGAAGATGAAGCAATTTGACTTCGTCCCTTCATCTATTTTGGCTTCCATAAGAGAAACCTAATAGTTCTATATTCTTTGCAGTCATCCTGAAAATATTAGCGGCTCCATTGACAAAGTCAAGTTGAAATTCATATCTGAGAACTCTTTTTTTTAACAGCAAGAAGCTTTCCCCTTTGTAGGTCATCACATGTTTCAAACACCTCTGAACTGCATAGTTTGCAGGTCGATCCTTCATCATTGACTGTGAATTATCATTCTCCTCTGTCTGCTCGATCGCTGCCTGCTTATTCTCATCGCTGATTTATGTTGTCGCATGATCGCATGGTATTATTTTAATTCATGCGATCATGCGACCACTCTATGATTGGTTCACGTGGATCCAGCATGGCATAGTTACTTAACTTACATTGTCTTTTCATTATCTTTTCATTGACTTTTCTCACCACTCGGGCTTCCATTGTCGCATCTACACTGTTGGAGTAAGTGGGTCCCAGTAGAGCGTATTCACCGGCCTGAGTTCCCATTGTCGCATGATCACATAGCAATATTTTAATTCATGTGATCATGTGACCGCTCTATGATTGGTGCCCGTGGGTCCGCTGAGATAGGTGGCACCTTGTTGCTATTTCGCGTTTGCTATTTTTCGAGCATCTTTCTATTGCGCAATTCTGACCATCATTGGATTGAAACCTTGGTTGATTTAAACCATCGATACGATGTCACAACTCAAGTCCCGCTGAGAAACAGGGCCCACTAATCTACATGTGCTTAAATTCTCAACTTAAGTGCCTCTTTCCCACCTAACCGGTTGCACTTCATGCCTTGTCGCATGATCGCAAGGTGGTTCTCTCAGTCATGCGATCATGCGACCACACCTACCACAGGGCTTTATTTTCAACATCAAACCGCACATCGTTTTCACTATTTGGATCATTATGACTTGATGAATCATCCCGTACCTTCAAATGGTGAAAATCATCAACTATAGTTGACTGTTAAAAATGCCTAACTCAGCTCTGTCACATTGAAAAATGCATAGCCCGAGTTCTAAAAGAACTCATTTCATCACACACTCACTGTCATATGAAGTAGAATTTTGAATAATTCAATGCCAACTCTGTTACGACATCAATCACATGAAAAGTCTTTCCTTTGATGCCTAGATATCATGATTCACAATCATCCTTTCATCTAAGAAAGAGAAATAATAGGAACATATAATCCTTGCCAGGTTGGGATCTATAACATACCCATTATGACAAGACTTCCAAATAACCCGACAAGGATAGCCTACCTATGAAGGACATTAGACCTAGACTCAACCATGACCAGACCTGATTATGAGATCAAAATCTTCCACTTTGATAGTATGATTATGGGGTGAAAAGTGGGGCAACACATTATTAAAAGGATTATTGTTGGAATTGTTGTTGGGATTGTTGGAATTAAAAGGAGCCTTATTCATTTGATTTACGTGGTATGAAGAATTAGCTCCACTTGATAAATTAAAAGGGGTTGCCTTCAAGTTGTGGGCCTCCACAACTCCATCATTGAAAAGATTTTTGTTATTATTTTTCAACCATAGCTTAGGTTTGTCATTTTTATTATTGGTCCTTTGATTATTAACATAATGGCTATTGTTGTTGTTGGTATTGGATTTATTGTCCTTGAACAATTTTATCTCTCCTCTCTTTACTAATACATCTTCGATTTTAATCCCATTTCTGATAATTTTTTCAAATGTACGACATTGGAGTTGGAGGAGATAATTCATTTCCATGTTCAAATTGTTTGTGAATATCTCCATCTTCTCCTTCTCGGGCATGCTCCGTGGGTACCTTGCAAAAATGGTCCTCCACCTTTGTAGGAATCCTAAAAAGGATTCACCATCTTTTTGTTTGGTATCACACAATTTGAGCATTGTGATTTCATGCCCAATATTATAGGAGTAGTGGGTTACAAACTTAGAGGCTAATTTCTCAAAAGTCTTTATTCCTTGGGGGAGTTTAGAAAACCATTCCATGGCGGGTCCTCCTAAACTCCTAGGAAAAAGTCTCATTAGGTAAATAGTGTTGTGCATGAACTCAATACTTAGAGCACAAAACTCTCTTAAATGGTCATGTGGGTCTATTTTACCCATATACTTAACATATTTAGGAAAAATGGTATTGAAAGGAAAAGGTTCCATGACCAAGCTTTTGTCGAATGGGAATGGGCATAAGGCCTCAATAGAAAATGGCTTAGGTTCGGCGGCCTTTTTCATTAGATCAATTTTTTCTTGGAACATCTTTAATTGTCTAGTCATACCCCTCATTGGGTTATCTTCTTCTTGATTCTTCTTAAGTTGATCTATATCATAGTCATGGGGGAGCTTTACCCCCACTTGTGCTAGGTTTAGGAAAAATTTATCCCTATCCCTATCTATCAATTTGCCCATGACCTCTATAAAATCGGTATCTTGAGCTGCCTTATTAGCCCTTTCTTCAAGGGTCTCTTTAGGTTCTTGTTTTGCATTGTTGGTAGCATCATTTTTTCCTCCTTGGTTATAATCATGAAATACTAAATTTTGATCCATCGATTCAAGTTTTTCTTCAAATAAATTTGGGAGAATATCCCCTTGATCTTGATTATTGAAAAGACTTTGGTATTCAAATTCTTGGACCTCTTTGGCTATGCAAGTGACATTTTCTTGTAAAGATAGTTGAGGTTTGTGGGAACGTGTGGAAACCGGCATCTAATGAGGTTTGATTTGAATTGATCCTTTTAATAGGTAATTGCTAGTAACTATTGAAGACTTTAAAAATGTAAGATGATTTTTCAATGGATATCTCTTTCACTTGTTCTATGTATTCCCAAAAACAACAATCATGCATACACTTGTCTCTTTTTAACCCTTTTAAACAAAGATATGTTTGAATTTGAAGGAACGTTATCACGGGTTTTTGAACAAAAAGACACTTCAAGCAATCTACGTAGCTCAAGATTGGTTCGTAAACATGGCTCTATTAGGTAGTCTTTGCTAAGTTAACAAGGTTTTAATCAATATTCCGTTCAAAATAGATATTAAACTTTCATCCTCCAAGTATATTAAGAGGCTTCCCACCATCGGTATGTCAGAGTTTTGAGCAATCTGTGAGGACTACTCGAGGAAGTTCAAAAATTTAGTATCCTTTTGTCACATGCCCCATTAAGGATGCATGCATTTTGTTTTATAGTGGGTTGGATTCTCACAACAAAAGCAAGTGTATCCCACTTTGGGTTGTCCCTCTCACCAGCCCTTTTAAGGCAAATCTCGGGAGGCGAGCCCAACTAAAGATCTAGCATGTTCGTGTTAAAGCAAGGAAATAGAACAGAGAAATAGGTTGTAGAAATTTGATTCACCAAAAAGGTCATGAAGAGCATATCCCTATCCACTTTGTTATCCCCAAACACAATTAACAAGGTTCAATTTCCAACCCACTAACTAAAGGGATTCGAGTATTGCTACTCTCTTCCACAAACAAGGGGTTTTTTTTATTTTATGTGCTTGATTTCCTCAACCTTTCTTCTTAATCAAAGAGTTTAACATTTTTGGCATTTTGATTCACTAAAAGAAGTGAAGAGAATAGGTTTAATGCTAAATTTCCTTAAACAAAGATAGGTTGTTTTTAATTACTATATTTTGAAAACACCAAAGCCACAATTTAAGTACACAAATAACCACATTTTATGGCTTACCTTTTCCTTATAGCTAGCAAAGGCTAAGGGTATTTTTGAGTTATTTTCATGATTTAATGCTTACCTTGGCAATTGTTTCTTTCCAATGTTCTTTTCCTCCAACATGTTAGTCAACAAAGCTAGCCAAAGTGAAGGAAACAAAGATAAAATTGAAGAAACAAAGACAAAACTAAATTTTAAGCCTTATTTGTCAAATTTAAGAAAAACTTGATTAAGGTGAAAATATTCAATTTAATGAAACAAATTTTTCCTTATATGCTTCTACAACTTTGATGTAATGATCATATACCTTTCCTTCTTGTTGATAATCATCAAGAACTAGCTTAATGTGAGCAATGTTCTCCTTTTTAATCTTCCTTGTCAAAGCTTTGCCTTCTTGATTGAATCTGCTCTCTGGATTTTTTATTTTTCGATGATCAGTCATCCTGCAGAGTCATGAAATTCATTTTATGACAATCAAAATATAAAAAATTGTAGTTTATTCAAAAACGCTACAGAAATGATTAAAAGTGCTATTTAACTGTTTAAAAGCGTTGAAGATCGGCTCAAAAGTGTTATTTAAACTTTTAAAAGCGCGGAAACAAATAATAAAAGTGCTAAATAATCAAGAAAAGGCTTCTGAAAGTAAGTAAAAGCACTGGAGAAATATGTAGATGTGCTCGGCAGTCAAGGAATAAGCACTAATAGAATTTAAGATAGAAGTCAGAAAGATTTAAAAGCGTTGTCTCTCTATGCAAAGGCACACAAATTTGTCGTGGAAGCACCGAAATAGTGCTCAGAAGTGTTGCTTAACTGCTCAAAAGTGTCGATTGAATTCTCAGAAGCATTGTTTTCCTGCAAAACTGAGAGCTAAACATGCAAAAATTTGAACAATTATGAAGATTATGATATTTTTAGAAAGTGAAGCCTACAACCCCACGGTGGGCGCCATTTTGTGTACAAGAAATTGTACCTTCATAGAATTAGTATTGTCAAATAAATCAAATAGAAACTAAATTAACCATAATATAACATCTATTTAGCAAATAAATGAGCAATTGAGTAGCCTATGGCTCTCTAACTAAGAGTGTTAATGGTGAAGCTCTCAGTAAGCTTCCATTAATGACAGTCCTAGAATGAGAAATGAGTGATAACAAGATAATTAATTCAATTCCAGATTTAAATGCTCAGATTAACTTCTAAATTGCCTTTTTAGCTATAATTCTCAAGAGGTTTGATGCTATTCTCATATTTTGTGGATTTTTTTATGATTGATTTTAGCCTTCCTTTTATATATTTATGCAAGGAGAGGGGGTGTAGTAGAGTTGATCATGATTAAGCTTGAGTTGAGTCTTTGGTTCCACCCTTTGATGACAATTTAAATATTGTGTCCTCAAAGCTTGGGACAAGTAGACAAGATGAGTGGACAAGATGCTCTTTCAATTTGAGTGATTGAGATTGAATTTGGCTTGATCCATGTGAGTTCCTTTCCTTAAATCTCATTGGTTGAGGCTTTTTCTTCCCATTTGGTTGTTGAGAGAAATTAGGATTTAATCAATTGATTTTAATTCATTTATTTAGCCATGTGCACCCCTTGAATGGGTTAATTTGATTTAATTCAAACTATACAATTAACTGGATTAATTGCACATTGATTTAATTTCACTTGATTTAATAGGTTTCAATTGATCTTTTGGCTTTAGATTTTGAATTATATTGAATTAAGACTTTATTTTAATTTTGATTGGCCAAATGCTTGATTCGATTCAATTTCTTTTATTTTGCCTTGATTAATCACTTGAATGATCCTGTCCACTTTTAGGTGATTACAGTATCTATACAAGAAACTTATAGACCATCAATTTAATGACATCTAACACTTAGTTGTTTCTTTACAAGATGTATTTATGAATACAACTCATAGACTATCAACTTAATGACATCTAACACTTAGTTGTTGCATTAATTCATCATAATTTGTTTCAACATTATAAATAATGTATATCATGATTTAAGTTATTGTAAGATCGTCACCTTCCAATAACTTCTGCAAATACAAGTGATAATCATTTGGAAGTCATCACTTCCTTATGATGTACACAGGAGGTAGGCCCATTGAAATCATATAGTCACACACATATGAACTTTTGAACTCCCTCTGAATGTCAATCTTCAAAGCTCCTCATCCAATGTAACCTCTAATGAAGTGTCAGACTCCCTCTCAATTTGATATCAATATGTTTGCAAGCATCAAGTTCTTTCTCCCTTGAATGCAATTATCATGTACTTCTATCCTGAAGGTATGTCAGAGAGAGGTTACAAATAGCTCACTAAACTATCTTGACCAAAAATACCAATGATAGAAGCATACAAGATTTTACTAACCAATAGTATAGTATGAATTACAAAATCAAAAATTATGTGCATTAATAAAACATGAAATACTTATCTTTTATAAATTTCAAGTATTTCATTCTGTAACGTGAGCCCATATAGAAAATATCATGCGAATTCACAAAATGATGTCATCATTCTCAAACATTACTATAATTCTTCACGTGAACTATATTTAATATCCAAAGGTTCTATACACTATCACAACCTTCAATCTTATTAGATCTCCCTTCAAGTGGTTAGGCTTTTAAAGAAGGAATCTTGCTCTTTTCCAGATTTTTTTCATAGACCTGTACATAGTCGATCATAAATTTTGAACCTAGTTTTTTCTCTTCAATCACTCTAGTGAGAGTCTTGTAAATGTGTTTATCACCAAAATATCCAAAATTTAGCAAAATCCAACGGTGTATTTGTGAGATATGGTCCTCGTACTGAGACTGTATTTTCTGAGACAGTCACATATTCACCATCAATAAACTACTCTCTTACATTTGCAACTTGGCTTTGATACCATGTTAAGGTTTTAGCATCATTGCAAATGTAATAGCACTATCTCATTGTATGTGTTTTCCAAATGCAACAATCTCTTGCATTTATATTGAGAATGAGCCAAGAAGAGACATGCCCCTTCATGAGACATGTCTATTCATTAATATGTAATTAATATAATGACAATTATTATTATTATATATATATACATATATATATATATATACATATATATATATATACATATATATATATATACATATATATATATATATATACATATATATATATATACATATATATATATACATATATATATATACATATATATATATATACATATATATATATATATATATACATATATATATATACATATATATATATACATATATATATATACATATATATATATATACATATATATATATATATACATATATATATATACATATATATATATACATATATATATACATATATATATATATATATGTATATATGTGTATATATATATATATGTATATATATATATATATAATATCTCTTGAGTATTATATTTATTTCTCTAATATTTACATTATATATATATATATATATATATATATATATATATATATATATATATATATATATATATATATATATATATATATATATATATATATACATCTCATATGTACTAAATATATATATACATATCTTCACTAGTATTGACTCATAGTGTTTATTCGACTAAAGCTACAAAACATCAACAATTATGCCCCCTCGGGACTGAAATCAGAATAATTTCAGATAAAATCAATGTTTTCAAGCATTTAGGAAGAATTACGGCAATTAAAATGGATCTGGATCAAGCAAAAATCATTTAGGAAGTGTTAATAAGCAATTAGGATTGATTTTAGTGTTAACAAAACACTGTTTGACCAAGTTTGACCAAGAAAATGAGGAAGTTGACCAAGTTTGACTAATGTTTAAGTAATATCCTAGTTTGGAATTTTGACGAATTAGTGATAAAATCTCTTTGTACAACTTTTTGCAAGCTTTATGTGTATTAATTATGCTTTGCGCAGCCTTTATTAAGTGCATTTGACTAAACTTTGACTTTTCTTGACCATTGATCTAAGTGATAAATATTACTAAATTAATTTTTCATGTTTGTGGTATCCTTTCTACTCATTTTGCCCATGTTTGATTACAATTTGGCCATAATTGACTTCTGCATTTTATTGGTTGACTTTGCTTTGTAACTCCATTTTTACTGCATTTAAGTGATGTAAATCCCCTGTTTCAATTTTGGTCCTGATATGAAGCTTCTATGATGTCTTACCATGAATGTTCCTTAAGGATCTAAGGCCCCCGGGAGGCTTAAATAGGTTAAAAAGGTTGACTTTACTATTCATTTTCACTTTTTACCATAGTAAATTTCTTGAGCTCTGAGGTAAAATGGTGTACCCAGTGGAGAAGCACCAATTTGAGTTAGCTAGGTGACACGACTAACTACCACATTATGCAGCACTTGTGAGTACCTTGTAACGATCCCATTTCATTTTGCAAATTTGAATTTTTGTACTTTTTATGCATTTTAGGGCTAAAACCATCTAGGATCGCATCCCGTATGCGGGATCGCACATGGTAAATCTTATGTCGCATCTAGTTTTTTAAAGAATTCAAGATCGCATCTTGTATTTCCCAGATTGCACCTCGTATTTCTTAGATCGCACCTCATCGGGTCGCATACGGTCTTTTTAAGCTAGTTAATAGGTTTTTCTTCAACTTTTCGTATTTGGTCAAAATAGGGTCGCATCCAGGTTCTGGATCACATCCTAGATTTCCTATGTCATATCTGGGATTTCCTAGCTTGTATCACGTTAGAGAGTCACATCCCAAATTTCTTAGATAGCATCTAGGAAACAAGATCTCATTTAGTTTGTCTTGATTTTTGAGCGAATTTTACTTATCTGTTTGACCTTTTTAAGTAATTTCTCATCAATTTCTCTTGTCTAATGTTAACATAATGCCCCTATTTTCTATTGTGCAAATTCATTTTAGTGTTGTTTCCTTTAGATCTCCTTAACCGACCCAAGTCTTGGTGTTGCATGACCATCTTTCTACAACTGATTAGCATGTTATTGCTCATTGTGGGCTATGGAGCTTGGCTAATTTACTTGATATTTGGGTAAATCATGGGTTGTTGATAGCCATTACTGAGCATTGGCACTTAGAGAATAACACTTTTCATCTACCCACCAGCAAGATGATAGTGACTCCTGAGGATGTCTAGCTCATCTTACACGTTCTTATGATGGGGTCTTGAGTAGAGTACGAGGCAAGCGCTCTGATGGAGATGGCGGATGCACAAAGAGGTTTTCATGATGATACCATAGCTAGTCATTATATCAGTTGGGACCACATGGTGGCCAACTATGAGAGACTCCCTGTACATCTGATTGGACTGGTAGGAGGATTGATGATTCCGGATCAAGAATAGCATGGATTTATGTGTGGGTGGTCTAGAGTTATCGATGATATGATACGTTCACCTCAATGTTTTTCTTGGGGGAGTTGTATCCTCGCTCACATGTACCATGAGTTTCACAAGATTGTATACCAACACTCTTGTACTATGACAGTTGGGATTTTAGTTCTTCAAGTATGGGCATGGGTGCACATCCCCTCACATGGCCAATTATAAAGAGGCATCTTGATGCAGGATTGCCTTATATTTATATGTACTCAAGTATGCTTTAGCAGCCCCATATGGGAAAGTTGGAGTACTAGTGGTGCATCTTAGATAACGTTACTGATGTTATCTAGAGGTCATACTTAGATTGTGAGGGGTGGCCATCTGATGTCTGACAAATGCCCTATTTTTTTTAGAGTAGATATATTATTGGCAGGACTCGGTACATTGTGGAGCAGTTCCTGATCACACCTGTCTCGAGGTAGTATAGCAGGGTATAGGGCATGTCACAAGAGATAGCTATTTATTCTTAGATCAGAGATGAGGAGGCACAGTGGGGATCTCGTTTGATTTATGAGACTGCTTTACATGAGATTTCATAAATTATGCATGTTACATGGGATTATCATCCTAAGATTACTGATGGTGGTATCACTAATGGCTACCATACATATTATAGATAGCATCCTTATCCATGGTTTACTGCTCTTGATGAGGTCACTCCTTGTCTAGTGGACGCTCTAGATTATGATCCATCTGATGACGGTGGTGGCCGAGGCCGAGCTGCCAGAGGTGGAGCCAAGGGTCATAGAAGGGATAGAGGATGTGATAGAGGGAGAGATGGTGCCCATGGAGGCAAAGATAGATGAGGTGGAGGAGACAGAGAAGATGGAGGTGGAGGCGGAGATGGTGAAGAGGGAAGCAGGTGACGAGCCTCTGGTGGAGATGTCAGCTAGCAGAGTCGATAGCACAGATTGAGAGTACATGCCCCACAAAGGGATACATGTCCTCTCTTACATAGGGATCAACATGCATAGCAGTAGAGGGCAGAAATAGGAGGTGATGGCAGAGATCAGTAATAGGTACCTAGAGATCCTTCTATAGGTGGTGATGGGAATCCTCTGTCTCACTATGAGAAGGATAGGGTTGCATTACAGTTAGAGGTTGCCACACTGAGGGCACGTCTATCTGAGTGAGATTCATAGCTGACTAAGATTAGAGTAGAGAGGGACATATATGCACACATGGACACCTACCAGGGATAGAGGGCCATGTATTACTTTGCATTATATTGTGTTGTTATTCCTACTCCTCAAAGAGCTCCATTATATTCAGTGATAGTGCAGCAGTCTGATGGTGCTATACCTCCATAAATCCTAGGTAGAGAGGATGCACCCCCTCCTGATCCTCCATAATAGGACAAGGGTTCCAGACATATTTGAGACATTTATATACTCCTCATTTTGTATCATTGAGATATTTTACCACATTTGAGATATCTTGTATTTTGTACCATTTTTTATCGATGTACACTATGATGTCCAATGGACTCTTTATTGTTTGATACACTGATACTATAGATTATTGATACTCTAATATATTTACTTTAGTCATGCTCTGATATATTGTTATGGATGTTTCTAATACTCCTTCCTAATGATATATTGATACTTTGGATTCTATTGATCATATGGTATCTTATCTGATTTATGCTGCTTTATGTGATGTTTCATGATTCTGCACATGTGATATATACTGAAATGTGCCTCAAGCTTTGGATATTGATGTGATGGTCATACTTGGTCATGATTAGATTATGTTAGATGGTGATGATTTGATGACATCATGATATATATCACTAATATATGCTTATGTTTTTGTATTTTCAAAGCTTTATGGATGTATGGATGCAAACTCATGTGAATGTATGCAATCTTTATTTTATGGACGTATGCTTATGAATGTATGAGATGTAATGTGATGCGATGTATAGACATCTCACTTTTTATTTATGTATGGATGATTATGGATGCACCATGTAGACATTTTTATGATATGAGATTGGTTATGAAAATGGATATTAGTGATATATACTCAGTCATTTCATTTAAGTTCTTTATGATTTCATGATGTACTTGGTCAAACATGGAACATGGTTAATGTTTTTAGAATTTTCAGCTCACATGGATGCTTTAGATAATTGAATTCACACATTCATACTAATGCAACATAAAATGAATGAAACTATATTAAAATGAATGCAATTTAAAAATGAACTTCAATGCAACTAAAAACATGAAATGCATCTAAATAAACCTAATGAAAATTAATATGATATGCAACTAAAAATGAACCTTAATGCAATTAACTAATGAAATGGACCTAGACTATGACACCTAGGAGAGTTACTATTTATTCAAAGTGGATCAATTATCATCATGGAGCTTTTGTAATGGTACCTCATTAGGTTAGTACAATTTTCACTGATAGATTTAGAAATCATGAAAATATGAATACTTCCCTCTCATTCGTCATGTCGAAAGATAACCTAAACATTAAAGCATATAGGTTAGAATGTTCCACCAGTTACTTCATGTTTAATATAAATCCTTTTATTTTCTAGTACATAATGTGTAAATATATACCCTCAATGACCTTTTATTTTATATTCATATCCTTGGGTATAATCTGATTTACTATGTACCTTACTAGGAAGTATTTTTTCATTGTAGTTTAAAACAGGCAAGGAAATAAATCCAACCTCACTAAATATTTCATAGGAAATAGGTTGAGGTATACATGGCATTCCAATCATGATGGAGGCACTTATAGTAGACACCCATTTCCTATGATCACCTTAGATCATCCGATTTATCACCACAAACAAAAGACAAAGAAAATGTTATGCCCCCAACCCTTGTTTCTCTAGTCCATTTTAGACATCATCGAGTCACTCAAGGAAGCATAACAATCAAAAATTGATAATAAGATAAGTTTATTATTCCTTTAAAATAACCATTGTACTTTCTTTAAAATAGATAGTTGTGATTATAGTATTTAGGAATACTGTTGATTAATTTTGCAAACACACACATAGAAATCATTATCAATCATTGATTTATCTTTCATCCATAAGTAGATCGCCTATTTAGTGTTTAGAAACACTCTTATCATCATGATGTAGTGTTTAGGAACACTTTTAGGTCCAAGTATTAAGAAATAATTTTTATGGTGGTATTGAGAAATACCTTTGTTCGTAGTTTAACGTCTATTGCAAACTCTACTCTTAGCAGAAAGTCCTAATATTGACTTAACAACATGTGTGACTTTGATCATTTCCCCCTAGGAAAAATAATTTACCTAGGACATTAATGTGGATAGATTCCATCCTTAGGAATATACGATTTTCTGATAATAGGCTCTTAGAATTTGGCGTGTCACAAAAGTGACTGGAAGATATATAAAAACTGAGATTTACATTGGCCAAATGTGCAAGCGTTGTCTTGATAGATAGAGCATTGATTACAAGTAGTGCATGTTTACCAGGCCTTCACTACTTGGCCAAACTTTTTCTATTTTTTCTATCATGGCGCCTGTTAACTAGGTTTTCACCAAGACACGTTTTCTCTTTTCCAATTTTTTGTACTTTTTATTTTTCTTCTTTTTTTTTGGACTCACCAGGGCGCCTATTTGCTAGGTTTTCACCGAGATTATCATTTTTTCAGGACTTTTTCCATTATTTTTTATTTTTTTTTAAGATCCGTATTTGCTATTTTTTCTTTTCTTAAGGGACTTTTTTTTAAAAAATTGTACTTTTCTCAGGACTCTTTTCACTATACAGAAGCTACCTCAAGAATGTCAAGCATAAAACCTTTTTAGATGCAGAGTATTGATTGGATCTAGTAAAACATCTCCTTCAAGTGTAGCCAATTGATAGGCTCCTGATCCAAATGTTGTTGTGATGACAAAGGGACCTAGCCAGTTGGGTTCAAATTTTCCCTTTTGTTCTTGATTTTGCTGAATTTTAGGATTTTCTCTTATAACTAGATCTCCTACCTAAAAATTTCTTGGTTTTACTTTCTTGTTATATCCTCTTGACATTCTCTTTTGATAAAATTTAAGATGGTCAAATGCCTATTGTGTGCACTCATCTAGCAATTCTAGCTCTTGCAGTGTAGAGATTCTATAGTCCTCATTAGTGACTAGATATTTCAATGATACCCTCAGTGATGGAATCTTAATCTCAACTAGTGAGACTGCCTTTGATCTATAAACTAGTGCAAAAGGAGTTGTGCCAATTGGTGTTCTGATGTTGGTTCTATAAGCCCATAAGGCTGGATTGGTTTGTAAATGCCAATCCTTTTCTGATTTGTTCACTATCCTATGCAAGATTTTCAAAATAGTTTTGTTTAATGCTTCAGCCTATTCGTTACTTGAGGGTAATAGATTTAGGAATAGTGCTGAGTGATTTTGAATTGAAGACACAACTCATCTATGTCTTTGTTTTTTAATTGACCCCCATTGTCAGTCATAATTGACGATGGTATTCCATATCTGTAGATGATATAATTTAAGATAAACATTGAAATTTGTTTTCCAATTGCATTAGACAGTGGGATATCTTCCACCCATTTTGTGAAATACTCAGTTGCAATAATAATGTATTTTTGTACACTTGATGAATTTGGGTAAATCTGACCAACTAAATCAAAGGCCCATTGTTGGAATGGCCAATTTTTTGTGAAAGGAATTAGCTCCCTAGCTGGAGCATGTATCAAGTTACCATGGATCTGGAATTTCTTGCATGTTTTTGAAAAATGGATAGCATGTTTTTCCATTGTGGGCCAATAATATACAACTCTTAAGAGTTTCTTGGCTAATGAAAAACCATTCGAGTGTGACCCACACACACCTTCATGAACTTCCTTTAATGCATGATTAGACTCTTCATGTTCTAAACACCTAAGAAGCGTACCATCTAGACCACATCTATACAAGTCATTAGTGATGATTATATAATGCGATGCCACTCTTATAAGGGGTCTCTTTTCATTTCCAGAATTGCCTTCAAGGATTGTTTGGTCTTTTAGGTAAGAGTATATATGGGTGTATTTGGATAAAACTTGGGTTTCAAGGGCACAAACAATCTAGTGTTTGGGTGAGTCCTAGGTGGGAAATGGGAGTTCTTCCACCAGGAAGTCATAAAGAAATTGATGTTCCTCAAGTTGTAACATTGATGCTAAAATAGCCATCACATCATCTTCTATATTCTCTGATCTTAGAATTTTCTCAAATATGATGAAGACAAAGTATTTATTCAAGTCATCCACCATTATTTTTTAAGGCATGATCTTATCATCTTTTGTCTGGTAATCACCATTCACCTGATTGATAATGAGTTGTGAATCTCCATAAATGTGTAATTCAACAATTTTCCACTCTATTGCAAGTTTGAGTCTATTCACCAATTTCATATTCTACTATGTTGTTTGTACATGGAAAGATCATCTTATATGCTTTCAGGATTGTATATCCTTATGGTGTAATGAATAAGCATCTAGCTCTTGATCCTTGTTGTGTGAAGGAGCCATCAAAATACCTTTTCTAGGGTTGCTCTATCAAGTGCATAATAGATTCATCTGGAAACTCCACATGTAATGGCTTGTCATATGTTAATGGCATTTTTGCAATTTGATGGGCAAGCACTTATCCTTTAATGGCTTTTCTATCAACATATTCAATGTTGAATTCACTTAGAATTAGGACCCACTTTGCTAGTCTTCCTGCCAGCATTGCCTTACTCAATAGATACTCGAGTGGATCAATCTTAGCCACTAGCTTCACCTTATGTGCCAACATGTAATGCCTAAGATTTTGGGATGAAAATACCACTACTAAGCATGTGTTCTCAATCATGGAATAATTCAACTCATATGTGACCAAAATTCTGCTGATATAGTATATAGCTCTTTCTTTATTAGCTTTATCTTCTTGTGCAAGAAATACTCCTAATGATGTATATGTCTCTGATATGTATAAAAATAGAGGTTTTCCATAGATTGGTGCCACTAGGATTGGAGGATTCATCAAATATTTCTTGACTTGGGAAAAAATTTCTTCACATTGCTCATCCCAAGTGAATGTAGTTCCTTTACGCATCAACTTTGTGAAAGGTTGTGCCTTGTTCACCAACTGAGATATAAATCTTCTTATGGACTATATCTTTCTAGGAAGCATCCTCATTTAACTAAAATTTCTAGGTGGTTGCATTTCAAGAATAGCTTTTACCTTTGCTAGATCCACCTCAATTCCTTTTGTTGAGACTATGAATACTAATAGTTTTCCAAATGATACATTGAATGTGCACTTCTTAGGATTAAGCCTTAATTGAAACTGTTCCATTCTGTCAAAGATTTTCCTTAGATCTTCTATATGTGTATTCCTTGTCTTTGACTTTGCCAGTGTATCATCTACATAGTCTTCCATGTTTCTAAGCATCATGTCATGGAATATTGTGGTAATTGCTCTTTGATAGGTTGCACCTACATTTTTTAGACCAAATGGCATCAAATTCCAATAGTATGGTCCCCATGCGCATGTGAATGTAGTCTTTTATTGATCTTCAGCAGCAATTTTGATTTTATTATATCTAGAAAATCCATCCATTAATGAGTACATCTCATAGCCTGTCATCAAATCTACAATCATGTCTATGTTGGGAAGTGGAAAGTCATCCTTTGGAAAAGCCTTGTTTAAATATCTAAAGTCTTTGAAAAATCTAATGGATTTTTCCACCTTAGAAATAAGAACTATGTTTGAAATCCAGTCTACATAATCAATAGCTCTAATGAATCCAACTTTCAATAGTTTTTCCAATTTTACTTTTACTAGCAATGCCACATGTGGATTCATTTTCCTTAGTTTTTGTTTTACTAGTTTCACATTAGGTGAAATGGACAAGTGATGTATGATCAAATCTGTATCCAATCCCAGCATATCTAAATAAGACCAAGCAAAACTAATCTTCTTTTCTTTGAAGAAACTGGTGAATTGGATCTTTTCTTCTTTTTTCAATGATTGAGCAATGTGAACTGTTGAGGAGCTTATGTTGTTCCCAAATTAATGGGTTGTGTAGATTCAATTAGAACTAAGGATCTTTCCTAAAAATGATCTAGGAGGATATCAAGAATCCCATTCTTTGGCACCTCTAGAAGGTTTTCACCATTAGATACATCTTTTTCTCTTTTAGGATCTGACACTACCACTAGGTGGTTTTTACCATCAGATCTCGTGTTCTTTTTGTTTTTCATTTTGAGACTGAGAAACTTGATATCCTCCTCAGTTATGGTTTTTCTCTTTACACTGGTGGAAGAAAGGAAGGGTTCACAAGCTTTAAGATAATAGACTAGGGAATAGTCATTGTCAAAAGACAACAGGCTTATGGATGTAGGCTCATTCAAGTCTATTAATTCAGGATGTAATAAGGACAAAGATTTAGTGGGTTCAAGAGATAGCACCATGATATTATCAACGTTATTAATTTGCAAGATGTTTTCCATTAAGTTTTCTTCTAAATAGATGTTAGGATTATTAGAGTTCATGTTAATATTATGCAAATATAACTCTAGTGATCTAACATTAGAACTCTCTCCTTCTTCAATCAAGACTCTAGGAGAAAATTTATGTATCACATCCACTTCTATATCCATAGTACCAATAGAAAGAGCATCCCATTCATATTCATGTGAGTCTACCTGACTATCATCTAAAACCCCCAAGAAGTGGGCAATAGTCATCGATACTTAATCTTCTTTATTGTCATTGTTCTCTTCTTCTTGCAATGGTTCTTGTGAATTTATCATGTCTAGTTCCTCATCAAAGTGAGGTGTGTCAAAAATTGGAAGCTCTTGTTCTTGTTCTTCTTTAGGTTCTTCTATTTGTCCTTCTTCTAGCTCTTGTTCAAGATTGGTACCAATTTCCAATAATGGGTCTCCTTTTAAGAGTAGCAACCTTTCATAGGAAATAGGTTGTCCTTCTACCTCTTCTTCATCATCTGAGTCCCCTGACCTATCAAATACAAGACCACTTTCTACTATAGGATGAGATGTTGATTCCTTGAAGCCTAATCTAGTCTTATCCTTTGGGTTTCTGAAATCCATTTGTATAGGTTCTACAAGTCCTTGTTTACTTTGTCCCAATGGTCCTTTTCCTTTGTAACCCATTTGTTTCATGATCTCATATCCCTTTCCATATTTGTTTGTAGCTATCTCAACATGTTTGATATTTCCATCTTCTTTATTTTCTTTATAAAGCCATTTCAAGATGGCTTTTTCTTTGTTTTATTCTTCAAGGGACACTTTTTCTTTGACCATTTTGGTTCCATCATGAATTTTTAAATCTCTACCATTGGAAGGTGTAAATGTTGATGAAGGTCTTCCCTAGGATCTAGGAGATATGGAGAGATCCGTTAGAGACATTGCAGGATCTATCTTGTATTCACCCATACTCACTTCTTGAATATTGACATTTTTAGCAAAGCTTCATGGGACCATTTCTTTAGATGTATCTGCCATATTAGAGATTTCTTTATTATGTGGGACCATGCTCTCTATTTTTTTAAGACTATTACAAGGATATGTTGTGTCAGCTAGAATAGTCACCTCCACTCCATTATGAGGAAATTTTATGCATTGGTGGTAAGTATAAGGCACAGCTTGTATTGAGTGTATCCATGGCCTTCCAATAAGAATATTGTATGTGAGTGGTAAATCAAGAACTTGACATATGAAATCTCTTTCCACTGGTCCCCCTATGATAGGCTTTGATTTTTATCTTTCTTCTAGGATCAATTGCATGTTTGGATAATCTCAATTGTTTTACCAAGTTGTACGTGTAGATGTTCAAACTAGCACCTCCATCTATCAAGACACGCTTGACATGATGTTTATGAATAAGGACCTCTAGATGTAACGGTTGATTATATGGTTGGTTCAATGATTTGTCATCCTCTTTAGAGAAAGATAGGTAATGTGGGGAATTTAGGTGACCAACCATAGTTTGGAATCTATCCACATCTAGATCTTTTGGCACATTAGTGTTAATCAAGGCTTGATCAAGAACTTACCTATGACTAGGAGATATTTTTAATAGCTCTAGAATAGATATTTGAGTTGGCGTACACTGCAACTAGTTTACTAGATTAAACTTTGAAGATAATGTTAGTTGTTTAGATGTTGTTGTTGTAGCTAGTGTGTTCGATGTTGAAGATCCTTTGATAGTGAACTTATCTTGATTTCTTGTTACAACATTAGAAGACTTAGTTTGATTTTGGACTCCTTTTAGAGTGAACACATGAATAGGGGGTTTTCATGGTTCCACCATATGAATTACATTATCATTATCAATGTATGTACAATTAATCTTTTTACTCTTGGAAGATTCTCCTTTTTCATAGCTAGGCAATGGAGTTTGAAATGCTTTATGATCATTGTTTGTATGATGTCCATCCACCTTAACTTTTCCTTCCTCAATTATATCTTGAATAACATGTCTTAATTTCATACAGTTGTTCATTTTGAGTCCTCTATTATGATGAAAATCATAGTAAGTGTTATCATTCCACCACCTTGGTTTTACTTTTGGTTCCCAAGGTTTGGAGTTGGGAATTTTAATGATTTTATTGTCCAATAATGACTTCAAGACCACTTCCAATGTATCTCCCAATGGTTTAAATATTCTCTTAGGTCTTTCTTCCCAAGGCTCTGTTTGAGTATTAGGTTTATTGAAAGCCTTGTTAGTCATTGGTGTCACCGTAGAATTCAAAGTCTTGCTTGCTTGGAGACTCGTCATGAGATTGAAGACATTTGTTTTTTGTTTTGGATTAGGAGTATCCACCACTCCATTTTTAATGACATTCTTGTTCTTGTTCCCATATTTATACTTATCTTTGGTGGGATAGTACTTGTCTTTATTTTCCTTGTTGATAGTGATTTCCCCTTTCTTGATCAAGACCTCTTTAATCTTGATGGCACTATTGATCATCTTATCAAAACTTGGTGGACCTTGTATTTTATAGGAAAGTTCATTTATGGTACCAAGTTATTAATGAAGATGCCTATTTTTTCATTTTTAGGTATTTGTCGAGCATATTGTACAAATATATTCCTCCATCTTTGTAAGAAAGTCAAGAATGCTTCTCCCATTTTCTATTTGGTATTGCATAAATCCAACATCATCATGGTGTGTTGGATGTTATAGGAGTATTGTTGTATAAACTTTTTCACTAGTTCATCAAATGTCTTGATTCCCGTAGGTAGTTTCAAGAACTATTTCATTGCTTGTCCACCTAAACTCCATGGAAATAATCTCATAAGGTATGTTTGTTTGTGCATGAATTCCATATTGGATGTGCAAAACTCCCTCACATGATCTTGAGGGTCGTAATTTCCAATATACTTGTCATATTTCAGAATCGTGACATGTTGAGGAAATAGAATCATCTTTAGTCCCTTGTCAAAAGGGAAAGGACATATGTGTTCCAAAGAGTATTGTTTCATTGGTTTTGTTGTAAATTTGGATAAGTAGGATATCATAATGTTGTCATTATGGCAACATATACTCAGCATGAAGATAGCATAATTGAAGGAAGCAGTTTTGTATGAGCGCATTAGAAAATTGTCTAAGTACAGCAATGTTTACCAATCTAATCAGAGATAGTTTTGATTAGCGACATAAACATAAGAAGATTCAGTGCATGCGCACTTGAACATGGATCATTCTATGTATATCAAAGCCTCATATGAGATCGCAAGTCTGTATGACATGTACGGAAGAAGATATTAAATATTTACAAAGACAGTGTTGAGTCGACCTGAACAGAGCATAAGACAAAATATGATTACATTGAGTTAAGGGATTATTTTTTTTATCAAAATATTAACTTGACTAGTTAGGGATGACATCCTAGATGTTTACCCTAAGGAAACATGAATTGATTTTATATTTTGAGAAGAGTATAAGTATTGTAAGCCGACTAGAAGTTATTTATTTTAATAACTTGTATATATGTAAGTATTATGTAATGCGAAATGTACAAGTTCCAAAAAGAAATTGTAATAAGTTGATATATGATGCAAAGTTTTATATTGTAAGAAGAAAGAAAGTAAGAACCGTATATGAAATCGAAGAGCCTACAAAGCTAGATCAAAATAGACTCAGACAAAAAAGACCCATTTTTCATTGTGTGTTATTGGACTATCATATCCTTTCTCCTAAGTCACTGAACACACTCAAAAAATCCTCAAAATATGATAGTCCAATAACATGCAATGGATATTGGAGCCCATATTAGCTGAGTAGTAACATCAATGAGGGCTCAATATGGTGACTATCTTGGGGCAATTACTATTTGCCTCGCACAAGTGGTACCAACCTTTTAGAGGTGAACTAGGTAGCATCTAACTTAAGGATTTTATTGAAGGCATCTATCCATAACCATCTCCCATAGTCCTGGAAGTAGGTTGAGGCCTATAGCCCTATGAGTACTCAAAATTGTGTAGTCTCACAAGCAAGATTTAAGCAGCTCCACTCTACACAAATTTCAAGCATGTCCTTGGAAAAAGATTATTAAGATTCCAAGGCCAAAATTAATTGTCTTCCAAAGTTTTCACCTCAACGAAGTGCCAAATTTTATAGTGGGGTGGAAGAGTTAGCTTAAGACTTGTCCCCACTTGGGTCGTTCCCAGGAGCTTTTTTCCTCAACCGGAAGGCCCTCTAAAGTTAATGCAATAAAGAAAGTGGATCAATAATTCAAGGTCTCTTTTTTTGATTCTCCATGAAGGAGAAAAGAATAATCTCCTAACTCAAATCATGAATCTAAGACAGATCATGCCAGCATTAAGTTCAATTACTACAATTTGACCCCAAAATGCAAACTAACTTTTGAGTTTCTAATTTTCCTCAAGGGAAAAGAGCATAATCCTTTGATCAATTTGCACAATGAACTCAAATTCTAATTAAATTCCTAGAAATGAAAGCACAAATTTTGATTGATTTCCTTTCAGAAACTTGCACACAATCATTAGTAGTTTCTTTTGTTGAAGTCTCTATCATTTCATCCTGCAACCATTGTTAGGCTATTAAAATCTACAAAAAAATATCAAATCAATCTATTAGGGGTTAGAAAAATCAAAATTCAAGCAAATAACCCTAGATGCAATCCTAAATTCAACTAAATGTGATCCAATTTCCCACATGCAATTCAATTTCCAGAATATGATTAAGGATCCCAGATGCGATCTTGAAATTAACCAGAAGTGATACCATACTGGATGCGATCCAGGAAATATGGGGTGCGAACCTTCTTCCCAGGTGTGATCCAATTTCCTAAATGTGATTCCATGTAGTCTAAAACATGGCAAAAATCATTCTAAAAGGTATAAATTCAAGGCTTGGCCCCACGGTGGGCACCAAAAATGTGTGTTTGAATTATTGACCTGCAAACCTGCAACACAAAACTTCAGTAGAACATTATATCAATTGCTAGAATGATCAATCAAACAAAAAAAATAATAATTGAAATCATCCTATTTCTCTCTAACTAACACAAGTATGAAAAGGATTTAAAATTTGCTCTCAGATTATAATCCTAAATAGTGACAATGCATGTTAGAATGAGAGATTTAATCAACTAATGTAATAAAAATAACAAATCCATTCAAATTATGCATGAAAGTGTTAGCTTGTGGTGACTGATCAGGAAAGTACTGTACACTTTTCCTCCTACCCTCACTGACATATTATATTAACTCATTCTAACCCTAAAGCGGCAAAATATTGTATAATATGGCTTAGGGTTAGGGATTTCATTATGTATGGTTTTTAGTACTTGCGGTGGAATTGAGCTGTAAGGGATTACATATTGTAATTAGGTTGTAATCACTAGATAATAATAATATTGGACTTGTTGTTGGTGGATGTAGCCCAGGGATTAGGTGAACCACGTTAAATCTTTGTGTCTTCTATTATCTTTTGTGTGGTTTATATTTTTTTGATATTGGTTATATTTGCATGTAATTGTTATTTCTGTCTTGAAAATCCTAACAAGTGGTACCAAAGCGAGGTTGTTTTTCAATTATCCTCTACAAGAAGATCTCATAGTTTAGTGGGAGTCTCACGGTTGAGTGGGAGCAATGGCAGACAAGGGTAGGCTGAAGGTTGACAAGTTTAATGGGTAGAACTTTCAGTTATGGAAAATGCAAATGGAGGACTATCTCTATCAGAAGGATCTATAATGGCCATTGGAAGGAAAAGCCAAGAAACTGGCAAGCACTTCTGATGAGGAGTGGGCTATTCTTGATAGAAAGGCCCTTGGTAGTATTCGATTATGCTTGGCACAATCAGTGGCATTCAATATTACACAAGCAACGGTGACTAAAGATTTGATGAAAACCCTAGTGAAGTTGTATGAAAATCCCTCGGCTTCAAAAAAGGTATTTCTCATGAAGCGTTTGTTTAATATGAAAATGGTGGAAGGTGGGTCGGTTGTTGATCATTTAAATGAGTTTAATATAGTTACCAGTCAATTAACTTTAGTCAATGTTATTTTTGATGAATAAGTCAGGGCTCTCTTGATTTTTTGTTCTTTGCCTGAAAGTTAGAATGGTTTGGTAATGGTTGTTAGTAACTATGTTTCTACTTATAATACCCTAAAATTTAATGATGTTATTGGTGTTATTCTGAGTGAGGAAATTCGTAGGAAAAGCTTGGGTGGATCCACATCAGGAAGTGTCTTAAACACAAAAAGCAGAGGTAGAACCAATGAGAGAGGAAACAACTCTGGAAATCATGGGAAATCAAGAGGAAAAACAAAGGGAAAGAGGTTTGAATCCAAAGGGCCAAACAATTGCTGGTACTGTGGAAAACCAGGTCATAAGAAGAAAGATTGCTGGTCTCAGAAGAATAAAGAAGGAGAAAAACAAGAAGGTAACAAGGAGGAAAATGTGGTAAGTAATAAGCCTGAAGAGGATGCCTTGCTTCTTCCTTTAGAAAGTATTGATGATTCATGGGTTTTAGATTATGGGGCTTCATTTCATGCTACACCCCATAGAGGTTATTTTCTTGATTATGTCCAAGGGGATTTTGGGCAAGTTTATTTGGGCAATAATGAACCCTGTCAAATAGTTGGAAAGGGAAAAATTAAGATTAAGTTGCAGAATGGGAATCATTGGCTACTACAAGAGGTAAGACATGTTCCAAGGCTGAGTAAGAATTTAATTTTAGCAGGGCAACTGGGTGATGAGGGTTGCACAGTTACTTTTAATTATATAAATTGGAAGGTTTCAAAAGGTTCCTTAGTAGTAGCAAAAGGTGTGAAAGTAGGCACCTTATATCTTTGTATAGGTCATAATGTTCCTTCTACTTTAATTGTTTCAGAAGATAATGAATGTTCAGGAACAGTGGCTATAGTTGAGTAGGAAGAAAATCAAACTGTTGTTGTAGATTCTGACACAACACTCAGGCACATGAGTGAAAAAGGTATGAAATTAATTCATTCAAAAAAAAAATTACCTGGTCTGAAATGTGTCAATATGGATTTCTGTGAAAGTTGTGTTTATGGAAAATAAAAGAGAGTTAGTTTTGTAAAGAGTGAGAAGGAAAAGAAAAATGAGAGATTAGAGCTTGTGCATACAGATGTATGGGGACCAACTCAGGTATCTTCCCTTAGTGGCTCTCTGTATTATGTTACATTTATAGATGATGCAACAAGAAAAGTATGGATTTATTTCCTTAGACATAAATCTGATGTATTTCAAACCTTTAAGAAATGTAAATGCTTGGTTGAGAATGAGACTGGTAAAAAGCTAAAATGTCTCAGATCTAATAATGGTGGTGAGTATTGCAGCATACAATTTGAAGATTATTGTTCCTCTAATGGTATTCATAGGTAGAAAACTGTACCAAGGACTCCACAAGAAAATGGAGTGGTTGAACGCATGAACATGACAATAATGCAGTGTGCAAGGAGTATGAGGTTGCATGCTAGGCTACCCTTAAACATGTGGAAAGAGGCAAAAAAAATTTGGGGCCGACATATTGTAACTCATTCTAACCCTAAAGCAGCAAAATATTGTATAATATGTCTTAGGGTTAGGGATTTCATTATGTATGGTTTTTAGTACTTGCGGCGGAATTGAGTTGTAAGGGATTATGGATTGTAATCAGGTTGTAATCACTAGATAATAATAATATTGGACTCATTGTTGGTGGACGTAGCCCAGGGATTGGGTGAACCATGTTAAATCTTTGTTTCTTTTGTTCTCTTTTGTGTGGTTTATGTTTTTCTGATATTGGTTATATTTGCATGTAATTGTTATTTTTGTCTTGAAAAGCCTAACAGAAAGCCATTGATTCATTAATTCATTACTATTATCCAAATTGAAGTGTTATCTAATTAGCTATGAAATCACAATGAGCATATGAAAGTAAATGAATTCAATTATCTATTAGTAAAATCAAAGAGCTGGGAGCCAATTGAAGATTTGAAAAATCTCTTTTATAGAATCTTGAGATTTTGAATGGTCAAGATGCATCCATATGAAGTGGTTGAGATGCCTCCAAGATTGATCCATGTGAGTGATCCATGTGATTACCTCTCATTGGCTTGATGTGTCCAATTTTTTGTCCCCTTTAAGGTGACATGTCATTTTGGAGGGATTTATTCATTTCTTTTAATTAATTACTCTAGCCATGGATTTAATGGGTTTGATTTAATTAATTAGGCATAGAAGTAATCAAATTAATTTTTCTTGTTTATTTGATGATAAATGCTTGAATTAGGATATTTTATGATTTTATTGAATTTAATGAATTATGTTAATAATCAAGAATCAAATTAACATAATTAGGATTTTTATCCCAAATTAGGGCAAATAGGGCCTTAGGTTCTATTAGCCCAATTTTAGGTGATTACAGTTCTTAGGTCCATATGTACCAATTAAACTTTCTAGCACTTCAAACTCAGATCTAATCAGCAATTCAACTCGGTCTCTATAGCATATATCAGAAACATATAACATGTAGTCCACTATCCAAAAGTAATTAACCTCCAGCATATAAAGCTTTCAACAAAATCCACATCAAAATCATTCACACAAGTATAACACCATGATTTATAGTGGAAACCCAATTTGGGAAAAACCACTTTGTAACATGCTACTAATTTTCACTCTTCTGAAGTGAGCTCTGTAAAAAGCCAACCTTGTTAAAGGTTTACATACACATTGTTAGGTGTGACCCTAATAAAGGATTTAAAACACTTTGTCAAAAGTGGCATGGTTAGAGGACTTAGGAACATTTCATTAGAATTTCACCTTGATTAAAGGATTTATACAATGAATGTTAGGTCAACCTTGATTAAAGAATTTAGACTGATACAATGGTTAGAAAGTAATAGTAGTTTCTGATATGAAAAACATACAACTCACTTTGCAAATACAGATCCACTTCGCACATATATGTTGATTTACTGACTGACCTTCATTTCCATTTTCATCTCTAATCTACTCAGAATTCACTTCAAGCAATCACAACTCTATTCAACTCCTTCACAATTTCACCTTCAGCCTTTTTCTTAGACTTATCAGTCAATAACATCAACCTCTTCTTCATCATGTGACCTCACAATTAGGTTTTCCTCTATACCTCTTTGATTAGGTAGATCAATCTTTTGTCACCAAATTGTCTTCCTCGACAAACACTGTCTTTACTCGATAATTTCATGTCGCTCAGCAATTACTAATGTTTGGTCAATACTAGATTTACTCAGCATATACTAGTGCTCGGTCGACACTAACATCACTTGGCTTAAACTAGATTTCTTCACTTTTTCTCGGTTAAGCCTATGTTTCTAGTCTTTCTTCTTACTTAGATAAACAACTCATTACCTTGTCAATGTTCCAACTGATCAACTACCCATTGAAGTATCGCATAACTCAACCTTTCCTTAGGTCCACTTGTTATCTCCTCTTTTCAAATCCTCTTCATCAATCAAAAGATATGGTACTATCCTAGATAGCAATTTTCTTACCAATTATGGTTTGACATCAATGATAATATAACAATTGTTTCAATTGTAGTTTCCAACAATCTCCCTCTTTGGAATTGATGGCAACACCACATGAATAACACATGATTTACCAAACAATCCAAAAACTTTGTGCATCATATTTTTATTAATATCCTAAGCTTCATTCTGATTCACAACTTTTTCCTTACCTGGCCACTTGCTCAATTACTCCCTCTAAATTTTTTATGTATCAATCCCTCAGGTTTCATTGAATCTTCTCCCTCAGTGTTGTATCACTCCATTATTTTCATTGAATCTTCTCCCTCTTTGACAATAATGCCAAAGCTTGTATTTATTACTTACATCTTCTCTGTGTAGATGTCTTCATGTCAGTTTTGTATTTTGTATACTCCCTCTGTCATCTTGCTTATGACTGATTAATATCTCTACCTTACTTCTCACAACTCTAGGAAACTCCTAAAGTGTGACCTTTTATGCTTCAATTTATCAAATATTCTATTCAACACATTTGATGCAGTGCTCCTATTTTACTAGGTAGCCTCAGTTAGGGGAACCACCCCTATTTTACCTCTAAGATATTCATGATCATCCTTAGGTAAAGATTTTTGTGAATATATCTGCTAATTGTTCCTTTGTATTCACATACTCCAATCTCACTTCTTTGTCTTGAACTAGCTCTCTCAAGTAATGATACTTGATAGAAATATGCTTAGTCTTAGTGTGCATAATTGGATTCTTTGATATGTTAATAGCACTTGTGTTATCATAGAAAATAACAACAGGCTCAGTGATTTATTCCTTCATTCCTTTTAACAATTGCTTGATCCACACTAAATTTAAACAATTTACTACTGCTGCTACATACTCAGCTTATGTTGTGGATTGGGAAATGTAGTTCTATTTCTTGCTTATCTACGAGACTAATCTCTTTCCTAGAAAGAATGCTCCACCACTTGTACTTTTTTAGTCATCAACATTTCCAGCCCAATCTGCATCAATGTAAACTCTCAGTTCAAACTTTTCATTCTTCTTGTAATACAATCCATAATCCTCTATACCTTTCAGATATCTCAATATTCTTTTCACTACCATCATATGATTGTCCTTAGGATTGGCAGAAAATCTTGCCACAATGCTAACTGCTAGGGAAATATATGCTCTATTGTGAATAACATATTGTAGCTTTCCAATCATAGATCTATACAAGGTTTGATTCACTTCAATTGTATCATCAATTTTAGATAATTTGTGTCCAATAGCCATAGGTGTACTTACTAGTTTGGAGTCTTCCATACCAAAATTTTTCAGTATCTCTTTGACATATTTAGATTGAGTAATATAGATACCTTTCTTCATCTGATAAACTTGCAAACCAACAAACAATTTGATCTCACCAAACATAGACATTTCAAATTTAGTTTGCATCTCATTCGAAAAGTTTTGACATAGGGCATCTTGTCCTCCAAATATGATATCATCAACAAAGATTTTAGCTAACAAAATCCCTTTACCTTTTTTAGTCTTCATATACAGATTAATGTTATCATTTGTCCTTGTAAATCCAATCTTTATCAAATAATTATGCAGTCTCTCATACCATTCTTTGGGGGATTTTTTTAATCCATACATCACCTTGTGCAACTTGTAAACCATATTCTTCTTGTTTGGGTCAACAAATCCTTTAGGTTTTTCAATGTATACTTCTACTAATATCCCATTTAGAAATTAATATTTGACATCCATCTAATATACTTTGAATCCTTTATAAGCTGCATATGAAAGTAGAGTCCTTACTCATAATCTTGCAATAGGGGTAAATGTCTCCCCATAGTCAATTCCTTCTTCTTGTGCATACCCCTTACTTACTAATCTAGCTTTATTTCTTGTGACTTCTCCATTTTCATTTAGCTTGTTTCTGAATACCCATTTTGTTCCAATAACATTCTTGTCTTCTGGTCTTGGCACTAGAGTCCAGGTATTATTCTTTTCTATATGCTCTATTTCTTCATTCATGGCTTGTATCCAGTCATCATTCTCTAAAGCATCTTTTACTATTTTAGGCTCAAACTCACATAGTAAGCATGTATTATCTTTCAACTTACTTCTTGTCATGATTCTAGATTCTTTATCTCCAATGATTTGTTCAAGCTAGTGATGTCTTGTTACATACTATTCCAAAGTAGGTTCAAATTTCCTTTCTCCTTGTTCTGGATCTTCAAGTTCATCATACAAATTATCTTCTTCTTCTTATTATTACTCAGTAGCATTCTCATGATGCTCGATAGTACCTTCCAAATTCTTGACAGTATCCTCTTGGTGCTTGTCATTACCTATATGAGACTCTGCATCTAGTTCAGGTGTATTACTTGCATCTCCTTCTCCCATGTATATAAAAGATCTATAATCTTCAGGTTCTTGCTTGCACTCCAATTCATTATTTTCTGCATATTCATCAACTCTAATATTTGCACTTTCCACAACTTTGTTAGTATTATAATTCAAACACTCATAAGATTTTCTCTTAGTGAAATATCCTAGGAATATGTCTTCATCACTTTTTGTATCAAATTTTCCATTCCTATTCTCTTTCACTATATAGCATTTACTCCCAAAGACTCAAAAATACTTCACATTAGGTGTATACCCATGCCATAACTTAAAAGGTGTAGCATTTGTACCTTTTTTATCTGTACTTGGCTTAAGGTATAAACAGTTGTACTTGCAACTTCTCTCCAGAACTTTTGTGAAACATTCTTTTCTATCATCAGTGTTCTAGCACAATCCATAATTGACCTATTTTTTCTTTCTGCTATACCATCATGTGGAGGTGTTCTCGGTGCAAACATATGTCTGTGTATTCCTCTATCATTGTAGAATAGATTGAACTCATTTGATATAAACTCTCCACCTCTGTCATATCTCAAACATTTCAAGCTTCTGCTTGTTTCTTTTTCAACTTTTGTCAAGTACCACTTAAACAACTGAAATGCATGATATTTCTCCTTTAAAAACATTACAGTCATCATTCTAGAATAGTCATCAACAAATAGAATGAAATACTTATCACCACAATAACTTTGTACACCCATAGGTCCACAAAGGTCAGTATGAACCAATTCCAAAATATTTTCAGAAGTATATGTCTTGCTCTTAAAGCTAGACTTTATCATTTTTCTCAATTGACATTGTTTACACATCACATTATCAAGTTTCTTCAATCTCAGAAAACCTCTTTCTTCTTTTTAACTAATATTTACCATATTGTCAAAATTCACATGACATGGCCTCTTATGACATAACCATACATCATCAAATTGTGCAAACAAACATGTTTCTTCAGATAGGTCTAGATAGAACATGTTACCTCTTGTTTGTTCTCCACTTCCAATTATTTCACTAGTGGCATCAAATTTTTTAGCCTTTTTGTGATAAAATTGCACTCAGTAACCAGTGTTATTCAACTGTGCAACACTCAACAAGTTATAGTTAAGACATTCAACCCAATAAGAATTTTCACATGTAATCTTGTCAATCAATCTAATTGATCATTTTCCTCTCATAGGACATGGTTCATCATTACCAAACTTAACACTTCTACCTTTTTAAGGATCTAGGGTTTCAAACTTACTTTTATCACCAATCATGTGATATTAGAAACCACTATCAATAATCCATTTATCACCTTTACTAACATAGGGAATAAGTTTAGTTTTCTTATCTTCATCAGAATCATCTTTCATGGCAACATAAACAACTTCTATATCACATTCATCAGATTCACTAGTGTCACTATCACTTTCCTCTTCAGCAATATAACAGGATTTCTTACCTTTGTCTTTGTAGTCTCTATACCTTCAGTACTCTCTATCATTTCTCTTGTCCTTGTACTTGCTTTCCCTTCTCTCATCCTTGTTAGTCCTGTCAGGGCATCTTGCTGCAATATGGCCAACTTTTTTACATGAAAACATATTATAGGAAGTTTACCTTTATATTTCCCTTTTCCTCTTTTTAGCATTCTAGCCATAAGTGCCTCAAGATCATCTAGATCTTCATCAGAAGTGTCACTATCACTATCACTTTTCACACACTTTTCTTTTTCCTTTTTAGACTTATGCAGAACCATTTGAGACTTGAATGCATATTCAACATTAGGAACACTGTAGTTATCACAATTAGATAGCTCAAAAGCAGTAAGCTTGCCAACAAGACTTTCTAGAGTTAGAACTTTACCAGGGTTACATCTTGATTCTTGTATTGTGGAAATTTTGATAGCATAAATAAGAAGCAAAGTCCTAAATATTTTACCAATAATAGTTTCATCATCAATGTTTCCATTGGCTCCTCTAATAGTATTCACTACTTCTTTAATTCTACCACAATATTGAGCAATATTTTCACCTTCTTACATTTTTCATTTCATCAAACTTACCTCTCAAGCTTTCAAATTTGGTTCTCAGTACATTTGTATCTCCACCATAGATAGTTACGAGAGTGTCCCATATTTTCTTTGCATTATTGTAGTCCTTGATGTCTTCGAATTCAAGATAGCTTAGGGCAGATGCAATATCCAACATTGCTTTGTTGTGTTCTTGTTTTGCTTTCATCTCCTCAGCAGTCAAAGGTGTAGCAGGTATGACATACTCATTTTCAACATAGTATTTTTTTGAATCACCAATATCAGCTAGATGCAATTTCATCAGACTCTACCATGTAGGGAAGTTCTCTTTGTTCAACTTCGGTACCTCCTTTTTATACATCTTGATCATTAGCTTAAAGTACCTTTAAACTTTCTCTGTAAGCACCAACAACTTTGATACCAATTGTTAGAATGATTTAGAACAGTAGAGAGAGGGGGTGAATCAGTTGTTCTTAGGTCTAGATGTACCAATTGAACTTTCTAGCACTTCAAAAAACTTAGATCTAATCATAAATTCAACTCAATCTCTATAGCATATATCAGAAACATATAACATGCAATCCACTGTCCAAAAGTAATTAACTTGCAGAATATAAATTTTTCAACATCCACATCAAAATCATTCACACAATTATAACACTAGGATTTATAGTGGAAACCCAATTTGGGAAACACCACTTTGTAACATGCTACTGATTTTCACTCTTCTTAAGTGAGCTTTGTGAAAAGTCAACCTTGTTAAAGGTTTACGTATGCACTGTTAGGTGTGACCCTGTTAAAAGATTTAAAACACTCAGTCAAAATTGGCCTAGTTGGAGGACTTAATAAAATTCCATTAGAATGTCACCTTGATTAAAGGATTTATACAATGATTTTTAGGTCAACCTTGATTAAAGGATTTAGATTGATACAATGGTTAGAAAGTAAAAGTAGTTTCTGATCTGAAAAATATATAACTCACTTTGTAAATATAGATCTACTTCACACATATATTTTGATTTACTGACTAACCTTCATTTCCATTTCCATCTCTGATCTGCTTGGAATTCGCTTCAAATAATCACAACTCTATTTAGCTCCTTCACAATTTCACCTTCAGCCTTCTGCTTAAACTTATCAGACAATAACATCAACCTCTTCTTCATCATGTGACCTCATAATTAGGTTTTCCTTTATACCTCTTTGATTAGGTAGATCAATCTTTTACCACTTAATTTCCTTCGTAGATCTTAGGTTTAGGTCAAATTCATCAAATCCTTCCATCATTATGTTCTTCATCTTTTTTCTTCTAGTTACATCTCCAAACTTCTCTTTGAATCCATAAGAAAATGATTTACCATGCATTAAATGCTCCATACAATTCATTAATAATGTCAACATGTTTTACATATCCCAAGAATTCAACTATGTCAGTTGGGATTCTCAATTCTTTCTTCAAATGTAAATTACTGACACTTGGTCAATACTATGTTCATCTCCTCGGTCATCACTGTGTATCTCAGTCATCACTACAAACTTTCTTCCTCAGCAAGCACTATCTTTTCTCAGTAATTTCCTATCACTCGACAATTATTGATGTTTGTTCAACACTAGATTTACTCGACATACACTAACACTCGTTCAGCACTAACATCACTCGGCTTAAACTAGCCTTCTTCACTTTTGCTTGATTAAGCCTATGTTTCCAGTCTTTCTTCTTACTTAAATAAACAACACAATACCTTGTCAATGTGCCAACTGATCAAGTACCAATTAAAGTATCACATAACTCAACCTTTCCTTAGGTCCTCTTTTTATCTCCTCTTTTCAAATCCTCCTCATCAATCAAAAGACATTGTACTATCATAGATAGCAACTATCTTACCAATTAAGGTTTGACATCAATGAAAATATAATAATTATTTCAATTGTAGTTTCTAACAGATAGAAGTATTTTGCATATGTATCATCTTTTGGCTGATCTATGTCTAATAATTTAATGGTCTCTTCAATTGACCTCTGTGTAGTAATATTAGCATCAACAAAGTGTACACCTTTACCTTTTCCTTTGACTCCCTTCTCGGGGATAATTACTAGTGCAGTTTTTTCTGCTTCTGCTTTGGCCTTCAAACTTTTAGTCCATTTATCTTTAATCTCTTCATAAACTTCTTCATTTTTTCCCTTTAGTATATTCATTTCATGGCCTTTCATTAAAAAAACTTTTTCATATTGTGTCAGCATTTCATCAATCTCTGTTACAGATAAATTTGGCATTGCCAAAACCAGTGATCTTTCCCTCATCTTCTTCTTGGTATGCAAGGCATAAGTCCATCGTGTTGATACCTTATCATACAATTATTTTGGAATGTAACTTACAAATTCAATTGGTATCCTTTTGAACTTAATCATGATGATGATGATTGCTTCTTCCAGTTTATCTTGATCCTTGGTAGACATATTTACATACCAGTTTATTTTAGGGTGACCTAGTCTTCCCATTTCTTTTATATTCTTTACTATCTCATCAATTGATTATGCCTTATTTACAACTACCTTAAATTGACTATTATCTTCATCATTAGAATCTATGTCATCTTTACCTCTCATTAGCTTTCTCCTCTTCTTGGGTAGCTAGGGAGAGGCTTGAGTACCTCTCTTTTTCTTATATGTCTTTGTTGGTGTTGGCCTTATTATCTTTACAACTCCACATTTTAAAGGTGGGGAAAAACCTATAGAGGATCGTGTCCTTTCTCATGTGGGGTCTTGGCCTGGTTCCTCTTACTTTTTGTTACCTTCACTAGTTCTACTTGAATTTATTTGTCTAACTCAATCTCTTCATCATGTTCACTATTACTTGGTTGCTTCTTCAACGTCTTTTCTTCTTCATCATCACCAAATTATTTCTCCAATGTGTCCATCATCTTTTTTTATTTTCTACCGACTTTTACTCTGACCAAATCCATCTTGATTCTCTATTTATCCTCCTCATAGGTTCCAAACCTTGTTACCTTCTTGTCTTTGGGCTCTATCAGTAGTTCCTTTATTGAGCTAGATGCTCGGTCAATATCAAGTTTGTATCCCATAGGTGGTAACAATGCAGTCCTCAGTTAACTGCCTTAATAACAGTGGATTCAGTGTCCACTAGAAAACATATTGCATCCTTGTAATTTTCTACCAATTGTTCTAGTATCATGCTTCTCTTATGCATTCATTCCTTGAATTTCCTAAGATAATCATCCATTACTACTTCAAAGTTCTAGCCTAAACTCTTTATGAAATTGTTGATTTGTATGATAACCATTTTGTTAACATCCCATTGAACATTGCCTATTGAGGGGAATGAATTTTACAAGTATAAAAAGATACATACTAATAATGATCCAAACTTGCAAGTGTTAGTCTTCACAACTCAGATTGTCCTCGTGTTTTCTTCAAGTTGCTTCAACATCAGCTCGGTGAGGTCTAGTTGTAGTCCTTTCTTCACAAATTTATATATTATGTCAACAATGTTGCAAGGAACATAGTTGGATCTACTAGATTGGAATATCTTGTAGGCAATCACGTAAGCTCCAAATCTAGTCTTAGGGTCATTGATTGTGTTCATCTGCATGCCTATGCCATCCCACTTAGCTCCTGTCAATTTCTCAATTTCACTCCTTGGTGGGTGCCTTAGGGATTTTTCTTTGTTACTTGTTGGATAACTGGTGACCATGTGAATAACATCCTTTGTGATTTTAACCAGTTCATACAACCACATTTTTCCCTCATGTACTCGACTGATTACTACCCTGATCCACTCAGTCTTGAATACCTTTGGGAAGTGAAGGGCATTGGTTAAGCCTTTGGTTTCTAGATGGGTATGTTCATTCTTCAGTTTCCCATCGGTACACAATTCTTGGTAAGTGTATTGTAACTCAAAATTGTCAATTTCACTAATCTTGCAGTGAATGTAAGACCAGATGTCTAGTACTAACAAAACCCTAGGTGGTATGCATGATAATGTGCCTTTCTCATCAACTTGTGATGTGATCTTAGGGTGCAGTTTATATTTTGGTTCTTCATAAGTTGCAGATTTGATCAACCTAACCTTCTTCTCACTATCGACCTTAGATTGAACGGTCTTTCTTGAGGATGTCATCACTAATAACAAATTTAGGGCTTCACAAAAATTATATTTAAATAACTTGGTTTGCTTCAAACTTCCTTGAATCACTTCGAAATTGTCCGTGAAATGCTCAAATTATTGTAGATAGCTTAGAATCTCTTTGCACAAATCTTTCTCTTTTCACTCTGGTTTCACTCTAGTTTGCTATGTGAGAAATGAGTTGGCTCGACATGTATTTATACCTAAAAATATTTCTCAATTAAAAGTTTTGCATTAAATGCTTCACCAACCACAACTTGATTAATGATAAAACATTCAATTATCTCCTTTTGAAACTTCAGCTTGGTTAACACTAACAATGCTCAATTAACTCTTCAACTGGGTTAACATTAACACTTTCACTAATTAATAAACTTTCACTCGGTCATGATTTTACCAACTATACACATTTAAGGTTCAAAACATATAGAAAGCTAGTGCATCTTATTTCATGTTGATTTGGTATTCATGCAATAGATATAAGGAACTATTTGTAAGATATAACTGATTAAAATTTAGTTTCCATACTTACTTGATTTGCTTAGGTGGAGGTGGTGAAATCACCTAACCCAAAGGATGAGGTGTCACTGACTATTGTGCTTGTTCCTGCATTATCTTTAGTTGATCTTCTCGATATTTGACTCATTTTCCTTTTGATTCCATCAATGATATTCTCATTCATATCAACATTCAATTCTGGTGCTCGGTTTCTACAATCTTTACCTAAATGACCTACCTTGTAATAGATCAGACATGCCTTTCTATAATTTGTCCAATTTCTAGATTTTCCTCTCCAATGTAATCTCATACAATTTGATGCAATATGTCCATACCTACCACATGTTGTGCAATTAACCCAAGTATTGTAATCTCAAGTGTAGGAGTTACCTTGCCTTCTCAGTTGATAGGTGTTGTTCTACCTTTTCAGTTTCCAAACTTGTTTCATCTTTGTCATGTATTCATGTGATATATTGATGCAGAGGCATCCAAGGTTGAGGTAGGGGCACTCTTTGTCCTCAGTGAAACTGCATAGGGTGTTTGTATTTTGGTCAGTGTTACTCGATTGCAGCCTTGACCGATGATCTCAGTCATTGAAGAAAGCTCGGTCACTAGAGGAACTCGGTAATCTCTGGTGCTTAGTGAAAGTGTTACTTGGTCATGCCTATGGTGCTCAGTCAACATTGGTGCTCGACAATGCTTGGCTTTCTTGGTTATTTCATTATTTCTTGGTAGATCTGGTTGCCGACTGGAGTTCTGTGTGATTTGTTGGGCCGACTTGGTGCATTTATTGTTTGTATCTTTTGTTGGATTATCCTAAGTAGATTTGGAGGCCGACATGCTAAATTAAATGTTTTTATACATTTTGTAAGCCGACTTGTATGGAATTTAATATTTGTTAGGAGGAGTTAAGGGTTTCATCCAGCTGACTTATGGCTGAAGATTAGTATTTAAGGGGTTACTTGGGTAGATGTTTAAGAGAACATGACAGAGGTGAATGAGAAGCTTGAAAGCTAAAGTTGGCAAAGTTGTAGAAAAGAACTTCTATGATCTTGCAGATCAGATTTATATCTGATAGTTTTTAATAGCAGAGCTAGTGGTTTTCACACTTGGGAACAAGGAGATTGCTTGGAGGCTTGCGAGCTCAAGTTTATATCTACCTTAGGGTTTCCATCAGCTTTTGATTGTCTTTAGAGCTAAACTAGCTATGATTATATTGGATCTATGTGTGGATCTTGCAGAATTGTTTCTGATTGTAATTGGCCCTAACCCAGAAGGCCTTATAGCCGGGCATGTTAAAGGAAATTACTTGAAATAATTGTTGTGTTATTTGTTGTATGGTATTTTTCGTTGTGTAATTCTAAAGCTGTAAGGTTTGAACTGGCCTTAATTGGATCCTTCTCGCCTTGGTCTGCATCAAGCGGTATTAGAGAAGAGTAGATCTTGTGGAGTAGAAGGTTGACCTAGCAAGGTTGGTCTTGCAAAGTTGATCTTGTTGGTGAAGAGATCATATGATCTTGGTTATAGATTCATGGCACTGAACTTGTGGAATCTTGCCCTAGTTGTTTTGTAAGGTAGCAGGTTGAGATCTGACTTGCATATAACTTGGAGATTGTCACAAGGTGGTTGGTGAGGGTTTGTTGCAAAGGGTTTTATTTTTGCATATCTTTAAGGATGCCTCCAAGAAGATTGGACCCTAGAGTTATTGAAGACCTCTGTGATACTATGGAATCTAGGATTACAGAGAAGGTAAAATCAAATTTCAAATCCGAGATAGAACTGATGAAGAATGACATGGTCGCCAAGATCATGCAATTTGTTACTGGTGTTCCTTGGAATGTTGGTACTGAAGATGGCTATGAAGAAGTTGTTGAAGAATTTGAACCTATTGGATCTAGTGGTGATGATGGGAGGGATAGATCTGGTGAGGACAGAACTACTCAATTACATAGATCTAAAGCTCAGTTAAGTAGTAGTTACTAAATGGAAGTTTCTAATTTCTCTAGAACTTTGAAACCTGAGAACTTGATTGACTGGATCAGTGAAATTGAAGATTTCTTTGAGCTGGAAGAAATTGAAGACCCTCTTAGAGTGAGGTTGGCACAAAAAAATTTGAAAGGACATGTTTCTCTTTGGTGGAAAGAACTACAAAGAGAAAGGGAAGATGAAGGTGAACTAAAGATCAATCAGTGGAGGTTGATGGTGACTAAGTTGAAAGCTAAGTTCATACTGGTTGACTATGAGGTTGACTTGTTTAAGAAGTTTCAGAATCTAAAGTAGAAGGATTTTTCTATTGAAGATTATACCGAGGAGTTCTACAGACTTACTATTCGGTCTGGACACCGAAAGCTTGGTAAGGAAAATGTAGTTCGGTATGTGAATGGTCTGAGATTCAATATTTAGGATGAGCTTGGTATGCTGAAGATTGATTCTATTGAACATGCTTATTAGTATGCTCTGAAGGCAGAAGATAAGTTGAAGAGGAAGCAACATAGTAACTCCCGAGGGAAGGAGAAAGTTGATCACTCGGTGAAGGATAAACCAACTGATGCAAAAGATGAACAGAAACCTGTGGAACCTAAGAAGAAGGTAGGTAGAGTTATCTTTAAGGGTACTTTCTATAACTATGGAGAGGAAGGACACCATTCTTTTGAGTGTACACAGAAGAAGGTTGACCGAGGAACTCTTGTGGTGAATGAGAACATTCAGAATGAACCTAAATCTGAGAACTTGCTGCTTCGACGAACATTGCTTGGTACAAAGGATGAACCTTGTCAAAGGAGTAACTTTTTCAAGACTCGATGCAAGTTTGGAGGTAAACTCTATGATGTTATTGCTGATAGTGGTAGTACTAATAACCTTGTTGTTGACAACATGGTTCAGAAACTTGGCTTGAATAGAATGAAACATCCATGTCCTTATAGGATTGGGTTGTTACAAGATGTTCATGCTTTGGAAGTTAGAGAACAATGCTTCATTGATGTTCAAATTGGCCAGTATAAGGATCTTGTGCTTTGTAACATTGTGGAGATGAATAGCTGTCATATATTTCTCGGTAGGCCTTGGCAATATGATTGCAGATCTATTTATGACTATGTGAAAAATGTGTTTACTGTTGAGAAGGATGACGGGAAGTTTTCCTTGATACCTTTAATGGATACAATGCTCAGTAAGAGAAGCCTGAGTATTGGTAGCCAAGTTAAGTTGGTAGATCCTGAGAAAATGAATGATCAATTTTGGGAACTGACCTGTGCATTGTCAAGAGAGGACTTGAAAAGATAGAGAAAACTAAAGTGGAAGAATATGCAAGCTAAGAAGATGGAGGACTTGTATGTGAAGAACCAGTTCAGGGTTTATGTGTTGAACCTTGGAAGATGTTCTTCTCACATATGAACATCTTTTGGAACCTGGGGTGTCTGATGCAGGGGCATCCAAGGTTGAGGTAGGGGCACTCTTTGTCCTTGGTAAAACTACATAGGGTGTTTGTATTTTGGCCTGTGTTACTCAGTTATAGCCTTGACCGATGGTCTCGGTCATTGAAGGAATCTCAGTCACTAGAGGAACTCGGTAATCTCTGGCACTCGGTGAAAGTGTTACTCGGTCATGCCTATGGTGCTCGGTTGACACTGGTGCTCGGTGATGCTTGGCTTGCTTGGTTATTTCACTATTTCTCGGTAGATCTAGTTGCTGACTAGAGTTCTGTGTGATTTGTTGGGCTGACTTGGTGCATTTATTGTTTGTATCTTTTATTGGATTCTCCTAAGTAGATTTGGAGGCTGACATGCTAAATTAAATGTTTGTATACATTTTGTAAGCTGACTTGTATGGAATTTAATATTTTTTAGGAGGAGTTAAGGATTTCATCCAGCTGACTTATGGTTGATGATTAGTATTTAAGGGGTTACTTGGGTAGATGTTTAAGAGAACATGATAGAGGTGACTAAGAAGCTTGAAAGCTGAAGTTGGTGAAGTTGTGGAAAAGATCTTCCATGATCTTGCATATCATATTTATATCTGATAGTTTGTAATAGCAGAGCTAGTGGTTTGCACACTTGGGAATAAGGAGATTGCTTGGAGGCTTGCGAGCTCAATTTTATATCTACCTTAGGGTTTCCATCAGCTTCTGATTATCTTCAGAGCTGAACTAGCTACCATTGTATTGGATCTGTGTGTGGATCTTGCAAAATTGTTTCTGATTTTAATTGGCCCTAACCTGAAAGGCCTTACAATCAGGCATGTTAAAGGAAATTACTTGAAACAAATGTTGTGTTATTTGTTGTATGGTGTTTTTTGCTATGTAATTATGAAGCTGCAAGGTTTGAACTATCCTTAATTGGATCCTTCTCTCCTTGGTCTGCATCATATAGGTCCATGCTTGTTGCAAGTGTGATAGTGCTTTTCCATATAGTGTCTCTTAGGTGACTTGTTCAACTTTTATCTACGCTCATATGCTTGATGTCCATACTTGGTTCAATTATAACAATCACCATTAAATTTAGGAGTAGTGTTAGCAAAACCTTTTACTTTTCTTCTGCAGACATTTTCTATGTGACTTGGTTTTCCACAGTGATAGCATGAGATTTTATTTGGCCCTAGATTTTCATATGCATTCTTTTTTTCTACATGTTTTGATGACTCCCCTTGCTCGGTATAGCCTAGTCCAATGGTATTTTCCAATCTTCTCTGACTATTTAGGAGTTCATCCATCCTTTGAGTACTTTCTTCAGTCTCCTTTATCATCTCATTGTGTTTTTGTTTCATCTTCAGTTCATTTTTTAGTCTTTCATTATCTTTCCTTAATTCACCTATATCTTTTATTCTCCTAGAAAGCTCATTGTTTACTCGGTTGATTTCCTGACTCATTACAACCATCTGATTGGAAATTTCAAAATGATGCTCGGTCAGCCTTAGTATTTTAGATTTTTTCTCTTCTAATTTTTCAATCATTTGTCTTCTATCTTCAATAGCCAAATTTCTCTCTTGTTCAGCTTGTCTTGCATTGTTCATGACATCAATCATTCTTACCATTTGAGTTTCTTGTCCAATTTGTAGTGCTTTCACTTGTTCGGTAAGGTGTTGATTCTTTTCAGACAGATCTGATATAGTTCCTTCTAATGCATCAGATATGCTTCCAAATCCTTCACATAATTCCTCTATCTCTTCTTCCTAATAATCAGTCTCATTGTGTCGAAATGCATTTTCCTTTATTTTGATCAGCGACTATCTCAGTTTTTCCTTGGCATCCTTAAGTTGTTCCATGAGAATCTGCATCTCCAATTTCTTATTTTCAATAGTCTTATCAAGCTTATACCTTTTCATCTTTAAGATATTTCCTCTTTAGTGATTAAACTTCTTCAACAAGAGAACTAGCTCTGATACCAATTGTTGGGATTATGGAAAGGTGAGTTACTGAGAGGGGAGGGGTCAATCAGTAACCTTAAAAAAAATTCAACTGAATCCTTAAAATAATGTAATTCATCAACCGACTGACATGTTATCTTTTCCATCCATTTATAGCATTACTAAAAATAATAAATGGATTCTAATCTAAAATGTCAACATCCATGAAGCTTCATACACAATACACAAGTATTTTGGTATCGTAGAAACCCTTGTAAGAAGTTAAAAATTGCGGTGGGGATGACACCCACAAAGCTTCACTAACTGTAGTAATAAATTTTTTTGGTTAAGGCTACAATGTTTTATCACTTCTAATGATCTTACCCTGTTAGGAGTAACAATAAAGATCTATGAGGATCTACCTGGTTAGGATTTAAGCAACATGATTAAGTGTGAACTCGGTTAAGAGATTTACAAAAAGACTTGTTAGGTGTACTCTATTAAGAGATTTAAGTTTTCCATAATTGTTAGAAAGTAACAGTAGATTTGATCTATATGTAGCAACTTACTTTGCTTGATTTCAGATCTAATAAGTACTTAACTATATCACCTTGCTATGACAGATTTCTTCTTTGAATTCTACTTAGTAGCCTTCTGATGTGATACTGACTCAATCCTTGAATGCTTTGTAAAAACTTTAACTTCAAAACCCTATTTGATCTTTATATTTCTATGTATGTGGCTACTTCATGTGTGGTACTTGTAAAAATGACATCTTGACAGTTCTTATATCAAAAGATTTTGAACTAATTAGGGTTATGGTATCATCTATAAAAACTAAGATCTATGATCCAAATGAATAACCTAAAACATCATTACATAGGGATCATCAATCATTTAATGATTACATCCACATTTAATCTTCACCTTGATATTTGTAAACCATTTTCTAGCTCGGTGTAAACTGTTTACCTTGTAATATGTACCATTACAAACTTTTATGTCTTTCTTGTTTTGCTCAGTATACACTACATTCATCACTCGGTAAATTACTGACACTCGGTATATATGAATGCTCGATTATAATTGTACTTGGTACTTGGTAATCATCTAGTTTGGTATGAGTGCTCGGTCATGACTGTGTTTAGTTAATATGTTATTCTTCCTTGTGCTCTTCGTGGTGTCTATACTTAGTGTGTTGACCGACTACCCATTTTTCTTCCTTTACTGATTGCATGTGTGACACTAATGAAAACTTATAAACCAACACCTTTGGAGGAGAGGAAGTTCTAAATATACTATTAGGCTCCATGTCATTTAAATATTTATGACTCAAGATCCTAACCCAATTAAAGTTGGGATTATTGTACATCTTCTAGACCAATTTAGCTCCTAGAGCCTTGATTTATTCTCTAATATTCTTGATTCCAAGACCTCCATTTTTTGGCCTACAAATCAAGTCCCATGCCACAAATGATGTCATTTTCTTATCCTTTGTTCCTTTCCAAAAGAAGGTTCTCAGGTTCTTATTAACTTCTTCTCTCTTTTCTAGAGGTAATTTTATACATGATAATTGATATATTGGGATGGATGCCAACATAGTTTTTAGCATATTCGCCTTACCAGCTAAAGAGAGCAATTTCCCTTTCCATGAATCCATGTTTTCATTTATCTTTGAAACTACATGATCCCACAATTTGTTTGTTTTACTTCCTTTATCTAGGGGGAGACCTAAGTATTTACAAGGAAGTTCTCCCTTTTTAAAGTTTAAGACATTACTTACCTCCCTTTCTAAGTTTAGGTATGTATTAAAGAATAAAATTTCTAACTTTTCCTTGCTAATTTTCTATCCTGAATCTTTTGTGTAAGAGTCTAGTATTTTATTGATTTCTATAACTTCCTATTTCTCCCCCTTTCCATAAATCATAGTGTCATCTCTGAACTATTATTGTGTAATAGGGTCTATATCACTTGTTACTTTAACACCTTGACTAGACTAGTCTTCCTGGCCTTGGTGATTTCTCTTCCCAAGGCTTCTTTCATGGTAATGAATAGAAAGGGGGAGATAGGATCTCCTTGTCTCAACTCCTTAGAGATGTTGAAAAAGCCCTTCGGGGTTCCATTTACTAAGACTAAAATTATAGGATTGGAAATGCATTAAAAAATTAGGTTAGTCCATTGTCTTGCAAAACCAAACGCTTCTAGACATTTTCATAGGAAATGTCAATCCACCTTATCATAGGCTTTCCTTATGTAAAGTTTAACTATCATGCTTGAGTTACAATTTTTTTGAATAGAGTTGCCTCCAAGGATATTATCACCCCATCATAAATGGATATACAAGGGAAAAATCATGTTTATTCTTCACTTATTAATCCTCTTGGGAGAAGATTATGAATTCTATTGGCCATAGTTTTTTTGAGTATTTATAGATAGTGTTGTACAACAAAATAGGTCTGAAGTCATCATAATTTTCTATGGTTTCTTTCTTAGGTATAAGGATAAGAAATGTATTATCAATTTATTTGAGAAGTTTGCTAGAGTTTCTAACACCGTCTAGTGCCTCAACCACCTCATCACCAATAAAGTACCAAAAAAATTTAAAAAAAGAAGGCTACGAATCCATCTGGTCCCAATTCCTTATATAGGTTCATTTGCATCATGTTAGTTTCAATTTCAAACTTAGAATTTTTTTTCTTAAAGCTCTATTTTTCTCTACAATGATAATCTTAGGGATGTTTTCTAAAACCTTCTTTTGGTGTTCCAAATTTGAACCCTCCTAGTTGTTTAATTTATCTTCATATTGACACCATCCCTAACCTTCACCTTAGTTATTCTATTAATTTTTCTCTGTTGTTTGGTACTATTGTGAAATTTTTTTATGTTCTTGTACCCCACTTATAGTTATGTTTCCCTAGACTTGCAATGCCAAAAGATTTCCTCCTTGGCTAGGATATGTTCATATTCTACTAGTAGTTTTTTTTCTTTGAGATAAAGTTATGTGTCCATTCCTTTATCAATCATGTCTTTGTTGGCATTTTCTAACTCTTTCTCTATCCTTTCTTTTGACTCAAAGATGTTTCCAAAGTGGTTCTTATTCCATCATAGGAGTTTATTTTTAATTATCTTTAGCTTAGCTACCAAACAGTAAATTTTGATCTTGACACGTCCTCTTCCTTCCACCACTATTCAAGTATCATCATTAAATTACTATCTCTTAGCCACATTTTCTCAAACTTAAATAGACATCTCTTTGGGCATATATCCTTAATGATGTTCAGTTGTACTAGAAAATAGTAAGAACCTGAGTGTGGGAGGATCTTAGCTAAAAGAGTAAAGGGAAAATCTACCCAATTTCCTTTAAGGAGGAATCTATCTAATCTTTCAACAATATGTTCAAAACCTTGCCTCTTATTAATCCATGTATATGTTCATTTCTTTGTTTTTATTTCTAACATATTATTTATATTAACCCATCCATTGAAGTTTATTGTTGACTGCAATTCTTTGGTGGTACCTCCCCATTTTTCTTTAGGATCAAGAATAACATTTAAATCATCTCCAATAATGGAGATATTCTTTGGGATACTATCTAGATATTTCTATATCTCATTCCAAACAACCCTCTTGTCTCGGATATGTGTTGGACTATATACATTTGTCAATATGAATTGTAGATTTCTCCTTATACTCTTAAATGAACCACTCATCCAATTTCTATGACCCCTTTTCTTGGTAAAGGTGACTAATCTAAGATCCCAAATTATTGTTAAACCACCAGAGGCCCCATCTTCGAGGACTCCCTCTATGTTCCATATGCCCAATTTCTTCCTAAAAGATGTTATATCTTCTTGATTGAGTTTTATTTCTCTTATTATTTTGATATCAACTTTTGTTATAGAGATTCAAAATTTTAAAATATATTGATTTTTAGGGGTGTTCATGCCCCTAACATTCGATGCCTAATCTTCTACAAACCTATATTTTGACCTTAATTCATATAGGGACTTCCTCACCCTCTTCTTATTACTTTTAGCATAGTTTGGGATGTTTTTACCTTGTTCAATTTGCATAATTACCAAAGTGGTCTCAACTAGCTCTATTTTTCTATTACCTAACTTAATGATTTCCTCATCCATTATTTCTTGATCCCCTTCTTCCTCTTCTAGTTGCAAAATTTTGGCAATAAGAAGTTGTTTCTCTAGTGCTACCTTCTCCTTACTAATCATTTCCTCATCTATCCCTTCAAGAATATCTCCTAGCACCTCCTTATTTATGCTTTTGTGGTCTAATTCAACACTTTTACCTATAACTTCACATCCTTTAAAATTGGCAAGATCTTCTTCATTATTATTTTGTATCTTCAACTCTTCTTCTACCCTATTATCTTAATTGACTTTATCAATAGTGGGAGTAACTCTAGCCTTTTTTGGAATAACCTCTTCCCCTTTTCTGCAATCTCTCCCTCCTCTACATTCTTTCTCATGGATTCCCTCAAATTGTACTCTAACATGGCCTCTAATATTTCCTTATATATTTGGTCTAAAAGTGATAGCTTTGTCACCGCCTCTTACTAGAAGGACCTATACTCATCTTCCATTTGATTGATTTCTTTTCTACTTTCCAATCTTTCCCCCTCAACATCCTCCTCATGGTAGCATTGGATTTCATCCTTTTCCATTGGGTCACCTTGATGCAGGGGCATTCTTGGGTATTCATAAAATCTGCATGGTGGTGTGTTGAAGTGGTTCTATGTTACTCAGTTGTAGCTTTAACCGATGATCTTAGTTAATGAAGAAGCTTGATAACTGAAGGAACCCGGTAAAACTATGGTGCTCGGTCGACGTGCTTTCTCGGTGATGTCTGGCATGCTCAGTTGTTTGACTGGTGCTCGATAGTTCTAGTTTACCGACTGGAGTTCTTGGAGTTTTGGTTGGCTGACTTGGTGTATTTAATGTTGGTATCTTGTGTTGTATTCTCCTATGTGGATCTAGAGGCCGACATGGACAATTAAATGTTTATAAGGCTATTTGTGAGCAGACTATTGTTACATTTAATATTTGTTTGTAGTAGAAGTTGACTTGTCATAGGAGTTAATTATTTCTTCCAACCGACTTGTGGTTGAAGAAGTGTATTTAAGGAGTGTTTCGGGAGATGTTTAAGGAGGGAGTCAGGGAAGGACAAGGATAGAAATTGGATCCTGCGAGATCTTGAAGATCAGATTAATTGTCTAATAGTTGTAATAGCAGAGCTAGTGATTTGCATGCTTGGGACAAGGAGATTTTTTGGAGGCTTGCAAGCTCAAGTTTAGATCTGTCTTAGGGTTTCCATCAGTTACTGATGTTTTTCAGAGCTGGACCTCCTAGAAGTTGCAGAAATACTTTTTGTAAGTGATTGTATTTGGCCCTAACCCGAAAGGCCTTACAGCTGGGCATGTTGAATTAAAATTTTGTTGAAGAATTATATTGTTGTGTTATTCTGCATTGTTGGTGCTTGGCTTCAAGTTTGGACAGTCCTTTATTGGATCTTCTGACCTTGACTGCGTCACACCTTGACCATAGTCCCAAATGAAACCCCCTTTATGATTTTTGAATTCAATTATACATTCCTTTCTATGAGTGTTTTGGGGTTGAGATAGCCTCATGCTCATGTTTTCCTTCAAATTAGGGTTATCTATAATTACATGATCATATTTATAGGGTCTAGAAAGAATTCTAGAATAATGAAATACCTTTCAGCCTCAATGATAATCTCTAGAGGCTTTGGTATTCTGATTCGAGAATCTATATTTACTAAAATTTAAACCTCTATGGAATTTCTAATTTTTCCTATTTACCTATAAATGTATCTCATTCCTTACCGATTTCTTCTAGGGTTTCAAACTTTAGAAGTTCCACCAATAGATAGGGTTTTTTATCCATTTAGGGTTCTATTTAGGTTGATAAGTTCTAAAGTCAAAATTAGGTTGCCAATATATGAAATGAAAGCAATAACCATTGAATATTAGTGGTTTGTCTTTCAAAAATTTATTTTTTACTGATTTATAGATGCAATTTACATAGAAAAATTTATCTAAGAGAGAGGTAATACTTACCTAGCCCAAGAAAGTCTGCATCCACCGATTCACAATTTCCTCCCTTCTTTGCTCGGAGCCACACCATTTACCAAATATCTAATTTAAGAAGAAATTCCTTTACATTCTATCATGCTTATGATTCCTTAGGATAAATTCTTTAAAGTCCCCTCTTCAAACTTCTTTGGGTTTATTTTCAATTACATCTTGTCATCTACTTGTTGGGTATATTTTTTGTGGTATTGGTTGGGATTTATTCTGCCTTGCAGTGATATGGGTGAATTGGGGATAGGTTTTTCCTTGAAAAATGTACAAATTTTCCATTTTCCAAGGGCCATTTGAAAACCCCTTAATGCCCACTTATTATGTTGAGGCATGATAATATTTTTTCCATGATTCCTTGTGAAATTCTACTTTTGTGACAAAGGCACACAATTAGCACTAAATGCCATACTTGGAATTGCCACTAGAATTTGGTTGGCCCTTGTTGCAACCAAGGCATTTTTAGGTCTAAGCATCACATAATATTGAGAACTCAAAGCTTTCCTCTCATGCCCTGAATCGGAGTAGGGTTTTTTGGCATTTGACCTCTACGTTGATCCAAAAGGGGCTAAGTTTTCCCATGTCATCTAGTGGGATGAGGAGGCCTCATTTCTAGACATTTTGGCAACACATTTTGCCATCTTCCCAAAAAAAACATATCATTTTGGCTCTACAAAAGAACTTCCTCTAATCGGCGAATATTGTTTAATGCTCTGCATTTTGCATATTTTAGCAGAGGACAATTTTTTTTAGAAAATTTTATTTTAATTTTGTTATTATTATATTATAATATTATTTATATTATCTTATTAAAATATTACTATAATGTATTGTTATATGATATTTATATTATTATTTATTATTATATTAATATAAAATCCTTATATTTATAGTTAATATTTTTTTATCAGTAAAAGGCCAAAGCTAGATTAAAAAAATTAATTTAAACTTATTAAAACCCAACTCACTAGAGGCATCGATAGGAAAGAGTTGGGCAGAGAAAACCTATGGTCTTGCCCCAAAAAATAAATTAATAGTTCATCCAGCTATAAGCAACCCATTTTTATGCAATAGGGTGTATAGGGGGAAAAGTGAGATGAGGATAACAACTGTAACACAACCCACTTTTCTATGGCCAACGATACCTTGAAAGGGCCACAAAGGAATAGATCCACTAAGCCAAGCCCCCAAGGTTTTGGATACAAGTAGATTAGCACTACCAAAGTGATGTAGGAGTGCCAATGCAAACAAAGATCCAATGACCCAAGAACTAGGAAAGAAGGAAAGATGCTAAATCTAATTAAATATGATAGATCTAAAAGGTAAATACATAAAGTAAATAATGTAAATTGCAAACTCACCTTTAGAAACTAGGTCCAATTCATATATGTATTTTTGTACTCAGAACTGCTCAAAATAGCAAAGAAGGTTGAATTCACACCTGAAACTGCAAGATGAAAAAAACCTAGAAATACTTATAGTCTAGGACTATGCCATTTTTTCAGGTCTATGTTGACTTGGGGTCAACCTAGACCCAGGACTAGGTCAAACTTCAGCCTAGACCTTCTATGTTGAACTCTTTATCTTCGGATCTGCGACTGTGTCCTATTCTAGAACTCCTAAAAAGGGGATCTAAAACTCCTAAAAACCTGGTCTTGTAAGAAAAAATGGTTTTTTTTAGTTTTTGAGGGGCTTTCCTTAATCAAGCCTCGGTTGAGGAATCAACCTTAAATGTAAATATGAAAGTATGTATGTAACAAGTAAAGAAAATGTATGAATTTACCTTACTTTTGTAGAAACCCTTGAGGAGGATTTGGATCCATATTCCACAAGGATAAAGAAGTGCTCCAATGTAATTAAATCTTGTAGAAGAGTATGATGTCTCAATCAAATGTAGTAGATCCACCTCACCAAGTCAATAGATCAATGGATGTAGATGTGGTATGCAAGCATGAATAATGAAGAAGCCCTTCCTTGATTGCCAACTCCACTATCATCAAAGAAGAAAGATAAATCTTGAAAGGTGAATGCAAAAACATGAAAAATGGATGAAAAGGCCTCCAATGAACTCCTTCAAATATCCCCCAAAGATCCTAAAATAAAAGAGATATCCTATGCTTGAAGTCTTGAAGTGTTGCAAAAGGATCTCCTTGATTGCTCCAAAAATGCTTATGAATGGTTGTAGAATGCTCTTGAATGCAATATAAAGGCTTGTATGTGTGTGTGATTGAATGTAAGAAATTTTGTATGTATCAAATGAAGAGGGAAGGCATCTATTTATACCCATTTCATCTCTAAAATTGAAAAGGGTCAACCAAAAGGTAGGAAAAATATTGAAATTCTGAAAGGGCCCCAAGATCCCGAAGAGCGTGACCTAGAAGGTCACGGTCGAAACTTGGCCTAGACCTAAGGGTCGAGGTAAAAATTCATCCTAGACCTAAAGTTCAAGGCTAAAATTTGACCTATCCCTAAAGGGAAAAGACTTCCAAAATTGCCTTGGGCTCTCAGAAAGTGAGAAAAAGTGTAGTGCCCACCCATAGTTTGCTTTTCAATTTTATATTGCCAAACTCTTTTAGGCCACTTTTATGTGTGCATTGATATTTTAGTTATTATGTGGTTTTAGATGCATGACATTAGATGGTGATTTTGATGATTGAATAATTATGGATATTATATAATTGCAGTTAGATGATGTGGTTTACTTTGATGATGATTATTTAAATGTTTAAAATGATGTTTATGGTTATAATTATACTTACCCATTACTTGCATGTGTATGATTATCATGTATGATTTTACTTTCTTTTTTGACATGTTTGATATGGTTGAGGGACAGAGTCATAGTTACCTACTTGTGGGATCCACACGATGTCTTGATCCCCGCCATTTCTTATTATATATATGTGTGTGTGTGTGTGTGTGTGTGTGTGTACATGCTCATCTTTTATGCATGTTTGCAAGTACCAGGCATCGACTTCCCTGAATTGTCAGGATGAGAGTGCCCTATCGCAAGTCCCAAT